>CAJNOL010000228.1:107558-197297 GCA_905250125.1 Rotaria sordida
GTATTTTTCTTGTATGTTTTAACTTGAATTGAGCGCTTTACCCTTGTGCCCTTACTAGGAGTAATAATCTCGCCCTCACTCTCACCTCGTACATGAGTACATATATTCAGTCAGCTATGTGCACCTCAGTGTACATAGTCACTTTCATTTGACATGGGCATTAGTTGATACATAAGAGAATAGTCAATATAAACAATGACTATTGTTATTCAATGTCATTCGTCAAGACAAAAAAAAACAAAAAAGAAGAGCACGATCGTCGACTATGAACGTTATATATATATAATATATATACTCAGCCTTTTTTATCGTTCATCTTATTATTATTAAGTAGTTCTTAAGGTTGTTTACAAGAGTTAAATCATGTCTGAAAAAGAAGTAAATGATATATATATATGTTTATTTTTGAATAGTAATCTTATCAATTTTTATATTTATAGAATGCAAATTTTCAAGTATTATTACAAATGGAGGAGTTACGTCGACAACTGGATAAAGATCTTATTTCATTAGATAATTATCTCATTGAAATAAAAAAACTTCTTAATGGAGTAAATATGGTTTAAATGATATTAGATGATCATCGTTCTCTTCATTCATCAATTCTTTTTTTTTTGTTATTCAGTTTGTCATATCATATGCTTTTTTTTGTCTGTCGTGATGATAATATTTTCTTTTTTTTGTCTGTCATGATGATAAAATTTTCTTTTTTTTTCCTGTTCTTCATGATAGTCATATTTGTCTTTATCATATTTAATTCGTTTTCTATACTTTGGCCATTCAATACCATGATTAATTGAAAAGACATTTTTCTTTTTTTTTTTTCTGTTACTCAAAGTGCCATTGAACGATCATTTGATATTAACAATAAAAAACATATCCAAGATAACAAACTCCTAAATATCATTTTAAGAAAATAATGACAAATGAATGAGAATTGAATAAGTTTTATATGCTAATGAAATAACTATTAACTTTTATAAAAGCATTGAATATTTAATAATCTTCTATTTGTTAATAATCATGTACATCATGTATATGCTTGTCAATTGAATCAAGATTCAATGAAATAACTTCATCATAATCTTCAAACAGATTATGATGCTGCAGGTCAATTTTGGGTGGGAAAAAATTTTTCGCTAAAACATATATGGATAGATGCAGTTTTTCGTGCTGATTCCGAATTACATATTTATTTCGATTTATCATTAGCTCATACCGCTAAAAATGTTCATATTCTATTGAAAAATCGATGAGATTATTTATCTTTCAGATCATTTTTTCCCAATTAAAAAGCATAGAACTTGTGTTTCGGATAACTATGAATTAAAACTATTCGATTGTTGTCCGAAGATTAATCGACGATAAAATCCATTAGGCAGAAAAAAGTAAAAATAAATCTATTTTGACCTGTTTAATAAATAATTATCGAAGTAGGAGAAGAGATTAAATGATATAACTGTTTTGGTAAAGATAATAATTGAAAAACAAATTTTATTGAAAAAACTTCGAAAGTAAATAATTGAAATATTTCTAAATGAAAAAAAAAAGAAAACAAAGTTGTCTTTGACTAAATTTTTCTAAATAAATAAAGTTTAATAATAAGTTTCTCTTTCAACCCAACCACCTGGATCTTTTCGAATAATATATTTTCGAACTTCATCATAAACTAATATTAAGAAAAAATAAGGTATTGGAATAAGCCGCCAAAGAAATCTAAATAAAATGAAATTTTATTTAAAATAAATCAAAAAAATTTTTATTTCTAAATATACTTAAGTGGATATGTATGAAGAGCTGTATTTAAGTATGGTGTATAAGATATAATTGCAGCTAAAACAGTTTCAAAAACTAAACGAAAATTTAACATCCAATTACTATAAAAAGAATAATTATCATCGAATATTTTTTTTTCTAATAATAATTGTTAATTTAAAAATGTAACTAACTTCATTCCTTGTTGAAAAATCGAATTTCTTCGCGTTTTACAAACAATTAATACAGCCCATTGACAAATAACAATTGTAACAAAAAAAGCTGTATGACATGTATATTCAAGTTGTTTTCGTTGTTCATATGTCTAGACAAAAACAAAAAAATAAAAGCAGAATTTATAGAAAAAAAAAGATTGAAAAAAATTGTAACCCATTCTTGTCCATATGAATCTTCTAAATGATTTATTTCAATTGATTCCCATGATTTTCTAAGACCCAAAAGACGTGATGGTAAAAATCCATTTTCAGCCATAATAACAAGATATGAAGAAAATCCAGCACCTGCTTGAATTAATCCAATTTGTCCATAAGCCATCGATATAAGACTATTTTTTAAAATAAAGAAATTAAATTTCGTTTTCTGATTTAAATAAAAATTACCGTTGATTAACAAGTCGATCATGTTTTGGATCTCGTGGTCGTCTTTTCATTATATCAGTTTCACCTTTTTCATAAGCTAATGATATAGCTGGAATCATATCTGTACCCAAATCAATACATAATATTGTTATTGTTCCTAATGCTAATGGAGTATCAGTTGTTAAATAAATTAAAAATGGAGTTATTTCAGGTATATTTCATGTTAATGTATATGCAATGGATTTTTTTAAATTATCAAATATTAAACGACCTTCTTCAACACCTGTTACTATTGAAGCAAAATTATCATCTAATAATATCATATCAGCTGCTTGTTTGCTTACATCAGAACCAGCAATACCTTTAATAAACAATATTATTATTATGATAAATAAAAAAAAATGAAATAAAAATGAAACCCATAGCTATTTCAATATCTGCTTTTTTCAAAGCAGGTGAATCATTAACACCATCTCCAGTGACTGCAACAATTGCACCTTGTCTTTGACATCCTAATTAATATAAAAATAAATTTTTTTTCAAATAATATAAATCTAACCCTCAACAATAATAAGTTTTTGTTGTGGTGATGTTCTTGCAAAAACAATTTCTGAATGATTTTTTAAAAGATGATCTAATTGTGATGATGTCATATGTTTTAAATCATCTCCATGAACAACACAAGCATTAGCATCACGTCGATTAACATTTTCAATTGGAATATTTAATCTAAGAGATATATCTTCAACTGTTTCACACTCTTCGGATATTATTCCAACAGCTTGAGCTATTGTTTTAGCTGTTATCGGATGATCACCTGTTATCATTATTACTTTTATTCCAGCTGAACGACATTTAGCAACACTAAACAAAAACAATATTCGACTTTTTTTTATATTAAAAATAGGAAAAAAAAACAAACGCTTCTGGAACAGCTGCTCTTGGTGGATCAATCATTGACATAAGACCAAGAAAACGAAGATTTTTTTTCGACTTTCCAGATTATTGACGACTCTATACAAATATTCGAAAATCATATCAATTCAATGTTTTATTATTCTAAATAGATTGTTTATATCAATAGATCGAATATAGTATTTGTCTTCAACAGATAAACATCATATAAAATATGTTTTTTAAACAATCATTTCAATTTGTTTGATAACATAGATTGATTTGCTCTTTCACAAATATGTTTTAGAATAATATACAAAACTGGATCTTCTCGATATATAAGTGCATATTCAATACCAGTTACATTTAACTATAAAAAAAAAAAAACTATGAAGAATAAATTTTTCCATAAAATATGTTTATTTTCTCGTAGGATACCTTCAATAGGAAGATTTTTCATATAGATTTGTTTATTTAAACGCGATCGATTATAAAATGAATTTTCTATTTGACAAAGATAAGCTAATGCTCTTTCTTCACTTAATTACCTATTTAAATGTTTAAACTAAGATAAATCACTCCAATTAAGATTCACAAGACTTTACAGAGATATTATTTTTTCTCTTTTCTGTACTCAAAAAGTTGATAGACTCTACAATCGGTCACTATGTCCGACCGGCCGTTTACACGAGAACTTTTCAAAGGAGAGTCCAACTACGATGAAATTTTCTACACAATTTAGTTTCAACAATATCTCGGTCGAGAGAAGAAGATGAGAATGATTGGACGAGCCATTGATGAGTTATTGGAAAAATATTCATTTTTTTCTATGCTTCCCTATGATAACGATCGACCTATCTCCGCTTTCGTAACAAAACTTTTCCTTGAATAGTCAAATAAAACCTCAACTATTCGAAACCATTCGATAGAGAATTTCACGAGCTACAAAATTGGATATAAAACATAAGGAAACAAGAAAGCCAACTCAGCTATTGGAAAGATAATTAAACGGAATTCGGTTCTGTTTTTGTTCATGCTCTAATTGATCCACAAATAGAGCTCTATCGTTCCGATCACAGAGATGATAGTTCGAGCTTTTCTGGAATGGAGAACTCGAATCTGTGCTCCATTCGCCTCGAAATTCCATTGGTTGAACAGTAACCAATAGAAATGAAGTGTTTATAGACAAGGTTTGCCAGGATAATTTTTATATTCCGACATTCGTCGGATGACTCATCTATAATTAAACATAAATAATTAATTTATTAAGAAAATTCTCGAAGAAAATTTTGAATATTTTATATTATTGAATAAAAACAAAAAATGATCATTGTGAGACGTCAAGGATGATCTGATGTTGATGTTGAAGAGCAGTGAGAATCTCTATCGAATAGAAGATTCGAATGGAAAACATTAATTGAAAGATTTACCGATAAAACGAAAAGTAGGAAATCTAATCATCTAATTCAATAAATTTTGACGACGGTCTGCTATAAAATAAAATAAAAAATGAAATGAAAATTTTTCCTTTTTCGTACGTGTGTGTTTTTCTAGGTAAGATCTGTTGAGTCGACCAGATCCAATAAATGAACAGTTTTTAAATCCATTGATTATTGTAGCAAGACATATTATCTTGTTCGATGATTAGCACGAGGTTTGGTAAACATATTCAAAAAAAATCCGTTTTTTTCATCCAGTTCGATTTTTTAGTTGAACGTTTTTATTATACCGATGTGATAAATGTAGAAAACGTTATTATTAAAATATATTTTAGAAAATGTTTTACCAAAAACAAATTATAGAAATCGAATAAATATCAACCTGCTTTTTTTCTTTCTTATCATTTAATTTCATTAATTTCTTTCATCATCGGAATTCAAAGATTATTTAGAATTAACTAAAAAATCCGATGGATCATAAATAAATAAAGATGGTTACCAAAACAAAAAAAACGAAAGAATTTTTTTATTTATTCTATATAATATTGATTATTTATTTAGATCGTCGATAACCTTCATAAAGTAAATCCATGATAACTCGACGTCAAACTGGTTTAATTGATTGATTATGCAATGCTCTTTTATTTTATTTATCAACATCAGATTATTCATCGAATGGAAATAAACATCAAAGACCACAATCAGATGATTCATCATGAAAATTAACATTTTCTAGTTAGTTAATTTAATTAGACTTCTAGAAATAAATAATCGAAAACGATTTCTCGATTAATATTCTTTTCAATGTTTTCTATCTAATACCGTTAATAATTTATATAAGAATAAACTTAGAAAAGAAAACTAAAAAAAAAAGTAATACTTTTCAATGACAAATACTTCTTAATCATTTTAATATTTAATATAGTTCCAATTTTCCAATAGGATATCCTAACCATTCATTTCAATATACCAAATTGATGAGATAATCTTTATTATTGACAAACTTGAGAAAAAAAAAAAACGACTAAATTTTAATATTTCATCGAGATTTACTTTTCCGGAACAGTGATGGATTTAGAGCGCGGTCACTAGGGGCGATAGCGCTCCTTCCTTTCGAACCATTTTTCTCAACAGTGAACCGACACAACCTCTCATTTCACTTCAAAAATTTTTTTACTATCTTCCCCATTGTTCCACAAGCGCGATTTAGAACTTCGTGCGGACAAACATTTATTTTTAGAACCGCGAACACATAACGTGTCGTACAAAATCCAGAAGATAGAGACAATGGGTTATTTCGAGACTTGGACTCGACAGAGTCTAGTCTGAGAAATGTGTAGGATGTCTTAATTCCAGAAATAAATATCTTCTATCTTCGCACCGGCTATGCAATTCGGAAAGTTTTCGATCGAATGGGCTCCATCAGGAGAGCCTAACAGATCTTCGAAGAGGCGGCACATTCGCACTGGATAATCTATTGATAAATTTTTTTCTTTTTAAACTTATTCGTAAGATGACTGATTAGAAATAAATTTGTTTACCATCTAAGAGAATAAAATGTTTTGCTTCTGATCGAAGGTTCGAATTAATAGTCTTCGAATCGTTATTATCCTATGACAAAATATTTAATTAAATAATTCATTTTACATATTCATTTTTTGAACGTATCAGTCAACTTATATTCAATCATTTCAAATAATTACATGGTGAAAACTATTTTAGTCAGATATTCTTTCTAATAATATAATTATTTTTCTGATAATAATAGACTATTTCAAGAGAAGTACCTTATTTAAAAAAACATCGTCTTTTGAGATTTATATTTTTTTTTTGTTTAAATAGGTTAGTATCAATTAAAAATGATCTTGATTTTCTACGTCGTAGAATTCAATTGCCAGTAATAGAACCACTTGATGAAAATCGTCTCAATAAATTTATTCCTATGGCATTTAATTCACTTCTAATTGGATTTAAATATGTTCGTTTAGCAATAAATAATAATCAAATATTTGCATGATATACCATGTTTATGTATTAAACTCGGTGATATAATAGGATATTCACCTCGATTTGAACAATCGATGAAATATTTTTCTTAATTATCATATTTTATTGTCAATTGCATTAACTAAATGAATTAAAGAAATTCTTCACAATATTAATTATTATCAAAATGAAACGCAACAACAATGAAAAATATAAGAAATTATTCATAAAGGATCTCTCATTTAGATTTCTTCTATCACTTAAATAGAACTGATATTCATTCTTCAGACTCACTTTTCTATAATATATTACTTAATAAAGCCAATCAATACTAATATTAGATAGATGCATCAGAGTGAGTGTAGGTGTGCCGTTTCCTACCTCTCTTAACATATTCAACCAATGATACTCATACTCACAAATCACACACGACACCCTCAACCAAGGGGGAGAAATCTCATTCGGACATTCCAAGTCAAACGGATATATCCACTGTTTGTCTGCTACCGGCGGATCAAAGATCAATTACAACAGGAAAAACTACTCAGACATTCCAGTCCATGCGAATGACTCGGAATGAGATTTTTCCTTTTTGTCCTGAATTCCTAGTATCGAAAAGTCTGATTGGACGAAAATTAGATAACGGAATTATCTAATTCGATGAAGATAGTCGTTATTGAAAAATGATCTTTTATTAATTTAGAAAACGATCTAAAAGTCAAAGATTTGTTCTATAATATGAATTTATTTTAAGAATTTTTTATCAAAAAAGGAACAACTGATTATAATAGAACTTCAATATTTACTATTTTAATGACACCTAGAGACATATTACCAAAATCATTGGTTACCGGCCTGATTTCGTAAAATAAAAATGCGTGTATTTAAGAATAATGAACTTTTATATGTTACATGGATGTCAAATTACTCTTGAGATCTTCAAAAAAAAAAAAAAGCGTCAGTGATGTAACATAAAAAAACGAGCACGGACTTTCACTTCATGGATTTTAGTTTAAAAGACCTCCTCATTCGGCAATATCTCTATCTAAAGCTTTTTTTTTTGAGCACGCCTAGATTTTTCGAAATAAATCATTTATTTTAATTAATACTCAGCTAATAGACGGAACATTTTTAGATATGTCTATGCTAGAAGAACTTGTTTAGGATAATAACCCTTCTAAAGAGTCTAACTGACATGAAAGATGGGTATGTTACATTTTGATTGAAATCAATTATTAAGAAATAATAATCAATAAATAATTAAACTTAGCTAATAAATCTTCGTTTTAATTGGCTGAATTTTTATCATAATCTTTAAATTTGCCTAAGATCAACTTGTTCGTTAGTATTTATAAATTCAGTTTATCGAAATTCGTTCTTCTAGATTGTAAATCATCTCGAAAGAAATATTCTTCAATCAAACTGCATCCATAACTCAATATTTCCTATGAAAAAACAACGTTTTGTAATTTAAGATAAATAACTTAAGAATTATAACGAATCTATATATTATATCTGACCAGATATGAGATCTTTTTCGATACTTATATTCGTTTCATAATCTATCATTGCAGTAAAAAGTAAAATAATACTGTATAGTTCGTTATTTTTTATAATTTCTATTCGGATATAAGATGAAAATAAAAAGTTTAGCCTTATGCATAGAGATCTACGCCAGTATTCAGATTCAACTGGAATCCAGATTAATATTATTTCATAGCGATTTCATCAATTCTTTTTTTTATTAAGATTAGACAATATCATTCTATATTGATTATTCTATTACGAATAAGAATCTTCAAATTGACTATTTTTGTGTACTCAAAAAGTTCATAGACTCGAGAATCGGTCAGTGTGTCCGGCCGTTAACACGATAACTTTTGAAAGGAGAGTCCGATCGAGATGAAATTTTCTACACAGTTTAGTCTTAACAATATCTCGGTCGAGAGCAGAAGAAGATGAGAAGGATTTGCCGAACCATTGCTGAGTTATTGCAAAAATAGTCATTTTTCCCTATGAGAAGATCGACCCTTCTCTGCTTCCATAAAAAACTTTTCCTTGAATAGTCATATAAAAGCCCAACTATTCGAAACCATTCGATAGAGAATTTCACGAGCTACAAAATCGGATATAAAATATAAAGAAACAAGAAAGCTAACTCGCCTATTGCAAAGATAATTAATCGGAATTCGGTTCTGTTTTTGTCCACGCTATATGTGATCCACAATTCGAGGTCTATCTTCCCATCACAGAGATGATAGTTCGAGGTTTTCTAGAATGGAGAACTCGAATCTATGTTCCATTCGCCTCGAAATCCCATTGGTTGAGCAGTGACCAATAGAAATCAAGTTATAGGAAAAACGAGTTTCGTTAGGGTAAATCAAGGTGAAGAGTTCAAATCTGAGCTCTATTCATCTCTAAATCTTATTGGTTGAGCAGTAGCTAATAGAAATTGAGTGTTTGCAGAAAGGGTTCGCCAGGACAATTTTGATGTCCACACATTCATCGGGTGACTCATCTGTCTCATTCACTTTTCTTCAGTACACATAACTCTCGGATTTAAATCCGAGGTTTCCACATTTATTTTCTCAGTAAAAAGAACGATTTTTTTAGGAGAAAAAACATAGAAACTGTGTCAAAATGAAAGAGGAAGAAGTGCGCATTCCATACCAGCGATGAGTTCAGACCACAAAGGAAAGTTTTTAATATTGATATTTATTAGATAATTTTCTGATTAGATAAATGGATTGATAGCTCTTAGAAAAATGTTGATATCACAAGTTACTCGTAGGAGAAGTATTTATGTCATGAAATTTGATGAGCTATTACGTTCGAAAATCAATGGAGGACAGTCATATTACTTATTTTACATTTCTATTAAGGGAACGTGTGTTTGAAATACATATTCACCAAATCATATGCTTATAACTCTTCCAACTAATTTCAAGAATAGTAGTGTGATATTATCTTAAGTTTTATAGTGGATTTTCTTTCATAATAAAGACAGAGCGAAATAATATATTTTATATTGTCGAACGATTCACTGTGCAGAAAAAAACCATTGCAATCTTTTAACTAAAATTATGATAAGTGAATTGAGATCGAGTACGTATTAGTTCTATCATAAAAAAGTTATCCAATCTATTTTTAAGTACTTTAGAAAAATAAATTTTGCTAGGAATGTTTCAAGTTAGGCCAGATTGCAATCGAACGTCGATATTTTTTTCATTAATACTTAACCTTGATTATTTTCTCATAGCACAGCACTTAAAAATTGTGCAGATCATCACACTTTCTAGTACTTCATAAATTCCAATAAAAGTTTTCAAGCATTTCACTAAATATTAGAGGATTTTGTATTTCAAGAATACATTCGACTTTGCCTTCCAGTTGCTTCCACTATAAACTACTTTTGTATAGCACACAGCAACATTTTTCAACAGGTAGAACTATTACACTGCCTGTAACATTCACTTACCCCTCTGTGGTCACCGTTTAAGGGATTCTAACGAATTAAGGGATAACATGGACTACATTATAGAGGCTCGAGAAACAAAATAGGATTGGTCTATTTTTGTTACAAATAAAATTTTTTTATTGAATAATGATTGACAGAAAAAAATCTAAAGAATTTGAAACTGGAAGTCCGATTATGTTTGTTTTGTCGAAAAAAAATTCAGAAAAAAAATTCTGAACAACGTACAAAAATTTGCATCGGCTGTGGAATTTTTCTAATTATATATAAAAAAGAGAGGTTTTGTCCAGCACTTATACAAAAAGACCACATTGCCGATGAATTTTTTTTAGTGTTTCTAATAACAAGAACTAAATTCATAAATATGAACAATAGTTTGTATATAGATAGTGGTTGATGTATAATACAACTTTTGTAACGGGACCAAGTCGAGATTCCGTAAAATGAGAGCCGCGCATCGATTTTTCAATCACTTATTGAAACTCCATGTATTTTACATTAGGTGATCAAATTAGGAACTTCGAATAGCTTGCGTGATCGAATTAAGATCAGTTCCCTAATTTGATCATCAACTTCATCTTATTTTAATAAAAAAAAGCAATGAAGATTACACTTCACAATAAAAAGATATATAGAAATATAGATTTTGAGCTGAGGAATCTAATGGTGTAATTTTTTTTGCAATTAAAGACACTTTTCATGTCGAAACAACTTTGTTCCGAAGTTTCCTATCGAAATGGCTGGAATGATCGAATTAGGAAAAAAAAATACATGGAGCATGGAGTGATCGAATTAGGAATCGAGCAGAACGGAAAAAAAAATTGAGTAGGTCTCTTTCTAACGACTACTGTTCATTGAAAAATAATTTTTTTTGAAAAAACAATCGGTAAAAAGATAGAGAAATATTTTTTCTATCCCGGAAACTAAAAAGTACTTCGAACGGATGCTGGGTAAAGAAGTTATGAGTTTTTTTCTTAAAAAAAAAAATTCGTGATCAAATTAGGGTTAGGGACTCTATATTTGATTCATTATTTTTTTATTATGTTTTTTTCACTGTTGATTTCTTATGCTTTTTATCATCTGCCGTATACTTTTTTTTTTATTAAATCATGTAATTATAATGATTAGTATTGAAACAACTGATATATTTCGTATGCTGTAACCGTGAATTTGTACAGAAAAGTGTATAGAAATAATAAATGTAGATTATAAAATCAAAATACGAAGCACTGCTTAAGAAACTTAATCAAAAGCCGCTCATAAGAATATTTAAGGAATTTTCAATCTTAATGTAGGACTCACAAAAATTTGAGTTGAGTTTCTGTCATTTATCGATAATGGCAGCATCATTCATATTTCAAGATAAATTTAAAATGACTGATGTTATAATGGTATCGAGCTCCAGTTTGACTGTTTTCCTATGATCATTACTCAATAAAACAATTTTTATTTGTAACAAAAATAAACCAATCCTATTTCGTTTCTCGAGCCTCTATAATGTAGTCCATGTTATCCCTTAATTCGTTAGAATCCCTTAAACGGTGACCACACCCCTCGTCTTCACATACAGATGTCTTCAATAGCAATAAACTTGTTTTTTTAATCACAAAGAAAAATAATTAGAAATTATTTTTGAATTTTATTAAATCAAAAAATAAACTTTAAAATAATTTCCATTTTTATTTAAAGAGGTCGCTATATAAATTCAGAGAGGCTTGATATCATCAAAAAAATCGACAAACTATTGGTTTCTAATATTTGAACCATTCATAAAAAAGTATTTTGTTCGATGTAAAGTGTTAGATCCTCCATTATTGATTCGTAATTATGATAAAATTAAAATTTTAAAATTCTATATCATGACGGTAAAAGAAAATCCTATGTACTTTAATTAGTTTTAATTTTATTCTTTTAATTCATAGAATTCAATCTCAACAAAACGAAAACTAAATATAATTGGATCTGTTCCATTTAATGATGATATTTATTCAGTATCATTATATTGTTCAAAAAATTATATTTTACATTTAAATATAGGACCATTTTTATTTCTTTATATTCTTTGGTTTTTAATATGGATATTTCATTTTGGTCTTGGAGAATATCCTGAATTAGGAATGATTATTACTGTTATTATTGCAATTTTACAAATCATAACATGTCTTTTTTGTTATTGGTTTGTTGAAATACGTGCTTTTATGCAATGTGTACCTGTAAGATTTCTTGGTTTCTTTTTTCTTTATATTTGATTTTCTCGATAATAATTTGAAATTTTTTTTGTTTTAGGAAAAAAGTCCATGGAAAGCAGAGTTAGTTGTTATAAAGCCAACGGCAAATAATGGTTATCCAGAAATGGTACCATTACATCATGGAAAAGTAAAGAAAATCTATATTTAAACTCTTCACCCCCCCCCCCCCCCAAGAAAAAAAGTCAATTTTCTTGAAAAATATGAAAATTGAAATAAATGCATGAGAAGATAGTCTAAGTTTTTCTGATCTTTCATAAATTGCATATTTTTTTATTTGACACTACATTTTTCTTTTCAAAACTTTTCATCATTTTCTGCTTGAAAAGTTTTGGTTTTTTGTTTTGAATTAAGCTTTGTTACTATTATATGAAGAAATACTTTTATAATTAAAAAGGGCCCTGCAGTCTGAGATGCTCTTTCAAACAAAAGAAGAAATTAAGTGTATAGAATGAAGACCCTGACGAGAATTTCCGGTAGTCAAGTGAGCTATTTATGACAATATTTGGAAGAATGCTTAAGAGAAATTCCCTTCCGGAGTTTCCCGAAGACTGCTTGACGAAAAATTATGAAACTTTCAAGGCAGATAGATTTCAATCAGTAGAGCAAAACTTGTCATAGACGCAAAATTCTCAGATGCTTCCTTGAGAAAGATATAGGAATCACAATAGCCAGAAGGTCTCTTCCCCTCGCAAAACTTTTTACTTCATTTTTTTGTGGCAGCTAGGATCGAATTGAGGTGCGTATGGTTTTTTTTCTTTCAAAAAATGTCGTTCCTAGAGCTCGTAGAAGCAAAATGTTGGAAGCACTGTCAAAGACCGCGATTTTTTTTATTCAAAAATTGGTTTGGTCCATGACTTATGCTCTAGGCACATTAAGATAACTTTTACTATATGAATATATTTAGAATCCTCATGACCAACATGAACATGCATGGTTTACATTTCAAAAATGTCGTTATATATATGATGAAAGTGAAAAGAAAACTTTTCAAACAATTGATTATCCATTATCAAATTCATTTTCATCATATCTTCAATCAAAAGGTTATCAAACACAAGATGATATTGATCAAGGAATATGGAATTTTGGTCTTAATACGTAAGAAAATTCAAAAAAAGAATTCATTTCATATTATAATCTCATTGTTTGTTGTCTTTTTTGGTTTATAGAATGTTTATTGATATTCCAAGTTTTATTGATTTATTTATTGAACGAGCTACAGCTCCATTTTTTGTCTTTCAAGTTTTTTGTGTTTTACTTTGGTGTTTAGATGAATATTGGTAAGATCTTTTTTTTTTGCTTTTTGAGAAAAAAAAAAATCTTCTGTCATAATGATGATTCTACATGCACCACTCTGATCATGATTCGATATGAGGAGAGTTATTTCCTAATATTATCTGAAGACAGAAGATATTTATATATATTTTTTTTGTATAAAACACAGTTCTATGATGAATCTAACGACGGTCTTCAGAAAAAGAATGATCGAAAAACAACGATTCTAAACCCATTTTAACTGAGAACTGTAAGACGATTTCTATTTGATTCTATAAAACAGTAATAGACGTTATAAATAACAATAAGGATATTTAAAAAGGATGATAATTATGTTCTTTTCAATTGTGATTTTAGTTTAATAATAAAAAAAAATTGTTTTGATACTCTGTAAAAAAGATTTTCAAAATTATATTGTTTATCATATTCATCCTATGAACGCTTCATTTGTTGTTTTCTAAGAGTTGATTTTGTTTTTTTATTATATTACATGAAAAAATTCATTTTAAAATAATCCTTGGTAATCGATGTTAATCTCGCATATTTTTAGTCCAATCGAGGACAACAGGATCAATTAATGGAGAAATGTTTTACTTCGCATTAAAAAAAAGTTGAATAAATATATCAAGGATAAATAGAACGAAAGAATATCAACATATATTTACTATTCGTTGTTCTTATTCGTACATTTCGATTCAAGTAGATGTCGTTTTTCTTTTGTCTGAAAAGTAAAGTGATATCTACTTAAGTCTTTTGGAATTCTGTTTTATAAATATTTCATTTTTATTTCTGTTATCAATGAATAAAAATAATGACTGTTGTCTTTTTTTCAACAAAACATTTTTCTCTCATAATCAATGACAAACTAAAGAGATAGATGCAATTTTTATTCAAAATATTGCTGCCGAAGGGAACACCTGTTAGCGCAATGACTGTAGGATTAAAATGTGAAATACGATTGATCTACATATATTGTTAATCAAAAGATTTTACAACATACACTTTTCACGTATGGAGAGGTTTGTGATGAAAGATGTTACATGTTACTGTGAGTTTCGTTAGAGGATAAAGACAAGTATCTTATATTCAATCTTCTTTCATAATAATCTCGTGGAATACTTTAGCTCTGTGGATAAGTCTGCCATAGACTGTGCTGAACAGGGTGTCTGTAAGAACGAAATCAGTTCGAATTTCTACCCCTGTACATCAGCGGCTGGCATGGTTGAGTGACTACATTGTTCAGCATGTATGCAATAGGTACTGTTTTCAAGTCTACATATCACTTGCCCGATAGTATGCTGACTAAGTTGTGGCATACACCTACCCTCGTATCTACTCATTGTGTACGAGGAGTACAAGAGCTCGGCGTCAGGCCAGTCCTCTGTTCTGAGCTACAACTAGTATTAGTTGTAGGAACAATATCGAGTCCCTGTAAGCAGTACCCTATACTGAAAGACTGAGCATTCTACTTCTATACTTCAATATTCCTTTCAAATCATGTTTCACAAAACTCTGATTTTTAAGTATGATAGGCACATACAGTAGAATTTGTCATATATCTTTAAATGTATGTCAAATATGGATAAATGTGCAAAACTAAAATTTGAACTGAATATTTTGTAATCTAAAAGAATATTTTTACATTATTTTTATATATATATATATATTCAGTACGACAACTGTTTTTGGTTTTTTGGTTTTTTATAGGTATTACAGTTTATTAACATTATTTATGTTAATCGTATTTGAAATAACTTTAGTTCAACAACAAAAACGTAATATGGCAATGATTCGTCAAATGGGTAATCAACCATATAAAATAAATGTTTATCGTCAACGAAAATGGATTAAAATTGATACAACAGATATATTACCAGGTGATCTTTGTTCCGTTTTACGAAATAATGATAATAATCCATTACCTTGTGATATGTTATTATTACGTGGTCAATGTATTGTTGATGAATCCATGTTAACTGGAGAATCAATACCACAAATGAAAGTAAGAAAAACAAAATAAATCTCCTAGGATTATTATTTTCTTTTTTCATTGACGTACTGATTATTATTTTGCAATGATTGATACAAGATCTTTCTAATGAGGAGATTTTCAGTTTTTCTTGACTTTCTTTTTTAGGAACCAATTGAAAATATTGATGAAAATACAATATTTGATTTAGAACGTCATGGAAAATTATATGTACTTTCAGCTGGTACGAAAATTGTTCAACATACACCACCAGCTAAAATGCAAGGTGGAATGAAAGGTATCGTTTTTTTTTTGTTTTCGATATAAACAAGCTTTGTCTCAATAAAATTCTTTTTCTCGTTTTACATATGCTAAAAAATTGTAATATCTTCATTACAGAAAAAAAAAATCATTTGTTTGTTCTATTAAATAAATTCTATATACATATCTTTTTATCTAGCAAGTGACAATGGTTGTATAGCATATGCACTTCGAACTGGTTTTAGTACATCACAAGGAAAATTATTAAAAACAATTTTATATAGTGTTAAACGAGTTACAGCTAATAATCTTGAAACATTTCTATTTATATTATTTTTACTTGTTTTTGCTGTTATTGCTGCATCATATGTATGGATTGAAGGTAACAAAAATAGAACTTTTTGAAAACTGACGAAATATAAATTATTTATTTATATTTTCTTTATAGGTACAAAAGATCCAAAACGTAATCGTTATAAATTATTTATTGAATGTACATTAATTTTAACATCAGTTGTACCACCAGAATTACCTATTGAATTATCACTTGCTGTTAATACATCATTAATAGCTTTAGTTAAACTTCGTAAGAATATTTTTTTTTTGTTTTTTAATTTAAATAATTCTTATGAAATTCTTCTATTTAATTTTTCTTTTAGTTATTTATTGTACGGAACCATTTCGTATTCCATTTGCTGGAAAAGTTGATATATGTTGTTTTGATAAAACAGGAACATTAACAAGTGATGATCTTGTTGTTGAAGGTGTTGCTGGAATACAAAAGTATGTTGTTTGTGTTTTTTTTTCGATTAAATAAATTCATAGGCAAACTTCTAAATTTTTTTCAAATATTCTCATAGTCGAAATTTGATTTTGCTAGTATAAATTATAAATTATTACCGAGTGAACTCAACTCTCAATGAAACTATGTCTAGATATAATTTATACATTTAGTTCGGATGATCCAATACTATTATCAAAAATCGATGTTCAATCACCTGTAAAACAAGTTCTATTAACATGTCATGCATTAGCTAATCTTGATGGTGATATTATTGGTGATCCATTAGAAAAAGCAACATTAAATGCATTGGAATGGACAGTTACACGTGGTGATACAGTTGTACCTGTTAAAGGTCGATCTGGACGATGGCAAATAGTTCAACGTTATCATTTTTTGAGTGCATTAAAACGAATGTCAGTTATTGCTGGACAAAGTCCATCACCTTCAAGTAATGAAACAACATTTATTGTTGCCGTTAAAGGAGCACCGGAAACACTTAAATCAATGGTATGTTCTTTTTGTGAAAAAAACAGATTTTTTTTTTTTTATTCTTAAATTTGTACAGTTTTATTTAAAAGAAAAAAAAGTGGATATACGAAGGATGATTTATTTGAATGATTCAAATACTGATTAAGAATATTTTATATAAAACTCAAACACTGAACTGACGTTGTCCATTTTATACATATTTAAAAAAAAAACAAGTTGATTTCATTCGACTTTCACCAATTGTATATTGATATTATCAGCTAGTGGAATATCCGTATTATTAGTATATAATAATTTGTCATTTCGTTCTATATGTGCGGATAGAGTTATTCCACCGGGAATAGTTTTAAGTTCTGAAAATTTCATATGTGCTTTATATGGATTATATAAACATTGATAATCAATAGGTAATGTTTGCTCTTGATATAAATATATTGTTTTTGAACCTAATTCAATACATGGAACATCATGTCGAAGTGAATCTCGAATTGATATATAAAGAATTTCATCACCATGAAATTTTGGTTGTTCACCTTTGATTGTAATTTGACCATGAATTTGATATCTAGTCAATGTAGCCATAAAATTATGAATGTAAAAAAAAGAAAAGAAAATGCGCGTAAGTTGGTAGATGTATTTTTCTTTTTCTTTAAATCGGGACTATGTAAAATTTATCAATTATAAATGAAGAAAAAAGAAAATTGACTAAGTTGAAAGAATAACTAATGTTTTTCTTTTTTTTTTCTCCTTATTTTTCATAAAAAAAGAAAAGTAGATGCATAATGATGAAATAACATACATCACTCTCATATTTGAAATGTTATTTCGACTATGACGATTTATATGTAAACATGTTTAAGTGTATCAAAATATAACAAAGAGAACGAGAAAAATAAGAAGAAAGAAAAAATGTTTTTTTGTTTTTCTATTTAATTTTAGTTTAGTACAATACCAGAACGTTATGATGAAATTTATTTACGATTATCAAGACAAGGTGCACGTGTTCTTGCATTAGGACATCGATCACTTGGAATTCTTTCTAATCAACAAGTAGAATAAAATCTTGTTTGTGTTTGTTTACGAAGAAAGTTTTCTTTTTTTTTTAGTTACGTGAACAATATCCAACACGTAGTTCTGTTGAATGTAATTTGGATTTTTGTGGATTTGTTGTACTTTCATGTCCATTAAAACCAGATTCAAAAGTAATGATTCGAGAACTTCGTCATTCATCTCATCATGTAAGTAATAATTTTTATTATAAAGACATGTTATTGAAAGTGTATTGAATAAGATGAATCAGAATAATGACAGTAGATTCTAGTACTTTTATCAAAATATCAACTAGTTTTTTTTTCCTATGTTCTCCTTCACTCTATTTTATTTCTCTCTAATTAAAGTGTTTTACTCTTTTAAGAAAACACGATGGAAACTGATTTCTTGTTTTGTTAGAAACTAAACTAAAATGTACTCTTTTGTTTCAATACTGTCGATAACATCACACTGAAACTACTATTGCCACCAAAATGTAATGAACGGTGATATTTTTGAATATCTTCGGAACAATAAAAGATAGCGACCTACTTTTGTTCAGCATTTGAAAGAGAAACATAGGGACAAGTTTGGTAATCTTAGATTGATTAGGCGCTTTTGGATGACAAAGACGTCTATGAAAATCGGGACTTTCATGTTAAAAAAATTTCCATTGGATTTTAAACGATGAGATAACCATATAAAAGATAAAATTTTTCGACTTTAACCTATTGACCTGGAATTAGCTCGAAAAGATTAAGACTTGGGTACTTCACCATACTCATTTCGGTGATAATCTCTCTTTTCAGTTTCAAAATGATTTAAAACTACTAATATCCAAATCCCGAAATTTCAAGTTTTCCCATCTAGTTTTTGACCTTTCCGGGATGATTCAAGGTTGATAGGTTGAAGTCGGGAGTCTCTGGGAAACTCTAATAACTCATGAATGAAACAAAACTTAATCTATCGAATGGTTATATCATTGATCAAAATCAAATAGAATTTTTTTTAACATTGCAAACTCTATGTTTCCAGAATCCTCTTTATCATTCTGAAACTAAACGATTTTAAAACTGCTATACTTATCTCACATTTCTCTTCTGAACGCTAAAAACCACAGGTCACTAGCTTTTGTCGCTTCTGAAATATGAAAAAAAAACACGCCGGTATATTATATATTGTGATGGCGATAGAATTATTTCTAATCCGTTAAAAACGATTTTTTTTGCCGACTGAAAACGTTTTCCAGATCGGACCGATCACAACTCTGAGATGAATATGAGAATTGAATTTCAATTCTTTATGTTTTTTTTATTTGTTTTAGTTAACAATGATTACAGGTGACAATCCATTGACTGCTTGTCATGTAGCTAAAGAATTACATTTTACACGAAAACCTCTTCTTGTTCTTACTGCTCCGGCTACTAGTATGTTAAATATAAAAAAACAACACATTCTTTTTTCAATGATGAAATGTATTATTGGTCTAATTTAGGGTCAGACGAATGGCAATGGGAATCCGTTAATAAAGATACTAATTTGCCAATACAACCTGCTAATATACGTGATTTAACTCGACACTATGATCTATGCGTTACTGGAGAGGTAAAGAATGATTATGTCTTCATGTCAAAATTTAAATATTTGTTTTATTAACATCTTAATTAATTTTACATCTTTTGTTTTGAAAAACTATATTCTATTTATTCTAATAATTATTTTCGTGGTTTTGTTTTAGGGTTTTGCATATCTTAGTACATTACCCATTTCTTTTCTTAATACAATAATGCCTCATGTAAAAGTATTTGCTCGTGTATCACCAAAACAAAAAGTAATATTATATTCATATATATTTATAAATAAAATTTTCTTAATCTATTTCTAAATATAGGAACAAGTGGTTATTAAATTAAATAATCTTGGTTTTGTTACACTAATGTGTGGTGATGGTACAAATGATGTTGCTGCACTTAAACATGCACATGTTGGTAAGTAGAATATTTCTTTTTTTGATTTTTCTTTATTTTTGTTTTGTTTTGTTTTAAAGGTGTGGCTTTATTAACTGGTGTAGCAGCTAAACGAGCTGAACAACAACAAGAAAATATTACAACTTCGACGAGTACTGTTCAACCACCAGCAGTAGCAATAGTGACACCTCAACAACAAGTTCTGACACCAGCTGAAATAGCGAATCGAAATCGTGAACAGGCAAAAGTATTATAAATTCATTGTTTACATAATAAAAATCGAAAAGAATTTTTTTTGTTTTATTTTCTTAGAAACGTTTAGAAGAACTTTATAAACAAATGGATGAAAGTGAACAAACAATAGTTCGTCTTGGTGATGCATCAATAGCAGCACCATTTACATCACGTACATCAACAATTCAATGTGGTATGTCATCGTATTTTTCTTTTTTTAAATTTTAAAATCAATTTTCTTTCTTTTTTGAAATAATCTAGTTTGTCATATAATAAAACAAGGTCGATGTACCCTTGTAACAACATTACAAATGTTTAAAATTCTTGCTTTAAATGCACTTATCTTAGCTTATAGTTTAAGTGTACTTTATCTTGATGGTATTAAATTTAGTGATGGACAACACACATTACAAGGTCTTTTATTAGCTGGCTGCTTTTTATTTATATCAAGATCAAAGGTAAATACTTCGAATGATGAAAATTTTTTTTTTCTTGTCTTGAAATATTTTATGATATAATGACAAAGATTAGAGTCTCTGACGAAGTTTATTTATTATTTTTCTTCTTTTTTGTTTTAGCCATTGAAAACATTAGCACGAGAACGTCCATTACCGAATATTTTTAATCTTTATACATTAATTTCTGTTCTTGGACAATTTGCAGTACATCTTACAGCTTTGATTTATGTTGTCAATGAAGCACATAAAAGAATACCACCAAGGTAAAATTGAATAAATAAAACTTGACAGCGTAATTCCTCTAGGGCTAAAATGTGTTCTTTAGTCTCATTATATGTTAAATTATTTTCCAAAGTTATAATTTGATCAGTTCACGCTTTTTATACTGATCATATAACAAATCAATGCATCACTATCCATCATTCTTGACATCTTGAATATATATTTTTATCTGCACAAAAAAAAAAAAAAAATTGCATCATTGAGAATATTCACAAACATATTCTGACCATTGAAATTTCGATGGAGGCTAAAAGGAATCTGACGTCTAGAGCCCGTCGGATTGATCTCGGACTTGAACCCGACGGGCTCCAGCCATCTGAGAAATATGTAGGATGCACTAGTCATCAGACACAAAAATCCGAGAAAAATTCTCGTATCTTCGTTACAACTATTCAATACCGATTTGAAAATTTCATTGAGAGTATCAAAATACGGTTTGGCTAGATCTGGGTCCAAAAAAATTTCAATCAACTAGGCTCGAATCCCAAAAACTTTCAATAAATCAGTTCCGAGACGGAAAATTTTGGATCTGACGGGCGTTATTGATGCCTGTTGTCCTCGATTGCTACGGAAACATATCCAATGATCGTGAGCCTTTCTCTTCCTCCTTCGCATTACTCTGAAAGGTGATGCCGCAAAACCTCAACTTAAAACTTATACTCACTATGTTTTCTTCGAAAAACATAATATGGATTCCAAAAACTAAATTTAATTTTTTTTTAAGACCTGAAGAATTTGCTGATTTGGAAGCTGAATTTTCACCTAATCTAGTCAATTCAACTGTTTATATTATGTCAATAACATTACAAATAGCTACATTTGCTGTTAATTATCAAGTAAACAAAAAAACAAATTATCGAACATGGAAATTTAAATTAATTTTTTTTTTTTACTTTTTAGGGTTATCCATTTATGGAAAGCCTCCGTTCGAACAAACCACTTCTTTATAGTATCATATTTTCATTTACATTAGTTTTAAGTCTTATATTTAATTTACTTCCACAACTAACAGAGCAATTTCAAATTGTACTTATTCCTGATGATGTAAGAAATAAAAATTCTTGTTTTTTTTTTGTATTAGAATAGAATTTTATTTTTATTTTATTTAGATGCGGCTTATTGTTTTTTATGTTGTAATTGGTGACGTTATTTTAGCGTATATCATTGATCGAGTTTTGGCATTCTTTATTGGACAAGCGAAATTAAAAGAATATTAATGTTGTTTGTTTTTCTTTATTGTATCATTTTATGAAAAAAAAAATCAAGATTTGTCTTTTTCTGATTTTAAAATATAATATGTGCAAGATTTAGAAAATTGTTTTTGTTTTATAGCATAAATTATTGATGAATATATAGATGTTGCTTATAATAATTAATTCAATTCGTGAAGAATTATGAATTTAGAAGAAATCAGAGAAAGAAAAAATGATTTAAATTTGAGTTC
The DNA here is from genome assembly GCA_905250125.1 of Rotaria sordida. Lineage (NCBI taxonomy): Eukaryota > Metazoa > Rotifera > Eurotatoria > Philodinida > Philodinidae > Rotaria > Rotaria sordida. The sequence goes on from CAJNOL010000228.1 coordinate 130,148, forward strand.
GAGATTATAACCATCGATAGAATTGCATTCGTATTTTTGTTTTATCAAAATTATTCAATTTATAGTAGTTGCAAAAAGTCCTGCTACCAGGTAAAAGTACCTAAAATTTGAATCGTTCCATCGCTAAGCTCTGTTTACAAGGATCAATCAAGGCTTAATTGGCTTTCGTGCGAAGAAGTCAAAAAAGTAAACATAGAGATTTTGTTCTGACCAGAATATTTCAACATAGGAAATTGATTTCATAGCGTTTGATCCCTCTTATTCGAGATCACTAATGAAGGAACGTCTTCTAGTATCAAATCGCTCTTGAAGGTAGCACTATGGACATCATGTAGATCCTAATGAGCTATGACTTAAGTACACCGGGAGATTTCAATATTCCTATTTCAGAAAACGAGGAAATCAAAAATTCTGAAATTTTCACAATAAACTATTGTTGTTAGAGCCTGTTTCTATGCAAATTTTTAAGCAAAACTTCGAAACTCAATTTTCCCGGTATTTCTGAGAAGGACTACGATATTGACTAAAAAAACAATAAAAACTGCACATAGTCTTGAATCAAGAGCGATTGAATGTTTGGAGATGTTCCCTTGTTAGCGTTGCCTCCATCATGGATATGAATCTTATGTCAAACAGTTTTAATTTGCCTAATTTATGAAATAATCTTTGATTAATTGTCGATATGAGAATTGATGACATTAGCCGAAAAATAACTTATAAATTCGGTTAATTTCAATCGGCTGTCTTGAAATCGCCTCTGAAAATTCTACAGTGGCAGCCATCGACAGAGAGGATATTCGTGCTGGAGTCGTCTCAGACAATTGAGTTTTTCCCGTGACTGAGGATTACAGTGGTTTGAAGTCTCCTATCTGTAAAACAATATAGATATGTCAGATTTTATTCGTTAATGAGAAAATAGACCTTTGCGCATCAAAATATTGGAGAACTAGAACAATGTCAAAAACAAGCCTTTTTTGAGTCCAAGGGAAAAACTAATGTTTTTATTTTCAATCCGTGGCATGACGGTCGATCGACCTCGAATAGATTCTTACGATCAAGATTTACTGAGTTCTATTTTTAATTAAAAGATTATGCAAAAGTATTGAAGTTGATGTACTTTTTACCTGGTAGTGGGACTTCTTGTGACTATTGTAAAAAGAAGTTTTAAAATACATTTTGCAGGAAAACGATAAGATCTGTAGTTTTTATCATTGTAATTCTTTTTTGAAGTTGTTCAAAATATATTTCAGAACTAGAAACGAAAACAAAAAAGAAAACATTCAATGAGTTTCGGTTTCTAATACATTTTCTATGTATTCTCATTCTCTTTAAATAAAAAATAAAATGATATGGAAAATCTCATAGTAAAACATGAAACTTAAAATTAAATGAAATCTATCATTTTCCTCCGAATTAAAATATGATTCTTGATTTATTTATAGATTTTTTTTTTAAATAAAGTTTTTTAGCATATGATTTTAAAAAAATGTCATTGACAGAAAGAAAAAGAAATTCAGTACTTAATCCATCTTTACTTCAATCAATTACTCAAACTATTTCTCAATCAATAACAACAACATCTTCACCATCAGATCAATTAGCAAAACTTACTGTAAATACACCAACAACAAGTTCATCTATAGAAATTATTTCTGATATACCACAACTTGCAGCAAGACAGTTCGTAGATTTTCTCTGTAGTATTTTTTCAAAGGAATATTTTGTTTATTTGTTTGTTTTTTTGAATAGAGAAAAACAATTAATATCCAAAGAACAAACACCATTGTTAACATTAAAAAATGAATTTCAATTTCCAACACAAACACCTAGACGTTCAAGTAATTTTTTAAAAGGGTGTAAATGGTAGTTTTTTATTTTCTTTAAATAATAAAAAGAAATCAATATTTGCACATATTTCAGGTCACCCGATGGTCTTTGTCTATTAACAAATAGTGATGATAATCAATTACGTGTATTTGAAATTCCATGTGATAGATTACCCTCGAATGAAGATCTTGTAAGAATCTTATATCTTATCATATTGTATAAAAAAATTTAACGGCTATTTCAAAAAAAAAAAAATTGATATCTTCAGACATATTCCGAAGTGGTCAAAAATGGGAAGAAGAGGACAAAGTCTTTTTTAGAAAAAGATCGACAATCTTTGTGTAGGAGATAATCCTTGAAAATTGATAGAATGTAAGAAAATTTTTGTCAATCATCGAGCAAAAAACAACAAAACTTTCACAAAATTGTGTGGAGACTCCATCGATTCCTCGCTTGGGACAACCGTGAATAACTCTTATAACATCGATTGATTCGTACTTTGTTCTAAAATAATTCTTTCGTGTCGAATTTTTTCAGTGTATGTTTTTTAGAGGTTTTATAAGAGTATCTTTCGATTTTTATCTTTTTCTAATTGATAGAAGTAGCTAATTCTTCTAAAACGAAATAGTCCAAGATTTAGAATAGGGTGTGGATGAGGAGAAGATTCCACACTCAGACTCTTTGTTGTAAAATAAATAAAATGAAATGAATACTCGAAAATTTTGATGATCAAAAACATTATCACCTTTGGACTATTTCATTTTAGAGAAATCAACCACTGGTATCAATCAGAAAAAGTTAACACCGAAAGATACTCCTATTAAACAACTAGAACATGCATCGGAAAAAAATTGTTTTAGAACATCTTTTTTTTTTTTTAATCTTCGCCTGTTCATCTGAAACATATCCTGAACAATAATGTATATTATTTACATTCATGAAAAAATATACTATTTTATAGAGAATTAAAAGTCTGAATCAGCGAATATTAAAAGGTCTATTATTAAAATACATAGACGTTCATTATTTGTAAAGCACTTGTTACGAATAAAAATCTTTAGAATGCTATTCTTCATCTTCAAGAACCAGAATTAATCTATGATTTTGAATGGTATCCATATATGGATTCAACACGAAGTGATACTTGTTTGTAAGATTTTCTCATTTTTTAACATATTAAAATAAGTTTTTCTGTTCTTCCTCTCTTCTATTTAGTATCTTTAGTAGTTGTCGTGATAATCCTGTACATTTATTTGATGCATATACTGGTCAAGTACGTGCATCGTACAGAGCTTTGAATCATTTGGTAACACAATAAATTAAAAAAAAAATAATATTAAGAAAATTCTTGGTTTTTTCTTTGTAAGGAAGAACTTGTTGCTGCACATTCATTAGGATTTGAATTACAATCATGTAGACTTTATTGTGGATATGATCGAGTTATTCGTGCATTTGATATTCAACGACCTGGTCTTTGTATTGGACAATGGAATACATTTGGTAATAGTTTTGATTAATATTTTATTTTGAAAAAAAAAAAAGACTATCTATTTTAGATCGTATGAATAATGTTTATCAATCTGGAATCATTTCCTGTTTATCATTTAATTCTCAAATACGCGGCATGTATGCTGCTGGATCATATGCTAAAACAAGTGAAATGAATTTCAAAAACATCAATAAAAGTGAAATGTTTTTTTTTTCTCTTTATTTTAGTTGGCATTTATGGAGATATGAATGGAGAATTAATTGCAGTTCTACATGGTCATATTGGTGGAATAACTCATATTCGATTTTCTTCAGATGGACATCGACTTTATAGTGGAGCTAGAAAAGTAATGAACATGAATTAGAACAAAAAAAAAATATGAAATTAAGATTTCTGTTCTAGGATGGAATGATTCTCTGTTGGGATATGCGAAATTTAGGAGAAGTTTTATGTACATATCAACGTCATGTTAATACAAATCAACGTATTTATTTTGATTTTGATCCGTAAGATAATTTATTTTTTTGTTTAAATTTTGAATATTTTGTTTCATCTAGTTCGTTTACAATGCTTGTTACTGGTAATTCAAATGGTCATGTATTAGGTTGGAATATCAATGATTCATCAGCTCCGACACTTGATTTTTTAGCTCATAATGATTGTACAAATGGTATTAGGTATAATAGATTCTTTGTATTTAATTGATAAAAATAAATTCTTCTTTTTTTGTTTTTGTTGTTATTTAGTATTCATCCAAAACAACCATTATTTGCTACATCATCAGGTCAACGACATTTTGCTGGCGATGTACAAGTTACTGTTAGTGAAGATGAAGATGAAGAAAATCTCTATGCTGAATTTAATTTAAAAAAAATTCCGAAAGAAAATTCTGTAAAAATTTGGTCACTTATTAAATAAAGACAGAATGCTTTTTTTTTTAATTTAAAAGAATATTGTATAACAAGGATTGTGGTTTTCACTATCTTTTATTTCACAACATGATAAACAAGTGCCATTTGCGTATTCATAGATGAAACCAGTACTGGTCGTAAAAAATCCAGACTGATTCCATCTGTGTGTGCATTGATTGAGATGACCGTCTGAGATTTTCTGCTGAATCAAAGTTTTGAAATCTGGCTTCACAATTTTCTTTTCTGTGCCTGAGATATCACCAGCAGGCCTCGAAATCGGACCACTTTTTGATGGTCCGGTTCAGTTCAGAATTGAACTATTAAAAGTATATTTCTTTAACAAAAAGTATTTCTCGTGGCACGACATTTGCGCGCGTGACATTTGCGCGCCGACACTTGCGCGCCGACATTTTCGCGCACGACACTTGCGCGCACGACACTTGCGCGCACGACACTTGCGCGCACGACACTTGCGCGCGTGACACTTGCGCGCACGACTCTTCCGCGCAGCGACACTTTCGCACAACGACATTTTCGCGCAGGACACTTACGCGCGACATTGGCGCTCAAAATGATTTGTTTCTGCGCTTGACTTCGGTCTGGGTTGGATATGACTACTAATGTGGCTTGGGAAATAAATGCTGGCTGTGCGTGTGGGTGTGAGGGTTAAGTATTACCCTAGTCTCAATTTTGATCATTCATTAAGAAATCCTGGAAGAATATTTCAGGATCGTGGACTTCAAGGATCTTGTCAGATTTTCTTCAAGATCCTGCCGCAATTCCTGATAATTCGTTTTTCCAGGGTTTCGCACGCGGTCAAGAAAAGTGAGCTCCAAATTGCCTAAAGTCTAAATTTGGAGGTTGTTTTCTTCTCAGTCCTTCTGTTATGATTCGTAGCACCACCTAGAACGCTAGCAGCATTTTCTGGGATACTACTAGCATTTTCTGGGATACTACTAGCATTTTCTGGGATACTACTAGCATTTCCTCGGATGCTAATAGCACCACCTGAGATGCTACAGTCATCACCTGTGATGCTGGTAGCCTTCCCTGGAATGTTAGTGGCATTCAGTGGGGTGCGAGAAGCGTTTCCAGGGATACGAGTAGAATTCTCTGGGTTGTTGGTAGCATTCCCTGGGATGCTGAAAGCATTCGTCTTGATGCTAGAAGCATTCGCCTTGATGCTAGTAGTATTCCCTGGGGTCCCAGTAGCATTCCCTGAGGTGCTATTAGTATTCCATGGGATGCTAATAGCATTCTCTGTGATGCTAGAAGCCTTCTCATTCATGCTAGAGGCATTCCCTACGATGCCAGAGGCATTCTCTATGATGTTAGAAGCATTTTCTGGGATGCTAGAGCCATTACCGGGGATCCTAGAGGTATCTACTTGGATGCCAGAGGTATCTTCTTGGATGCCAGAGGCATTACCTACGACGCTAGTAGCATTTTTGTGGCGAGCTCATAGCATCGCAGACAATGCCTGTAGCATCCCAGGCAAAGCCTCTAGCATCCCAGGTGGTGCACATAGCATCCGAGAGAATTTATATTAGCATCCTAGGCAATGTTAGTGGGATCCCAGGAAATGCCTCTGGCATCCAAGGTAATGCTACTAGTACTCTTGGTGATACTACAAATCATAACAGGAGGATTGAGAATAAAAGTGAGCTTCATATTTGGAGTTTACATGCGGAGCTCACTTTTCTTGACCTTCGCACGTTTAGGCAGGGTCCTGTTTAGGATCTACCTAGGTTCCTATCAGGGTATTTTTCTAAATCATGAATGCAGGATCCTACAAGGATTTAAGCTTAATCCTGCTTAGTATCCTTACGGGAATAATAGAGATGATTCTTTCAAGATTTCGTGCACCTCGGACGCAATCTGTTCAGAATTGTGATTGGATCCTGCTAGGAATACTACCAGGATCTTGAAATTCTGTGGCTATACGCTTCTTTCAGGGTTTAGTCGTTTTCTCAGGAAAAAAACACCGACTCCTTGAAGGATCCTGATTGAATTCGTTAAGGATCAGACACAGAAACATCAAAGATTTTCCCTAAGGTAGTGAAGATACATCAAGGATTGTCGCGAACTGCTGGTCTCCCATCGCAGTGACACCCACCTTCCGCCATCATCACACTCAAACCCAAACGCAGACTCATTTCATGAAAAGAAATAATTTTGCGCGCAAATTACACGCGCGTAAGTGTTATGCGCGCAAGTGTCGTGCGCGAAAATGTCGGCGCGCAAGTGTCGGCGCGCAAATGTCACGCGCGCAAATGTCGTGTAATCAGTATTTCTACCCAATGAAAATTCATAATTACTGCAGTTATTTATTAGAACATTGTAAAAAATTTATTATCATAGTGATCAAGAACTGAATAAGGTCGGACAGTTTTAATGCTTGAAAAAGCGTCATAACAGATGAATCGACTTATTGAATCGGAAGAGCAAGATAGATTCGGAGGTACTTTAATTTTTTGAAGATATCATTGATTAACGTACGTTTTCACGCGTAAAATACCTGCTGATCAATTGGAAAGAGTCAGATCGATTTATTATTTTTAGTTACATTGTTCCACTTCAGTAATACTCATACTATTTAATGCAGATGATAGTGTACTCGACATTTTATGTGAGTGAGAAATGTCATTGAATTGAACAAAGTGTTTGCATATTAAAGATACTTGATTGTTATCAGTTACGAGGTACAAAATCCATGAACAGAATAAAATTGATTATTTTTTCGAACAAAAATCAATTAAAATGGTGCTATTTAATTCTAATTTAAATCTGATTTCTTAGTTTTAAAGATAGATTTCAATTGAGTTTTGTATTCGATTTTATAGAACTCAATACTTTAATCATAAACATTATGTTTTTATTGAGTTTTTGACTGAATACAAGAAAAATATGCAGATCTTTCCGATCCTTATAGAACTGCTTCAGTCAGGTAAAACTTATTTCCTAATACTAAAAATCTTTCAAATCGAAATCGGTGACAAAGTTTTCTCATCCATACGTTATCTCTCAATGGTTCCAGTTACTTTTAACATGAATGAAAGTTTTATTTCATGTTTTAGAATTGAAAACATAGGTGCTCTGAAGCTACTTTGATTTTTTGAGATGTGCAACTTTACCTTGCAGCTGCTTGTGAGGCTTTAGACACAAAAATTGTAAGGTTATGTATTCTAAAGTTTTGATCTAACAGAAAATCTCAGATGGCTATTGCCATAAATGTGCAAGTGGCACTTGATTTCGATTGCATGAAATTAAAAATAGTGCAGTCGTTAGTTCATCTTTCGGTACTTCTTGGTTAATCACCTTGACAAATAAACTGAATGTCCTTTTTCATGTAATCGATAACATTTGCAACAGATTGTTTGTTTCCCACTAACATTACATTTATTACTAGTGTATAAAAAACCACATTTTCGGTTGATTATCTATCGAAGGAAAAAAAAATATGTAGAAGGCTCTTGCTCTGATTGTTCTTCTTACTGTTTGTTATGTATCAGCTAGTACACGTACATTTAATGTTCAATCAAGTCATATAAAACGTGCTCTATTACCATTGAAACAAGAAAATAATGGTATTGATTAGTGTCCAAAATGTGTTAATTCATTTAGTGATTTAATTGAAGCTATTCTTGATATTATTCTTCAATGTAATGTTATGAATACGTGTGGTGATTTATGTGATATTGTTACAGAAAAGTCAGAATCATGTTTTACTGTGATTTCTTTGTATAATTCGTTGTGATGTTTTTGGGATAGAAGAATTTGTTAAATTAATTGAAAAAGCTGATCTTAATCCAATTTATTATTGTTATCTTACTACCACATGCTCCTTTTTATAATACATTTACTATTGATTTTGTTTATGTATCTAATAATGGAACTGGTACTGATGAACTAATTACTACAATTAAAACAGTTGATGACGTTCCATTGTCTGCTAGTTTCTGACTTGAAGAATAAAAACCAGGTACTTATGGCGAACGTTTTCTTGAGAATGCTAGTCTTGATCCAGATTGTAATCCTGCCTGAGGTAAAAATTTATTTATTAGTTTAATAAAAAAAAACGTTTTTCTTTAAATTATAGAACACAATGAAAATTGGTTTCCTGGTATATATAATTTTACGGTTTTTATTTGTAATGGACAGTGTGATTCACATCATCCTCATACTCAACTTTATGATTCAGCTGTTGGTTCATTTCAAATTACTGAATAATAATAATAAATAGTTTGTTCATGTGTTTTTTTTTTGTTAAAAACAAACAATAAATTGTGTAGAGTTGACTCTTCTACGCTTTCTCGTTCGTTGTATGAATATATCTTATTTGATTATGATCAAACATATTTTAGTTTTATGTATTGAGATAATAAGTACTATAAGATTTGTTCTCTGGTGAATAATAAATAGAACATCTAGAGAATTTTTTATTATATTTATATGCATGATGTATTAATATATAAATTCAAATGATAGCAATAAGATGTCATCCATAGAGAACGTCTAGGAAAGGGAGTGTTAGCAAAAGCTGGATGTACATTTCCAAACAGGAATCAGTCGTATCTGAATACTTATTATAATATTTTCAAGTTAATAAAAGGTGTATCAGAAGATAAAGAAAAGTATATATGAGCAAATAGGCTCTTTCTAAAAATGTTTTGCAGACTAGACGTTCAGTGAGACGAAGTCGGTCAAAATCGAAGATTTCCTGACGTTGGGAAGTCAAAAAAAAGCAATTTTTACTGCGACGCTTTCTATGGATGGCTCATACGTAATTTTGTTTTTGTTCTCATTATAGTCTATATCTGACTTACTGATGCTACTATAAATATATCTGTAAAGATGGCAGTATCTACTTTGCACTTACTGATTTTTATCTATTTCAATATATATTTTTAGAAAAAATTCTCTAAACTTTCAAAGAAAATCGATCTGTTTTTTTTCTTGTAAAGTTTTATTCATTATATCTAGTTAGATATGTTTATTAATCTCGATCTTAATTGTGAAGTAACTTAGGGCAAACAGGTTGCATAAGAGTCTCAAACTAAAAATAAAAGTATTGTGTGAAAATTTGACCATTTGTGTTAGACTAGTTCTATATTTATGCCTAACTAATTTCAACAGGTTTTTTTCTTCTCACTACAAGAATATTTATTAGCAGTATTTCTCGAATATTAGTAGTCTTTAAAGTTAATAATTATAAAAAACACACACAAACACACAATGTATAAGACTCTTAGTGTTATTCTTCTTGTTGTTGTTGGTATTTCGAATGTTGCTTGTTCATTCAATACTCCCTCGAAAAATTTACAACATTTTCCATCTGATATTCGAGGCAACAATGTTGGTATTGATCTTTGTCCAACATGTATAAATGAAGCTGTAGAAGCAATTAATGTTATACTCAATGTAATTCTTGATGAAGGCATTATAGAAAGTTGTGAAAAATTATGTAGTATTGTTGCTAATAAAACAGGTGTACCATTTATTGGCACTGTATGTGATCTAGCATGTGATGCTGTTGGTATTGATGAATTTATTCATTTAATTATTGCAGTTGATATTGATCCGATTTGGTATTGTGAAATGGCTCGTTTGTGTCCAAGTAAGATTAAACAAAAAAAAAAATTTTTATCTATCAAAATATTTTTCTTTATAGTTAACGACCATGGTGATGCTAAATTTATAAAATTTGGTGTTTTACCAAATACAGGTCCACAAGGTACAACATTTATGATTGATTGTTCATTCAAATCTATGAATGGAACTGGTACAAGTATGCTACGTTTGGAAATTACTGATCCTCATAATGAAACAGAGAGTAATGATTATTTGATTGAATCTAAAAAACCTGGTATGTATACTGAAAAAATTGGTCTTAGAACTTTAACTGCTTTGAATTGTGATTCGACAAAAGGTAAATTTAATTCTAATTTGTCTGATAATAAATTCTTTTTTTTTTTTTACTTTTTTAATAGGACTTTGTGATGCGTTTCCAGTTGGTACCTATAATGTCACTGTACAATTGTGTAATGGAGAATGCGGTTCACATCATCCACATTCACAAACATATGATGTTGGAAAAGCTTCATTTACTGTTACGAAAAAGAAATAAAATTGTTTTTTTTTTATTGATTAATGAATTTCAATAGATCCATTAAAGTTTTACTGATATTTTAATTCAATTGATTTTATAGAATAAAATCTTTCTAGAATAAGTAAAAAAAAATCATATTATTAGTCGTTCGATAATAATTTAGATTTTGATATTATAAAGGATGGGAACATATAAGGGATCAAATCGGTCCACTCTTGCATTGTTAAAACTCATGTATATTTCGATGCAGAATATTACGCTAAGTCATTTGGTAATACTTTCAAATTGACTCAATAACACCTAGAATAATAATGACCCGAAATATTACCGTTAGCTTAGCACTATCTAAATAGTGAGATCTTTCGCTGATATCTTTGCACAGTAGTATCACTGTCATTTCGAGATGGTCTCATCGGATAGAGCATTGAATTCTACATAGATTCATTTAAGGACATGTCTATTGGAAAAAAAACCATTTCGGTATCTTCTATTTGTTCTTTTATTAGCGATCAGTAGTAGATTAGCTAAAAATCTATTCTGCTAATTGTGTTGTCGATCGATAAAGATCTACATCTTTTGGTTCATGTCAATCTTCATATACCAATCGATAGCACTTTTGAAATGCTACAGAACGGTATATTTTTCAAACTTTGAAACTATAGTCAGAAAAATACAATTTGAGCCAAAACTGATGATATCTTTGGAATCAATACCAAATTCTGACTCAAATTATGAGTGTTTCAATTTTTTTGCAAACTATTTTTATTCGCCAAAACAATTCACTCTAGGTCTCCTTCAGGGTCTGGTAAAAAAAAATGTTTTAACTGCAACTTTTTTTTTTTTATGAAAGTAGTTTCAACCGCTAGTTTTTCCAGATTTAAGGTCGGAATACTTGACTTGATAAACTCAAATAGTTTTTCTTTGAAATCTCAGAGAAACATCTGGGGACATTCCCTCATTAGAAGAAGTGCATCATAGGATATTTTTCGAAGAAAGTGTAAAGGCGAAGAGATATTTTAATTAATAATATACAACATGATTTTATTAAATATATTCCAAGTTTAGAAAGATCTTTTAATGTGTGACTTATGCAAATGCGCACTGCCTTAATTATGTCCAAGAACTACGGAAAAGGTTTAGATTTTTGTATAGAAAATCTAAAGAATTTCTTCAAAATATGTTTCAAAAAAAGAACTGAAGTGATTTCACGATATGTTTGCAATAAACTGTTCTTTCCTACTAACTGTTTCTCATGATTTTTTCTAATTCGGAACTGACACATTGCTACGATGATGGAATCAAAATATTGTCCATACTAATTTTTTTGAAGAAAAATATTTATTTCTACTCTTTCTAAAACAAAAAAGTATTGCATTAAAAAAATTTTTCGATAACAATGTTATTAGAAAATATAAGTATATTCACATATTTAATTAGAAATAAGAAGAAAAACAGGTCAATCAACAGTTTTATTTATTAGTCAAAAGTGGTCACATGCCAGACATTGAAGAAAAACCGATTTTCGATTTCGATCAAATATTCATATTAACTTTGATTTATCATGAATTATTATTGAGTTGGAATATTTGAAGTAGATGCTGATGTTGTGGGTGAGGGTAGAGTGATAGCTACAATCAGGTTGATAATACTATGAATAAGTGCAGTACTAAAAAGGACCAAGATAGTTATTTTTAGATTGTATACTATTGTACTGTCGCAATAATATGAATAGTGTATTGAACTACATCGATTTAAGTTAACTACTTTAAAGATAGATACGATGAGTCCTGATATACAAAAGGACGAACAAAAAATAAATAGTCGAATTAGAAAAGTCATCACATTCGGTGTTTTACATGCTACAATTAACATAATAATTCCTCCACCAATTAGAGAAAAACTTGCCACGAAACCGACATAATATGTCCAATTCGAATTAACAATAAGATCAATTTGGATACCAACACTTAATACACCCCAACACAAATAAAGAATACCCGAAATGACAAGAAATACTCGTAGGCTAGACGTAATCGGTGTTGATGTTAAATTATTCCTGGATTGTCGATAAAGAGATACGACAGTAACTCCTTGGGGTTGATTGATTGATTGTACGCCATTATGTGGTGCACCCGATGTTGGATAAGCAGATGAATGTTGAGGATATTGTGTATAAGGTGGTGATGCATTATTTGACCTTTCAAAAAACAACAACAAAATGAATAATTATCTTTTAACGAACAACAAACCAAAATTCTGACTAAAAGATATTACGTACGGATAAATATTTCCAGCTTCGTATGGTGGTTGATTCATAGGTGAATATTGATTACCGTAGACAGTTCCATAGTTATTATTACTTTGTTTGTTTGGATCGTACAGATTTGTTTTAATGTTTGACATAGTCTTAAGTATCGCGTTTCGTTTTTTAATTGTTTTCTCTTTCAGTATCTCTGCTACGCAGCGTTTATTTTCTATTTTTAATATTATTTTCTTCGTTATTACAGATAAAAAACAACATATGACGCATTACTTTTTTTATGTGACACAAGAAGATAATAATAACTATCAAAACAAGATTATATTTCTTTAATCTTTTCTCCATTGAAATAGATAACAATAATGATAACAACTCATGAATCAACTTTTGCAAACAATAAAATCGTTTCAGATAATAATAAATATAAATCTCAGAATATTGGTAATAAATCAAATTTTAAGCAAAAGTTTTTGATTAACCTACGAGATCTAAGTGTCCGCACAAATGTGGAGACATGCAGTGATCGAACGAAAAGTGCTAGAAGTCTAACTTTTTCATCACACCATTGAAAATGGTTTGTTACCAAAATAAATATTTTCACGCTTTTTCTTGGTTTAAGATGCATTATGTTGACTACAAGCGAAGAAAGAGATTTCAAACTTGGAAAAAGAAGGTTGTGAGATCTAGGCTTTCTGAAAATCGGCTTCCTATTTTTTTGCGTATTCAAGGCAGTCAGCAATCAGTTTTAAAAGTCAAATCAGTACATTTCACGATTTTTGATGAATGTTTTAACCCTTTACGCCCCACGGTGGTTCCAGAAAAGCCACCGATAGAATAACTATATAAACAGAGTACTAGCGTGTCTAGTGTGACAATTGTGTAGTCTGATTCATTGAATGTCTCCCTCTTTGTGTAGGATCATTTGATCGGTCGATTAATCCTGTGATGGACTGAGAGGATGGAACAACATATTAAGCGTTGATTTGTTTTTCTTTGACTACATTATTGAATGAGCAAAAGTAACATCTATCCCATGTTATTGGAATAATGGAAAGCGGAGGGAATAAGCCAATAAAAATTAATGTCGAAAGAATGTATGTATTTTTAGCACATTTTCTTAAATAGGCATCTACCTTGCTTTGAGCCGTTTTATAACTTCTGAAGGCATTTAATTCAAAATAAATACTATTCTAACTTCTCATGAGCTGAGGTTTATAATAGATATATTACCATTTCTCTTAATTACCCTAAAGATGCCTCATAATGGTTCCTTGATCAGTTATGTGCGTTAGTATGTCCAATTGGTCAGCTTATCACGATGCATTCGAAACATATTTAACTTCTTAGTAGACACTTTCATAAATTTGTATCACATAGAAATTCCAAAAGATCTTCATTTACTGTTAGTAGAGAACGATTTATTTTGAAAAATTCGGTTTTTTTCATTTTTTACAAAATTATCGATTTTGTTGGCCCAATATTTCACAGATGGAGCAATAAAAAAAATTATTCTTTTTACCAATCGATAGCTCATAAAGTTCACTACAAAAAATGTTCTTATCGTTTTCAAATTCCATGCTTCCTTTATTTTCTGCAATCATTCTATAAAATGACAATTCCAATTACCAATGGGGGAGGGGTAAAGGGTTAAACATTTGTCAGAACACAAATTTTTAAATTGATTCAAAAATATGTAACTTTTTGTATCATAGAAGAATATATATGAGACATTAGAAAAATACATTCTATTGAGCTCATAAACAACGAAATAAAGAATGGGTACAAAATAGCACTTGGCTTCAATTTCGATGTAATTAGAGATTTTAATAACTCAAATGGATTACAGACGTTTGACTTGAACTTTTGTTCAATTAAAACTAATATAGCTACTCAACATTTATATGCCATTTAAAAGCATTAAAAGAAACATATAGTCCAGATTTGACAGAACTCCCAATTTTATCTTGGTAACAAGCCATTTTAATAGTTTTTAAAAAAATAAAATTTAATTTCTTGAAGCATACCTCCAATTCTATTCTAAATATGCAATTTAAAGTGCATATTTTGCTCTATCTGCGAATGAAAAAGTTAGGCTTCTAGAATTTTCCATTCAAATACAACAGGCCTCAACATTTGTACTGATAATTGTGCATCCTAGGTTATAGGGAATTATCAATCCGAATATATTCGATAAAGCAACAAATTATAGATTTAAAATTATTTCATAATCATATTCAAATATGACAAAGAAACATTTACAGTAAAATCACTCTAATATGAGCACCATTAGGACTGGCCAAAAATGATCAGTTTACAAAGATGAATATCATTGAGAGGTTTACAATTGGTTTTTTTTCAAATGATAAGTATTTATTTACAATCACTTTTCGACTGCATCAAGTGATCTTTTTCTTCTTTTCATCTATCTATTAATTCAAATAATCATCTATTTTTCTGAAGTAACAACTTTTTTACAACATTAATCTAATCTTTTTTAAAATTACTATGAAATATGCGTTGAAAAAATTATGGATCTTCTCTTTTCTCATACGCACACCTAGTTTTTGTACACCCTGTATGTCACATGATTGTTTATCATAACGCACTGCACATAACATCATTTTTTTCTCGTTCTGCATACGAGTGACAGAACATACGTTACTCACATTATGAAGATTGTTATTACTCATAAGACTATAAATATGTGCTCACTGCTGAGAATGAAGAGATACTCACATTGATAGGTTTTTACTGTATTTGTTTTTTTCAAAAGAACATCAACATGATGTGAATCTTACTGTAGTACTGATTCAAGTCTTAGAAAAGTAGATTATAATTCATTGTATGTTCAAAATTATTTGTATTCTTGTTACAATTAGTTTTTCAATCTTTTTCTTTATCATAGATTTCTTTGGACATAAAATAAACAAGATTTTATCATCAATGAAGTCTTTTAATACAAAACTGAATTAAATTCTCTTTCTAATAAATATCTTTTTTGTTGTTCATAATATTCTTTCGAATTTTTGAAAAGAAAACGAAAATTTTAGCATTATTATTTTACTGAGCAAAATATTAAATGACAATTATTTCTAATTTTATGCACTAAAGTAAAGCAACATTCAATATTCGCAATGTCATATAGTTCAATTGTTGAAGTAAAACATTGTCTAACTTGTATTGATGAAGATTTTGTTCAATCTATGAAAGATTTCTAAAAGAAAAATAAAATCTTTAACATTGAATACGTTCAATATACTAACTATGAATTTTGTTAAAAAACTTCGATGTTTCTTGTCATCGGAAATTGAAATATTTGAAGATCAATAGCACGACTTATTTTCTTCATTATCGAAGTTCAAGAAAACTCATGATAATTAAAATTTAATAATTTTTCATTAGCTGACAAGAGAATCTATTTGGACAGACATAGATAATAGAAAGATTATTGATGTTTTTGTTCACAGTTGCTCATTATTTTGTATATTGTATTCATAGTAGTATGTTCATTCAGATTGAAACTATTAACATATATCCATTAAAAAAGAATTAGACTTACGTATTTGCATAATAAAGATTTAGGTTAGAGTAACAAATTCTGAGTCCCTAAAACTAAGATAATAATAATAATAATATTTGAATTATTCACCAAAATAGATTTCAAATCAGTATGAAATAAGTCATAGAATATTGACGTTTCAACCGCATATAAATGCGAGTCATATTTTTTATTGTATTTAATCAAATACATACATGGTAACATTTACACAATTAATACGTTGTATTATGTATCATTCAATGTGTCATTTGGTACAAATTTCATATTGATATCAGTCGTATTGAATATGAAGAATGACTAAAATTGAATAATTAAAATTGATTTGAATGAAATTAATCATAATAATAATAATATATTATGACAAAAGATATTTTGTGGTTTTAATTACAATGAGACATGAACAACTGAAATATAGATTATGTGAACATTTTTATATAATGAATAAATAACTTTGTCAAAGAAGATTATATAGGTAGGTATTAGTTCGAATGTATAGTTTTTGCAGTTTTAATTAATAGTTCAATAAGTATTTCAGCATGGTTAATCATTTTTTCATTGTTAGTGACACATGCATTTTGAAAGCATATCTCTAAAAGTTCCATAAATGTGAATTGATTATCATTTGGAAGTAGATTTATTAATGATGGCAATTGTTGTTTGAGGTAATCATTCAAGATTGAATCAGAAATGAATGTATTTTCCATAAAATCATTTGTTTGTTGTTCATCTTCCGAAATAACAGAATAATCGGCAAGAAGTTGAGAAGCAAATAACCATGGAAAACTTAACATAGATTTATCTTTGTCATTTGTATCTGTATATGCTACATAATAACAAGCAGCTGCTTTAGCTTTAGCTTGATGAAGTGAAACAAGATCATCATGAAAGTTCTTTTGAATATTTTGAAAAACAGCTCTTAATAATTCTTGTGCTGTTTGTTGAATATCACTTCGTTCATTGGCTTTCATGTTATGTGAATCAATACAACAAAAAAGATCAATTTCATTTGAAAATCCATATGATCCAATAATTTCCAACATTTCATATTCATATTGTTTATAAAGATTTCGAGCAGAACCAATATATTCTTCATAACCATTGTGAAGAAGACTTTTATCAAGAAAAATTTCGTTGTTATTATTAAGAAATAAATTTTTAAAAGTATCAGATAAACGACGAGCGCTTCGAAACAGTTTTCCTATCAGACAAAAAAAAGATGAATTGTAAATCTGTTTTGATTTATGTGTTAGAGAATTGTAATGTAAATGACTTACCAAGTATTTTTTCCGATTGATACTCTTTATAACCAGATGCTTGCATAAAATCTGGACGAGTTTTATCAGCTGTTAAAATTATTTGTTTAATTTGTTCTGATGTATAAGGATGTTGACTTGATTTGACACTATCTAGTTCTTGACTTATTCCAGCAGCTAAATTAATCGCTTTTTCATGGTCGATACCAAACTTATCGGCAAGTACGAGATGAATATTACTTAATCGACCTAGATTGTCTTGTTCACATATATCTGATATAACTTTTAATCTATCATTACGTGTTACTACCCGATTGAGAGGCTTTGGACTTGGTCCAGAATCATAATCATATGGAATTGGATTGGGTGAAGTAGGTACGAGTTCAGAATTCCAAATGACACTATATTCATCGCCATCAAGATCTGATCCAGATATTTCATTTGCATGTGGTCTAGAACCTTGCTGAGGAAAGACAAGAACATCATAGAGATGGTGAAGATAACTATTGTTGACAGCTTCTAGAACACGTAAATCTCCTGGATGATGACAAGGATTTTTGGTAATAGCAATAGGCCCTTCCAAAACAGTTTTACTTCCATATTCATTGGTAATTTGAACGAAAACTTGTCCTTCTTTGAGTACTTTATATTCATCGACTGTTCCAAACATATAACGTGCTTTCGAAACACGTATATGAGCTCTTGTTATTATTTGACAAAGATTATTTGTGACAGTTGTAAGCAGAAGACGATGAAAAAATGGTTCTTTTGATAAATGTGAATAAAAAGAAATTTTCGACCATGGTAAAACATGGAGAATCTTTTCACGAAGAACATACAAAGCTGATTGATTCGAAACAAAAGAAGCCATTAGCCATAAGATATTTCGAAGTTGAACGACAAGAATATGTGCATTAGATATACCACGATATGAAAGTAAGTTAATCACTTCACGATTCAAACATAAATGACCTGAATATATCAAATTATCAAAGTGTATCAAAGACATAAATTGATAATTAAATATATATATTAACTTACGTCTAAGTGAACGTTTGCATAATTCAAGCATTTGATGTTCACATTCAAATTTATTCATACTTGGTCGAATTAATAATTGTTTTTCTTTTCCATCAAGCAGTGGATTAACAGCAATAGTACCTTTACAACCTCCATAGCGAATTTGAAGAACACTGGAAATATAATCGCCATCATTAACATTTTTACCAATTGATTCATGGATCTACAAATAAAAATCAAAGATATGGTTAGATGAATTAATAATCTTGATTACAAGATAAAAAGACATATCACACACCAATAGATTTAGTTCTGATGAAATCTGTCCAACACCATCAGTAAAATTATATTTTCCATCTGTTGTCTTCAAGTCAGGAATCAAGCCAACGAGTTTTTTATCAATCTTTGAAGGATAAATGATGATTTGTTTTTTTTTTTATTAAAAGATATTCATGTACTCTTACTTCAATAGTAGCTTCTGTACTAGAGAATGGTTGTGTTCGTCGAGCAGTGTTTTTCGCTGGTAATTTTTCCCTATCAAAATTGCCCATCCAAGCTTCAAGTGCTTCGCGAGTCATATTACCTTCATGTTCGCAATAAAAATAAAATTGTTTTTGACGTATTTGAGATTGAGCATGATGTAAATAAATATAATGACGATCGGCAAACCAGAATCCATTTTGAAGATAATGTTGTAAGAAAGGAACAAGTTCTTTTGATAAAGATGCAGATCCTGTATCATCACGAAATTCTACAAAACCCATTGATTGAGTTACATTAGAGATATATCGAAAAACTCGATTTGATCGCATAAACTTAAATGGTTTAATAATTAGACGTGTTGGTGTAAAACAAAACCATGGAATACGAACATATTTAGTCCAAACCATATCCATCTGATAAAAAGTACTCTGAAGATAAGAATCATAATAATTATTTCGAATAGTAGGCAATTCATGTAGAAGTTGAAGAAAATAATTTTCTGAAGACAATGTCAATCGTCGCAGTCGTTCGAATATATAATAAACAAAATCATCATCATTATTATTTCCATTTAATAAATAAAACATATTATTATTCAAGATATCATCATTGACTATTTGATCATATATTTGACATCCCACACTAGTGAGCATGTGGCAGGCATATTGACCAATGAAAGTATTTGCAGGTATCAATAAATTATTTCTATAAATAAAGTTTTCATATAAAAATTCAATTGATCCAAAATGTATTGGAATGGAATGATAACTAAAGAATTGAATAAAATAGCATAAAATTTGATAGATCGAATTAGTATTTTTTTGTTCATTATGAATTGAGAAATGCATAGCTGAAAAACATGATTGCCATGGTTGTTCGTCTCGTGTGTTTTGCAAACAAAATTGACGTTCGTAACCTGTAAAGAAAAAAAAAGACTGAAAAGTGAAGAATCGCAATAAATGAGTACGTTGCCTATGCTTTCATACTGGAGAAAAAAAAAACAACAAACATGCGTGTTTTTTTTTCTTCGTAAAAAGTGACTGTTTTACAGGAGAAATAAGACAGGAATAATTTTTTTTTCTATTACAGATAACATACCAAATTGTCGATTTTTGGATGTATATTCTTCGAGATTCCCTCGCAGACAAACATGCATTATGAAGTCATGACTAGATCTTGCACTGATGATAACACCACGATGAATGTCGATGTGATCGCGTTTTAACTGAAATTTAATAAATTCTGTATTAATGGATAGAAACGAATTATATTTTGCAAAATATAGATTCCATATTGAATTTGGTCCTTTTGTAAAACAAAATTTTGATGCTGCACATTTAAATTGGCTAGATGAAATAAGAGAACCAAAAGCCAAAGTAACATTTTGATCTTGTTGTAATAGAATCTGATCATAGTTTTTATCATTTCTGAATGTCTTTAATCTTTCAGAAGGATTTAAAAGACACCAGACAGATGAAAGTTGATTGATATTGATTTTCTTTGTTGTATAATAGATTTCCTTGAAAATTGTGAGACCAAAGCCATTAATTTCATTTTGATTTGTTGATGCATTTGTATTTTCAGAGGAATTACAATTCAACGAATGTTTACAAAAGACAACTTCTGTATTTGATGATACGCATAGAATATTTCCGTGTTCTATATAAATAGATGATAATAAAATTGAGAGTATATTCGAGACTCCTTACCGAGTTCCATATTACTGATAAATAATCGTTATAAAATTTGTTTTTAATAACAGTTGGGAAGTATAGTACAAGAGAGTTTCTTAGTGGATTTAAATCAATCAGTGAAATCCAACACATTACTGTAAATCGTACCATTTTATAGTATTAAAATACCCACTGAATTCTTTCGAATTCTATTGGTACAGCGAATAGTCACCTCATCATACTGCTGGTATCTTTTTCGCATTTATTTCTCATTGGTTGGTTGCAGCAGTTCAATTGGCTTTTTTCCCATTTCCAACTGCATTCGTCTGTAATTTCGCAAAAAACAAACGTTTAAGAGTGACTCTTTTTTTATTTTTCTGACCAATAGAAGAGAGACACATATGAAAATGCATTATGAATCATAGAAACAGATCATCAAACATGTTTGATGAATTTGTAACAAAAAAAAATTTCAATTCTTATGTCTTCGTTTCATTTACTACCCAATGAAACTTTTCATAAATCTATTATGGTGATCTATGTCATCAAATGTTTTCAGAATAGTTTGATTAGACTTGTGGAAAATATTTTTGTAGTTAAGTCTTATGATTGACAATAAAGATAATGTTTTTAAGAATGACGTAGTTATCTACATTCCATGTGAGTTAGTGAATAAATTTCATTTGAAAATAATTTAATCTTACCGTACGAATGTAGAATGCGAAGATGAAGAAGAAGTTTCGTGACACATATTTATTCTTCTTATCTACATTGCAACTATTGTACAATAAATAAGAATAGTAATGTGTTAGTATTTAATATCTTAATTCACAGAAAAGAAAAAACATTTTGTTTTTTCAAAGAATTTATAGATATAATGAAATAATAATGTTTAAAGAGACCAAGCAATTTGCATATTTGATCAATAATAAGATTTTATTATGTTTTATTCAGAATTAATCATTCATAAGAAGAAAATATTTGTTCATTCTTAAATATTCGATCAAGAAATCAAAATCACTAAAAATTGCTTATCGCTCTACATTCAAACTACTGTTCAAAAAGCATTCACACTAAAAGATATGTTTGTTTATTTTCAATCCTTTTTTTCAATATCGATCAAAGTTGAAAGTATTTCGTTAGAAATTAATCGTTAATCAAAGTTTATTCATAAGTCGACAATATTCGTATGTATAGGTTAGTATTTCTGTATCTAGTTTTCACTATATTTTTTTAAAAGTGGCTTTTCTAAAGTGTATATTGTCATTAATACAATCAGATCAATTTAAATTTATTTGTTATGATAAGAAGGTAACGCAATCAAATATATGAAGATCATAGTTATTGTGAATAGTTGGTTATACTATAAATAGAAAAGCAAAAAATAAAGACTTTTCTTATGTTGTAACACAAACAGGACTGTTATTAATATAATTATGTGAAAATCAGATTATTAATGCCACACAAAATTGATTAATCGTCGAAAAAATAATTTTACTGAAATATTGAATTTTCTTATAATATCGATAAGTGAATTGACCTCAAACGAAAAAAAAAATGCGCGATTATGCATATATTTGTCAATTGATTTGTTATACGTAATTTTATTTGGATAGTTGATTTCAAATGTGTGTTTAAAAAGAACGAATCGGAAAAAAAATTGAATACTGGCAAGGCGAGGGGAAGCGAGGTGGCAGTTAGCGAATCGTCGGCATGGCGAGGCGGTGGCGAAGCGCTTTTTCTGACTGATTCGCGGATCCCTATTCTCTATACGTATGTTAACACTGTGGGATCTTATCGATCACAAACAACCTGGTTTGTTTCTCTCTAAACGAATGCTTTTTGTACTGCTTGCTGATGTTAACAGGTGTTTCGTTAATATTAAAAATAATATTCAAAGCTTTTGCTTTTTGTTATGGAGACATAAGGACGTAGCGAAGAAAAACATAGTGAGAATGGCATGCAAGAGAAACTTTTCAAAAAGTTGTTCGAATGCCTATAAAATTTTTTCACATAAAACAACTAATAGTAAAATATACATGTAAGAATATGCCGAAATATGAAAATGTTCGAAAAGAGAACGATAATATCTGCTCATCGCCGTATTTCTGTGCTCAAATATTTTTCAAACCTTGATACTTATTTCAATATTATATAATAGAAACTTCCTCAGTCATACTGACAATATAATTATGTACTTTGTATTACTTGAAATAAAGAAATATTTGTTCTTCAAGCAGAGAATTCATCTAAAAAAGGTCAAAATAAAACTTCGAGATACTCTGATCGAATAAGTTGAGAGATGAACATTCTACACTTTCATTGAGAATTCGCTGTTGATTGCTTTAATCTAAAAGAATTGTAGTCCATAATAACGCCATTACTCGCAACTTTTCTGAGTCAACAAAAATGGAGAATCTAAGGCAACGTGTATATAGAATTAATCACATCTGAA
Source organism: Rotaria sordida (assembly GCA_905250125.1). Taxonomy (NCBI): domain Eukaryota; kingdom Metazoa; phylum Rotifera; class Eurotatoria; order Philodinida; family Philodinidae; genus Rotaria; species Rotaria sordida. The sequence continues at coordinate 153,187 of CAJNOL010000228.1, forward strand.
CCCTGTTCTGCTTAAGTCAAGTATATTAGTCATATGAACTGATGTTGCCATTAAATTAGATTTCGACGAGAACAATTTATTTTATTTAACTTAACATTTAGCCCGTGACATCTAACTATTTTCTGCCGTTTTAAATCGATCAAAACAACCAATACTAATAAAAGAAGCTTCATTAACAAAATACTATTTGACACATAACATGCCTCGTTTATTCTAATAACCGACTGATATCCTTTTTGACTTTATTTTACACTATTGACCTTTAATTTTTAATGGATATTTATGTGAATATGGTGATGCCTTTCGAGAATTATCTATAGGACGTTCGCTTCTTCGACACACACTCACTTTATCTCTATTACAAACTTATTTTCGGTTCTCTCTCTGTTTTTTTTCTTTCTTTCTCCCTCGTTTCAATTCAATGTAGTTTTCGATCCTTTAAATACCCTAGAATCATTGTGACGATTCAATGAATGTAGATAAGAGAACAATAGAATAAACGACTTCTATGTCGTGCAGATGATAAATATGTTAGCCGAATGTTATCGACAGCATCGTCATTTCAATCGTGGTTAAAATCATGGACGACCACAACAGCATTCGTAAACACGAGGGTAAGCAAACAAAGAAATTTTTATTTTAGTTAAAACGCTTTGTTTCTCCATCCATAAATAGCGTTTTATATCAAACAAAGAAATCAATATTCCAAAAAAGAATATGAAGCATGGTTGAAAGAAGATGGAAAAATGCAAGTAAGTAGAAATTTTTTTTCTTTAAATTAATCAACTATCTGTCCTATCATTAGGATTATAGAGAATATCAAAAATTGAGTGTGGGTGTAGATTTTAGCCCAACACCTGCACTCCAAACACAAATACATAATAAGTACGGCTCCTGAATATTGTTTAAGTTAAATTCCAAAGGCACTAGAATTTTCTTAAATCATACATCTAGTTATTCTTCGCAGCTGCATTTCGTCACCTCCCCTTCTAATTCTGGCATAATGCCTAGATGAGAAGACTGCAAGTAGCTCCGGTTTGAAAATCTCGAACTAATGTCAAGGTTTATATGTATGATGGAGCTATGTTGTGTTCATTTTTTATTAGATTTTGTTTTATCGCGTTCTGAATTGTGTATATAATAGTATCTTTTTTTCGTTTTAGACCTAATCAAATGGACAATTTCCAGGCTTTTTGTTGGGAAACATTGGCCCCATGGTCTACCAACGATGAAAGATATCGATGATGGTTTTGTACCAAAATCGGTGCGATTCCATTTTTATCACCTGGTTCAAGTACTGAACCGAATCCGAATTTTTTTTCCAACGTATGTTCGCATGTATAATGAACCCTCGGTTTATTGACTTTGCAGGAAGTAAGGCTATGCAATTTTTTTCCGTTTCTTGATCAATACAGACTTAATTTTCATTGAATTTACTCAATGGTCTTATTCATATACAGGTTGGTTTGTGGAATCCATATCACTATCGATCATCTGTTGTCAAGTCGGCTTCAATTTTCGCACCAAATCCATTGGTAAACGAAGCCATTAGTTCATGAACTCATTTTCATGGATGGACTCGCTATCCTCCAGTGTCTCCATATGCCTACGGCAGTTGTCGTTCCTTTTCCCCTCGCATCAATGAACAAGACAAGAACTAAGAGCGGAAAAAACATGCTTTTCATTCATGTTTAGTTTTACGAAATGTTTTGTTGATAATTAATCGTTTTTTTATTGTACCCAATAAGCTCGTAAACAGATGAAATAGCGTTTCAAGCATTTATAATTGTTAAATCTAACGAAAGAAGGCGTTAAACTATCTCTTTTGATGTTAACTAATGATTTTTCTATGTAAGAAACCGTTTCTATTTTTTAGCGTAAATTTTAATTGAAAATAACAGTTTTTTGGAGAAAGTTTGAAGAAATTTAACGGTTATGGATGAAAAAATTCATTATTATGATGGGATAGATTATGGACTTGGAACTTGTTTCTTTCAGACATTGTAGATTGCAACATATAGTGGAAATTATTTTTTCTGAGTATATGTTGGATTTTTCCCTACCAGTTAGTATCATTACAGTGGCACAGAGTCAAAACTGATCATGAAAGTTGGTTATTCAATTACATAGAGGTGCAAAAAAACAATAATGTATTTAGATATTTTACTTCGTTTAAGGCATCAATTCCCGAACAAGTGTTTTCATTATTTGAAGTGGTGATATGTGTGTAAAAAAACAACTCGATACTCACATTAATTTACAGAATCATCTAAAAATTAGTTGAAAAAGAATTGAAAATCTGAAAAGTTATGCTCAAAGGCGTTGAGTCTCTCATCTCTGTTTCTATAACTTTTGCCTCTTTGAGAAACATTAAATCAATCTCGATATTTTTGTTGAAAAGACAAAATTTATCAAAATCTAATGTGTTATGCTTCAAAAGCGATCCTAACTATCTTGTTTATTTGTTTTGCCGAAAGGAATCGAATAGAACTTGATTAAGGGAAAGAGATGTCACGCTGAATAATGTCTATGCAAGACAAGTTTAATCCTTACAATTACTCTTCTTATATGGTATTTTTTTCAGGTCATATCAAATTCAAATGAGTCTGTCTTTTCCATTCATTTCAATAATATAGTTAAAACTTTTTTCTCTCTTTTTATTTGATTCATTTTAAATTGCTTTTTTTCTGATTTGTTAAAGACTTTTTCGCATAAAAAGCATGCTAATATCGTCTTGTTGAGTTCTATCTTTTTGATATAAGAAACAATCACTAAAAAATGTCTTAGATTATTGAACCATCGCGTACAAGTCATTGGATTTCGATATTACATCGATCAGTAACATTGTTCTTTCCTTTTTTTATTCTTCCTCCTTGACGATTTTGAATCATTACTTCTGTTTCTTTTGATATGTTTATCGTCGATAACGGTGAGTAATAAGTTTCTTTTTCTCTTTGTAGTATAGATAGTTCTTTCTGTCTTCAAATTACACTATAATGAGTGAAAATTTTTAAACATGTCTATATTAGTCGTTATCTTGTATCAAAAACCTTTTCCTGCTTTATTTGCGTTTTTTTATTCGCAATTAATCATTATACGTCTTTCTCTTTTAAAAGATCCTGACATTTTTGCAATCTCAAATATAACCGATTTTAGTCAATTCATTAGATGAAGCCATGAAGACTATAGTGATAGAGCATTTTTTTTTAGACTTTCATGTTAATCGTTTATTTGTCAGTCCAAATCGATCGCATGTTTCGAGTAGTTGATGCAAAAAAACAGATTTTATTTAATTCCGTAACTGTAGTCAAAAAATTTTCCTCTGTTTTTTTATTCTTCTATATCGTAAATCTGACTTGCCGTTAACTTTTTGACCACAAAACAATTAAATTTTGAAGGTTCCAATTTCAAACAAGTAAACTAATTAGCTAATATGGTAGCATGCATATAGAACGTTCTTTTTTCTTTCGTGTATCTGCAAGGTTCCAAAACATCGAACATTGAATGAAGTATATTCGACGTTATTCAAATCACAAAAAATATCAGTTTCATTTTTTCATGGAATGTCCACTGTGAAATAGGTCCCGGACACGGACCAGACTAGATCTAAGACTGATCTGATGGGCACTACTCTGGTAGTAAGAGTCACTTATAACTTGATTCTTATAAGATCGTTAATAAGGTTGTCTGACAAACGTATAGGATGTGCTTGTCACTAAACTAAGAATATGAAGAGTACGGTTAGGATTCTTTCCCAAAAAATGTTGAAACTGACAGGCTCTAATCTAGAGAAGCCAATGGGAATTTGTCAAAAATATATTTTAAATCAATTTCAAATTGAACATATTTATTGATATCTATCAGTAGCCCACATGAGTTAATCTTTCGAGATCTAACCCAAGGTCAAAGATGATGTAGACCATTACTAACAAATGTATATCGAGAAAATTGTTTGTAATAATTATGATCGTTTTATTTCATCATAGTAAAATTTTATAAAGATATTTTACAAAACGAAAAATAAGCAAAAAAAATCTGACCAGTATTAACTAATGTTATGATTATTGTTGTCTGGGTTGCAATTTCGGATAAGAATTTAATAAATGTAACATATGAATTTGTTGTAATACTTTATTAGGTGATGTTGTTGTTCGAGAATTAGATGATGTACCTTCGACAACAACATAAACAGTTGATGAAGAAAGATCATCATTTGAACTTATTGTTGGAGTCGCTGTTGTTGTTGTTGTTGTTGTTGTTGTTGTTGATGATGATGAAACAAGAGAATTGTTTGTACGTTTTGATAATTGTCTCGATCGTTTATAAGACTAAAAGAAAATTATTTTTATTTGAAAAAAATAAATAAATAAATAAATAAAATTTTATCTTACAAGTCGAAACCAAGGAGGAAAAACAACATTAACTTTTTCAATAAGACCATTCGGATAAATTTGTTTTATATCAAATCCATTTGGAACATGATACCAAGGATTTAAGGAAATATCAGGAACAGAACCATAAGTAGAAAAAGCTTTAACTGGATTTTGTTTTCCACGTCGTACTCGAGCATATCGAAGACTATTAAGACGATCATTAATAGTCTTTTCATTATGCCCAATAATTAACATTTTTGCATCATTTTGTTCGAGACCAAGTGCCATTAAACTAAATTTTCGAATAAAATTTTCTTTTTTTTTTTGAAAAAAAAATCCAATGAAATGAAACAAACCAATCTTCACCGGATACGAAATTTCTGGATGTTTGATCATTAAATAATGTTTGAATATTTGAATTTGTTGAAGATAATAAACAAGTTGGTAATAATGAATCATGTACAAAAGCTGAACTTTTACAAAATGTATCCATTAAATAAAATGATAGATGATTACCTAAAGAAAATTTGTTTAAAAAAATAAAATGTTTATTTTCAGTAATAGAAATTCAATAAAAAAACACAATACCAAAAGCTTTTCTTCGAGTAGGTGGTGGTGAAGTTTCAATTAAATGTTGAGCTTCAGTTAATAAAGGTATATCTAAGATTGAATTCGATTGTTTATCACGAAAATAAGTAAGATCTTTCTACAAAATAAAAATAAAAATCCATTTTCCTTTTCTTTTCTTTTGATAGAAAAGAATTTTACAAAAAGTTGTTGAGGAGATTGATCATCTGATAATAATGAATTTGTTTCACGATTTAATAAAATATATTGAGTTAATAATTGAACATACTATGAATAAAAATAAGAGTTAAAATAAAATGATAAAAATAAAATTTTACAGCTGTTAATTGATATTGAAGAATATTACGTTGTTTAGATGTTATTTGAAATTCAAATGTTTTGATTATTGTAGAACACGTTGTACTCGATGAAACTGATTCAGGATTAACAAATTCATCACTATGAAAATATATAAGCGTTTTTTTTTTATTCTTTACAAGTCGGATTACAAATTCAACAAATTGAAGATAGAAATGATAACAAACATAACTTCAAATATGATATCAGTGCTGACAATCGTGAAAAAATTCAAATCAATTTGATCTCTGATTACTTGCATATGTTTTCGTACTATTTTTGTTTTTTGTTAAACACGATCTAAAAGGAATGTTGTAGTGTTAGGATACAAATTTCGATTCTTTCCTCCCGCAAAATTGTGACAGACTTCTTAGTATTGCCACTTCCTTTTCATGTACCATTATGAATGTGCAGTTTCAGTTTACTGACTACTGACGTCACCAACTTAGTGGAGTTAGTGCACACTGAAACACCCCGCTACAAAAAGGGTATATTTCGATAGAGTTCATGTCTCGATTCAGTGGGCCTATGTCGGTGACTTATTGTTCAATATTTCAGTCTTTATACCAATAGTACGCATCCTTAATCAAATCTAGGTTGAATTACTTTGAATAAACTGATAAATTCAGCCCCTAGATCCTTGTTTCGCCAAGTTACTATTGAAGAACTAGTGTTATCAATGAGACACAATATAAGTCCTGTAAATTCAAAAAAGTATTTTTGAAAAATGAATAATACTTTTTGCAGAGCACTGTTCAGACGATAAAATTAAGTTTATTCGCTGTGAGAGGCGTGATAGAATACGAATGTATTGAAACGAAAATTCTTCTTGTGACTGTATGAGAAGTTCGAAAATCAATTCTAAATGATACAAATCGTTCTTGAGAATCTTGAGATGATAGAAAAACAAAAAATTCTCGTTCTAGGACATGAGCAGATCTTTGAAAAACTGATTGTGGTGAGGCAAATCTTTGGAATCGGAACCTTGACGTAAATTTCACCATAGATATAGTCGATTGCATAGAGTTTACCCTCAAATTCTTGGATTTTTCCATCATAAAATTAGAGAGCTATTTGCTAATTAAGTTGAATTAAATTTAAGCTGAACGAGCTAATTCTTTTACATCTGTTGAAAATATAAGAACTTCTTAAAAAGATAATCCTTATAATGAATCAAAAGTTAAATCGAAGATGTTTATGTTGCGCATTGTCTGATTTTGCCTCTGTTTTTCGTTCACTGTAACACATTACGATTGACCTCTTTTATCATCGGCAAATCATTAACAATAGGTACTAACTCACAAGCCGAAACATAGGTTAGTAAATTTGCTCATTAATAATTCTATTGTGTTTCCTACTTTAAATCTTACAGATATTGTATTAACAACTTTTTTTTAATACCTATTTTGTAATTCTTCATTATTTAATATCGAAGCATTATCTTCCAAAAGTAACGCTAATTCACGTTCTTTAAAAAAAAGAAAAAATAAATGAGTAACAAATTTAAAATAAATAAAAATTTACTTGAAACATGTAATTCATCTTCTAGATCATCATCAATATCATTTTCAGTATCTGCAAGTCGAAATTCTGGATCATCATCATTATCATCGTCTTCTGTTGTTGTTGTTATTATAGATTTTTGTTGTTCATCTTGTTGTTGATCATTTCCTGTTTGAAGTGAAGCTAAAAATTCTGTCCATAATGATTCATATTGATCACTACGAAGAATTTCTTCGTCAGGAAAAGAACTTATATAAAACAAATGAATTTTTATTTTGAAAAAAAAAATATTCTAAAATTAATTTAGAACTTACGCATGATCATTTGGTGATGGTGTACTATCTTTTAATAATAAAGCTAATTCACGCTCTAAGAAAAAAATTAATATAAATTTTTGAATTTTTGATTATCTTCTCAAAAAGATTATCTTAATTGAACATACTTGATACACGTAGTTTTCGTTCATCAGTATTTTCAATATTATTTTCATCATCAGGTCCAATAAATTCTTCATCATCATCATCTTCACTAAATAATGAATCAAATGTAACATTTGATTGTGTTGTATTTTGTTGTACATTTGAATTATTATCAACTGTATTAAGTGATTGAAGAAATTCAAGCCAAAGTGGATCATATTCATCAACCATTGTTGTTGATAATAGGTTTTGTTGCTGATCTGATGAAAATAGATTCGAAGAATTTATTTGAGATGATGTATCAAAATAATTCGATGAAGAAAGAAGAGATTCATCTGGTCTTGTTATTGACATTGCCTATGAAATGAATAGAAAATAGTAATAAACAATATCTATATAATATTTACATTATTAACCGAATATGATTCATCTTGAATTATTCGTGTTCGAAGATAATCGACTACTGTTGATTCATTTAAAAGATCCTAAAATAGATATTCATTGGATATTTTATTTTCATTAGATATAGACTCGATGGTATTCTACTTTATCTATAAGTATTTACTTGATTATTTTTTCAAGCATGATGAATAACTTTTGTTCAGGAGCAATCATCTACAACTTTTATATACTATTGAGTATTTTCGTACCATGAAAAAGGCAACTTCATTTTTATAATCTCTTTTCACTCGAATTGAAGATCGATAACTGTTGTCGAATGACTTATTGCTTTAGATCAAAACTCCTCTAAGCTTGTCATATATAAATGAAGAGCTCTTGCTATATAATCATTGTAAATCATTCATGACTTTATTTTTCTTACATTGGGATAGCAGAGTTATGCTTAAAAAATAAACACATATTTATCGAACCTACCGAGATAATACGTTTGACAGTATCACTCGGTACACGATGTCTTTTTGCCACTTGTTCAATTTGTTCATCAATTGGTGCTGTTAAATTATCATTTGGTGATCTAGATCGTCTTCTTGTTGTTGAATATTCAGATAGATCATCAGAACCTGAGAGTAATCTTAATAATTGAAAAATTGTTGCAAAGAAAAAAAGAAACAAACAATCAAATAATTCTAATCATACCGTTTTGGTGTATTCATTATATCTTAATCTACGACAAAATTTAAATGCATCATAAAATTTTCTTTTTCTTTTTTTATCATAACAAATACATCATACAACATTTTTAACACATCAAAAAAGAAAAAAGAAGAAAATAAAAATAATAATACATGTTTTTGTTTTTCTTTCCAAGCAAAAAATCAAATTCCAGAATGTTTCATCGGAAAAAAAGAATGCCATCAAATTTGAATATCTTCAATCATTCTACTATATATACATACAATCAACAACAAAAAAAAAATGAAAAAGAAAAAGAAATGTCTTCATTCCGAATGATTGAATTTATAATGAACCACCAACCTAAAACAAACAAAGAAAAAGAAATAAATATACAATAAATTATTGAATTAAATATTAACATACTTGTTCTTGATACACATCAATTGTATCATTATCTTCCATTTCTAAAGCTTTTGGTGTTTCATCATCATTTATACGTTTACCATCAAAGAGAAATCTAAAAATAAAATTTCATAATTTAAAATATTCGATAAATAAATCGAACACTACCGCAAACTATTAACAGCGACTCCTAAATTAATCAAAAAATAATTAAATTAAAATATTAAATTGATTTCTTACCTTGACGTTCAGCATAAGATTTTTTTAATTTACCCATTGATGTTGTCATTTTAACTTTAAAATGAACTTCACCTTACAAAAAAACAAATAAGATTTCAAAAACAAATATGAACAATAAAATAAAAAACTAACTATTATCTTGACCAACAACTCTTAGTTTGATATATTCATCATTTTTACTTGCATTATTATTAGTTGCACCATCAGTCGATGACATCTTTTTTTGATTTTCTAAAATAAATTTTTTGTTGTTGTCGATTAATAACTCTTATGAGTTCCGTAGATTTGAAAGTTATGTTGGTAATTTAAAGTTATTCAGAAGAAAGAAAATCGAATAATCTAGAAAATGATAATGATTGGTCATTATAAATAGAAAATGACACATTAATGCATTAATCAATGCAAATAGTACTACAAACAACGGGAAATATGATGAAAGATGACGCTCAAATCGTTAAATAAGAATGTACCTCCTTTAGTAAATAATTAGGGAGTACATGATCTGGTCTTATAAAGCGTGGTAAGGAATGCAAATCAAGGTCGAATACACTTAGCGAAGCGACATCTAGATTTGATAGATACGTCAGATAAAGAAATTATGAGGAAAGTGTATGAAATCAGACGATATATTTACCAACATATTTTATTTTTAATAAAGATGAGTTTGATACAAACGATGGCGATACATTACACTGTTGTTTTAACAAGAGTACAACAGATTTTGCTTGAGATCCATGCAAACGTGAGATGTCGCTCAACAATCCAATCTGTAATTATAGTTGAATAGAAGAATTTCATATCATAAATAATCTATATCAATCATGTATGTCACATATTGTTAATATTAGATTTTTATAATGATTTTCATCCTAAACGCATTAATAGATATTCAGTGCGAGATAAATTTGATGATTCATGCATGTTTAATCAATGACTAAATCTATGAAACTAATGATATAGCCAGAACAAAAAAGTTATAGAGCAAAGAGCGAAGCTACAGTGATAATGCTTTTAGAGGAGACTCGACCCCATTTTTAAGCGAAACTCAACCAATGACAGGTGCAAGAGGACTGAGCCTCCTATCTATTCCTGTCCGGTTACGTCATCATGTGAAATCTTAACTACAGATGTATAATTGATTTATTGACTTTGTTAAAAAGAAAAGTAATACGAACTCTCTTAATGTCCTTTTTCAGTTCGTATCAATCAAAATTAAAGAATAATCTTATTTCTATATACAAACTACATTGTTGAAGCATTGGTTTTTTTTGATCCTACAAAAACTATCATAGTGCTGAGAAAGCAAATAACAACTATAAGAGAAAGGAAGTTATTAGAATCCACATACAATGAAATAACAAGTTTGTGATAATAACTTCAATCTATACAGAATTTGCTTAATCTGTTGCGATAAATTGATGACAAGAATAAATTGAATTTGCTGATAAAAAAAAAGTCAATTTAATGTAGTTTGTATCTTGTCTATATTGATAAACGATCTTTGATTTTTATTGAATGTATTTGAAAATAATTGTTGATCACATTCTTTATTTTTATTGAATCATAGCATAGAAATTTGTATTAATCACTTTTAGTCAGCTTGAGAAAGATTCAAAAAAGAGATCTATTGATTAACCGACCTTATGTATCACAGTTTGCTAATCGCTATTAAAATGTTAATGAAAATCTGTACGAATAATCTGAGTCAAATCAAATCATTATGTTACATTATTCATCTTTTGCAAGAGTACTGAACATTTCTCTAGTCTCATTAAATGATTTCACAATTATATGTTCACTTCGTTACTTATAAGTTATTATATAAGACAAGATAGGTACATTATAATTTAGAGATAAAGGTAAATTATTGTTTTATAAACATTATCAGTCGTGTTTTTTTTCAAGTATATGACTTTAAAATACTTCATGTAAATTCAAAAGATTAATTAGTAGATCAAGCATCTTTCTAGAGAAATTAGTTAAATAATCTGTATGTCATGTTTAAAAAATAAGATCTACAGATGAAGTGCAATTAAAAATGATATCTTATCTTACCATCGTATATAATTATTGCTATTAAGACAGAATTTTTTATTTTTTTTTTATAGGAAAGAGAATTATTTTTCATTAATAAGTAGAAAATGTGATATTTTACCTGTGAAAAATATAATGAAACAGTTGGAATATGTATTATATTATAAATTTTATCAAAAAAAATCCATTTATCTGATTAACAGAACAAGAAAAGTTCTATATTTTCCTATATTAATCAAGTCCCTCAGCGCACTCAGAAATTCCATTTTTTTTTTGTTCAGTCTAGCAGTTTTCAAGCGTAATACATGGTTAAGTAGTTCAAAGTGGTTACTTCCGAATAGATAGTCATTTCCTAATCTTAAAATGTTTTCTGAAACTTTTACAAGATTTTTCATGAAAAATGAATAATTTCAAAGTGTTTTCTGGAAGCATCAGTCGTCAAAGTCTTTTTGATTACAGTATAATAAGTTTGTAACATGAAGAATATGCCCAGTATGCATCGGTAAACATGTGTTATCAAACGTTACACATCTTCCAATTGAATCTATTCTTAGAATTTTATGATGGAAGGAAAAGTTGATTTTCAACATCAAAATTCATTTCACAGTTTTTTTTTCCTTACTGTTCTTATTCTAAACTCATTTAACTGTCACATATTTATTCTGCACTATTTTTTTATTAATTTGATAAGTTACTTAGAAATTTTATCAAGTATTTTTCTACAACCATTACAAGTTATTTTTTCTTCGTTTTTTGTTCAATCTAGTTTTTAGTTGTTTGAAGCTTGACAATTGTTCTTCTTATACTTTTTTTTTTCCTTTTATATTCTCCATATACTTTTAGTGAGCTATACACGTCAGCAACTGTAGTTTCATGTTTTCGAGATAAAACTCGATTATTAAATTATTCATCAATCGTTCAAAATACAATCTCTAATTTGTTTTCTGTTCTGCACGCAATGTTTTTATATATTTTATCAATTTTAAACCGGTTATTGAGTGCATAGTTTGGTTGAACATGTAACCACGAGATCGTAATGAGCATTGAATAGACGAATAATATAAATAATTAATAGTTTCTACGACACTTTTTTTTAATGTATAATATCTTCAATACGTTATTTAAAAAAATCATATCGATCTATTGTCATGAATTTATTCTCACATTCTCATGTTATTATTACACGAGAAGATATCATTCGTTAATATTTTATTTAAAAGATTGGCACAAATACTCAAGTCTTATATAAAAACATTCGATTAGGGTTTAATGTTTATCTGCATATAGACTAATTTTGTTGCGTCTCAAAACTTATAAAATACTCTGTATAGTTGCTAAAAGTTTCAATCAGATATTTTGTTCTGGCTTAAAAATAGATTTTTCAAATGATAGAGAGAGAGAGAGAGGAAGGAATGTTAATTAGATTTAATCAAACTTTCATGCATTGTTTCTAATATTATTTGTTTTATTGAACAGGTTTTTGTTTTTTCTATTCACTTGACAATAAACAGAAAGTAGATTAATGTTCATTCGTATTACAATTTAGTCTATTTATAAAAATGTCTTATTTTAGTTTAATTTATTTTCAAAAATATTCAGGAAATTATATCAGGATTTTTACACTCTGTTTAGTTTTCAATTTTTCATATCCTTTTTTCGTCATTAAATCTAAATTAGTTGTACCAAATGTTTGCTTATTTTTTCTTTTTTATACTGTTACTACTAACATCCTATATTCACTATTCAGAAAATGTGAATTACATAAATATTATGAATATAATCAATTATATGTACTGATATATGATAAAATATAAAAAAAAGATAATAATATTTTGATATATTAATTTTAGTACTAGCATAAATGTTTTCGTGAGTTTAATTTTTTATTTATGAGAATCATATTTTTGAATCAACGTATAAATTTGTTATTATCTAGCCTATCTGCTTTTAGTAAAATTGTTTTTCTCTTTTTGTAGAAGCAAAAACATCGGCCTGCATAGTCAACGTAAAATAAACGAGTCAGTAAAGAATGCTTTGAATGCTCGTCAATTGAATGTCAAAATGACGTCTTTACTCTTTTTTATTATTGCTTTTGTGTTTCCTCTTGTCATCTTTTTTTGTTACATCCAATTATCGCCTGAACACCCACGATGTTAGTATATAAAGAAAAGAAAAAAAAAAGATCTTATTATTTCTTTAGAATCATAAGCTCGACAACACACACACACACTTTATTCTATTGAGATTAAATAATGTATTTCATTCCTTTATGTCTTTTTGCTATTATTTGTGGCCATTCATTGGTCATTTCAGCTCCAATTAACCAAAGTAATACTAACGAAATTATTTTATTAATAGACAAAAATGTTAATATTTATCTTTTCTAGATTCTCAAGAAACAAAACATCAAGCAGCAACAGCTATTGCAAGTCATCTTTTAAAAGAATTAGCTAATGAACAACTTGCAAGTCAATATTCAAATGGAGATCTACAACAAATTGAATCAGATGATAATGAAGACGTTATTGGATATATACCAACCATTGATGATTTATATCTAATTGATGATAATATAAACGATGAAGAACTTTTATCAGAAATGAATGATACTGATGATGATCTTCCAATAGATGAGCAAGAATTAATGAATTATTTAGAAAAACAACATCAATGTATGTTTTTATAATAAGTTTTTTTTTAAATTATTTTCTAATCTTCTTATTTTAGTTGATGAAGATTTATCACCAATGATAAACACACCAATAATCGATGATAGTATAATGAAAGCAGAAGATCATTAATAATGATATTTTATTTTTATTGTAAAATAAAATTAAAAAAAACCAACATTCTACAAGAATGTAAAACCAAGCATGAGTGATTATTTTTTCAAAGTACACGTATAAATATATTTTCCACTTAATTATTATACATATCTATTTATGTTGTATTTGTGCGTAAATATATTTGTGTAAAACAATTATTAACAAGCAAAAAAAAATCAATTTTTTATTTAAATTTGTTTTGTTTTTTTTTAAATTTATTCTCCATCACGACTACTTCGATAAACACGAAGAATATCTTCAACTGGAGCACGACATATAGGACATTTAACAGCATGTGTTGTTCTACCTTGTTGAAGTTGTAATCCACACACATAACAAACACAAAGATGACCACAACGATAAAGAACTGTATCAGCAATAGCATTTAAACAAACAGTACAATGACCAGATTGTATTGGTTGAGTTGTTGAATTCATTGTTGTTGTAGAATTATTAGCTAAAGCACTTGCTACATCTTGACGTAATGATCTTTGCATATCCATTTGCATTGTAAACACAAGTTGAAGCATCTGTTGCATTGTATCAAGACGTGCTGATAATGCATCAATATTCGAAGCAGACTATTTGATATATTAATAAGAATTTTTTAAAAAAAAGAATTTTATATTTGAAGAAAATACTTACGGCATGAACATTGACTCGTGGCAGTTGAGTAGGAACTGGTGGTATTATAGCCGTAGGTGCTGCTTGTTGTTGTTGTTCAGCAGGTGCTCCGTGTTCCAAACGATTCTATATGTATATAGAAAATACATTCTAATTTTGATTATTAAAGAGATATAAATATCTTACTAAAACATTTTGTTCGAGGTGTCTACGAAAATCACTTTCTAAAGCACTTGTTACTAATTGTCGATGGACAAGATCACTAATTTCTAAAACAATTCTTTCACGTTGTAATTGTGTTATTGCGTCCCATGCTTCGAATTCACGTTGTTGTCTATTAAAATTAATTTATTTAATATATTAATAGATTATTTGAAATAGAAATACCTTTCAACGTTGGAAGGTGTACGTGATGATTGCTGTTCGATAGGAATTTGAGGTACTGTTGGAATGATCTGTGGACGTTGTTGTTCGACATTAACTGAAGCTAAAACTTGTGGTACACTTGATGTTCGTGGAGTTTGTTGTACTGGTACTACTGGTCGAGTTCCAATTGTATTACGAATAGTATTTTCTAGATCTTGTCGAAAAGCAGCACTACCTAATGCTGCTGATACACATCGACGATTGGTTAATGCATTAATATCAGCTATATGAGCACTAGGTGGTGCTGGTCGTGTCGATGGAACTCTTGTTTCTTGTTGATGTTCATGAATATTATTAAGAAATGTTTCAATTCTTTCTCGATTATGTTGTCCTGTTACAGGTCGTTCACCCAAACGTAAACGACGTAATTCAAACATGACTTCCATACGTTGTCGTTCAATAAATCTTGTAAATGCATCAGCTTCAATTTCAAGTGCCGAACAAGCTACATCTTCTTCACTTCTCGAACTTGAACTACATTCAGATTCATAACCATTTTCATCAATAGTTGTTGTCATAGGTTCATCTGTATAGTTCAATATATAGAACATCATCAAAACATGATTTTCAATTCGCTACCTTTATTAGTGACTATTGCTTCTTCTGTATCTTCTTCACCAGTTGCCATATTCAAATCTGTCGAAGTATTATATTCGTCCGTCATTTATTTACGATTTTTTTTTTGTAATGAAAAAACTAATACTATTATTTCTTTTTTTGTACACACACAGACTGCTAAAGAATAACGGGAGAGTAGTTATTTATTTGTTAGGTATTGCACAACTCTTAGCTCATAACCTAGATGAATCATTCATCACATTTGCTTGTTATTTATCTCTTGTTGTTTTACTACACATGAAAAGACGTCAATATGTGAATATGATTCACATGCTGACTTTTAGACCATAAAAGGAGAAAAAATCAAAAACACACTATGTCATAATTTTTATGTATATTTGACATATGACTCACAACAGAAAGGTGTTTTAAAAAAATGATGATTCAGTATATACGTATGTAGACTATATAATTAAAAATAAGTTAAAATGACTTTTTCATAAATATTCTTAAATAAATCATGGTTATCAAGGAAGAATTTTTTTGATTTAACATTAATTCAATATGAAGATTTATTTTCATCAACATAATAAACGTTTTACTAAATTTATATGACGTAAATTCTTTTAAAAAAACTATTGTATCATAGATCAGTTATAATTTAAAATAAAACTCAATGAAATATTATCTATTTTTTATTATCAAAGAAAGATATCCATGAGAAGATAGTGATGAATTTATTTGAGTCATTATTTTGATATTTAATATCACGAAAACAACAACTTCTGTCATTTGCACTATGAACTACGCAGATAGATTTAAAAACGCAGTAGATCAGAATTGTGACTCGTAATGATAAACAGTCGCCATAAATTTTTTCTAGTTTTTACACGTTTGTTTTTTTGAAAAAATGGATTATAGAAGTGTTTTTTTTTCTAACTATTTCTATGAGGATAATAAAGTAAATCTATTGTGAGAAGTAGAGTACATGTACAGTTGATTCATAATTTCTATATGTTTGATGATCATTTAATTAGTATACAAAGTTAATATAGCATTTGGATGGTGAAGAAAAAGCTTTCAGCGCAATCCCGACGGGATTAAAATATTAAACACGATGAAACTACTTTAATCATTGTGGAAAATCTCATCACTTATACGACAGATTGTGACGAAACTAAAAACTAGCATGTCGGAAAACTTGCTAAGCTGTTACAGACTGTGACTGGCGTATCGATATTTCTATCATAGTCTGTCAGCAGGCTAAAAGAGAACATCGGCATATTTGTAGCAACCTTTGTGGCAAGCTGGAGAGAAATGAGTTCAATTTTCTTGTCACATACTTCAACACTCATATATTTCACAGGAGCATAATAATAGTGAAATAGGAATCTTATATTCTTGCTATAGTGATTCAGAGGTAGATATGACTAATTGAGAGGTTGATTTGGTTGTTATAGGATGAGAAAAGTAAAAAATGACTCATGCTAGTCTGATTGGTGTCAGTAACAGCAAGGAAAAATATTTACTGATTGCAACTCTGAAGTTGATATTAATAAAGAAAAGATTACACTTATGGACAAAATATTCTCAAAGAATACTATAGTAAAGACTTGATAAAAGAAATAAACAAAGAAAAATATTAATTCGTCGGATACATAATTATATTTCTACAAAATATATCAATCACACAAATAAACGTCTATAAAGAAAACGTATTCATTAATTAAACAGAAATTCATCGAATATTTCAATAATTTTTAAAATACCTATATTGATAAAGACTATTCCATTTATTTACTAAAATATATATATTTTTTCTTTTTCTTATTTATATTCGTTATTTGTTTATAATGATTCTTGATATTTTTTTAATTACCAGTAAAAATCTAAAATTTTTAAAGATGACCAAGAATTTAATATTTATTATTGTTAAACAAAAAAAAGAATAAGCTTGTTTGACAAATCTATTTCATAACAAACCATAAAAAGAAATTAAATTTATTATAGAAAAATTTTCAATCATTAATCGATATTAAATTATGATAGAAATCAAATATAGCTTATGCAACTCGACCAAAAAGACGCACTCGCGAAAGACCACCATCAGGAATAATATTAACTCGTACATGAGTAATTGGACCAAGATCATTGAATTGATCTTTATCAAATGTATGAAGAGCATCCATTGTTAATTTCTTTTCAGGCAATAATGTTTCCCAAAATAATGATTGATTAACTAATGATTTACTATTATCTAGGGTGGCATCAGCTGCTTGAATTATACATCGATCGGGATAATTACCTTTATAATGAGCCGTATCAAGAACAATACGAGATATTCGTCCACGTTTACCTAAAGCAAGTACACACCATTCATTACCAGGTATACGTCGTCGTCGAGTTTCCCATCCATCACCCATGTTAATACCTCGACCAGGACGTAATAATGCCCATGGATTACCATAATGTTCATCACTTGCTGCTACAGCACGGCCACCATTCTCAACAGCTACTAAATCAACTTCTTCGTTAAATTTATCTTCAGATGGTTGAACAACACCATAAACACGAAGTCGAGCAATACCTCCATCAGGATAAATATTCAAACGAACATGAGTCCACTGACCATGAGCAGTAACTGCATGATAATGATGAGCACTTGGACCTAATGTAACTGCATGTAAAACTTCTTGCCAATGATCTGGTTTTTCTCCTTTATTAACACAGCATGCATCAAGAGAAGCAGCTACTGGATAATTTCCTGTGAAATGACTTGTATCAATATCAACACCAACAATTTGTCCTGGTAAACCTAATTGTACAATGCACCAATCATAACCAGCAACACGTTTTCGACGTGTTTCCCATCCTTCCATATATTGACCATGATCGTCATATCGTCCAGGATGAAAAACAGCTGCTGCTGAATTAAGCATACGAGATGCTGGAGCAAAAAATTCATCAGAATTAGATAATACTTGAGCACCAAGACGTTCATCAGCAAGATTTACATAAGCTGATGCAAGTGTCTGATCAAATGATTGTGATGTAGTAGACATAATAATATTTTCACGAATAGAAATAGGCTAAAATTTATCTAAAGTAAATTGTATATGATATCATATAGATTGTAAAGCTAAATCATTGATGTGTCAACATTTCTGTAGAAAAAAAAAATTTAAGTAGATTATATAAAAAAAATCAAAGAAGAATGTGATTATACGAAGAGAAGACTGATAAATCTAATAATAGAAAATGAAACAAAAATATTCTATAATAGAATCATAGGTATTATAAGTCTATAAAAATCGTTCATTCTATTCAATCAAAAAAAAAACTAAAGAAATTCATAACTTCGATCAATATCTATTCGAAACAACAATAGGTATTTCAATATTAAATGATTATTTCTTTGTGAAATAATTTATTTTTCTTATTGAATAGTAAACAGGAGCAGCGATCCTAGAAAATTGTAGAAACTGTACAGTCGTTTTGGCTTAATCTCTAACTCTGGTTTTTTTACGTACATGTGCATGCATATTTAGTATAACTATTATTTGTGTCTTAGTAGTTAAGTATATATTCGAAAAATCAAATGATATAACTGATGAGAATATTAGATAAGAAATCTGTATTCGATAAAAAAAATCTTCGTACTAGTATAAATATAAAATAGAAGAAATACAGAGTCTGAATAATAAACTACGCAACTTATTTATTAAAGCAAAACTTTTAAAATATATGACTTAAAATAAAATCTATTTCATCTATTATTAATATAATAATGTTTTAGAATGTGTAAAAATTTTCTAAAACAAAAAAAAAATCAAATCGATCATTTTCTTACTCTTATTATATTATATTTCTTCATTTTTCTGTGAACAAGTTTAATGGCTCTAATTTTTTTGTTGGTTTCTTTTGTATGCCTATGCTTATCTATCTGCTGATAAAGTATTCATAGACCCATATTTTACATATGAAGCGTTATCTATCTTTTGATTTAAAAGCAAATAAAACAAAGCTATGACTATTTTTATAAGACAAAAAGTAAAAAAAAAATCGAATCGAGCAAATTTCATATCGAATGAAATGGTTTTTAACGAATTGAAAATGAGTTTCAATAGATTTTAAGTCAAAAATTAGATTTTAGAATTTTAAAAAGTTGTCATTGAAATCACTTTTTTTTCTATATAATGTTCAACGTCATTCGCATACTAATTAACCTCCTATTAGTATCATAACATTTGAAAATACTCTATCAAAATACATTCACATTCTTAATGCGTAAATACACATGTCCTTGCAGCCGTATTGTTGTGCACGTCCTTCTTTTCTTCTTTCTTTCTTTGCTGTAAAATGATCTATTTTATCGTCTTGTACATACCAAGGTCATTTCTTTTTTTTCGTTCGTGAAAATCAGTGAAATTTTCACATTTTTCCTTACTTTAGTTTTTCTTTACTAATTGAGCACAATGGCAACAGAAAATAGACGATGTCACCATTTTTGTTTTATATCTACCTACTTTCAAACAGAAGAGCATACCAAGCTACCCTTCTTTTGCTCTTTTTCTTTTCTCTCACTATCTGTGCTTTTTGTGTTTCTTTTTTTTTCATTTCTTTTTTCGTTTGCCTGGGCATACATGCTGGGATGCTGTATGAAAAGGATATTTTTTCCTAAATATATCAGTTAGATTCATTCGGAAATAACTCTTGATTGTTTTAGCTGCAAAGAGGAATCTCTCTAACACATCAAGATACTAAAACGAGTAAATGTTTCATAAGCTGTAATGAAATCTTATCTGAACATTTGGTTGAGATTAGAAACAATATCGAACTGTATTTCATTGATTTGAATTAGATCAAATGCCATCTATTCAGAAGCAAAAGCTTTTTATTTTCATCTGAATGGTATTCAAAGGCAAAATAAATATATAAACTCTGATAATACAAATATGACTAACCAACACTGTAAAAAAAATCAAACCAGGACACATGGAGTAAATGTAAAGACAAGACAGCTCATGTGTTTTTATCTGCCATGGTTTGACCATAGATACTAATGAAAGGAATGTCTAGTTTCTGTCTTTTCTAGACATTTCAGCTGATTAATGACCTACTAATTCTAAAAATAAATACACTTCTATATGAACATTAAGTGTTAGGGAATATATTTTCAATATTTTTGTTTTTCAAATTTAACACAATATTTGAAAAGGTTTTAGAAGATTTTTTTGATTATTTCCCCTCAAAACTTTGGATGAAATTTGATATATTCATTATAGAACTATTAGATCAAAAGTCAGTTGACGTGTCTGAGAGAACTAAAACTGAATAAGTTCCAAGAAGAAATTTACAGAAAATCTGGAAGAAGTGACATGTTTTTGAAAGTTGATAATAAAAATCAGATAAACATTTAATGTCTATTTGATTCTCTGTCGTATATCGGGTTTGTTTGTAAACTTTCTGACGAATGTAAATAGTTTGGAATTAACAAAATGTCTTTTGAATTTTTTTTCTGTGTAATAAGGAATACTGTACGTTTATTTTCTATCGAATTCCTCATGATCACTGATTAATTTATTATTTTCTCTACTTCATTGTATTTTATTGTCCTTAATTCATGTTTTATTGTACTTTTCCTCTCTAAGATATACGAAAGGAATCTTCATTACCCGAGGAGATAGTTAAATATTTTCTATATTGTTGTATAATGAAAATACAACTTCATTTCTTTTTGAAATAAGAAAAAAAAAGAATAAAGAAAATCGTATTTTCATTATATAGTAAAACCTCTCTATTGTGAATACCATCCGAATCGCTCAAAAGTATTCACTATACGGAGGTGTTCACTTTAGAGAGTTGATATAAATTTTACTGAAAAACAAAGAAAATGCCCGAGAAATCTGTTTCTACATTATTCTTAGATAAAAGCTTGCTTGTTTATTTATTTGCGCATCTACTTTCATCGAAATGATCTGAATTAAAAGATATATCAATTACAATATAAAACTTAGGTTTTTTTTCAAAAAGTCCTCTAATATTGTTTGTCTTTTTGCTTTTGAGTCAATATAAATATCAGTTAATCTAACTTCAATTTACAATTATCTTTATCGTCATTACCATTATCATCATCTAGCTGGATGATATCACGAGCCATCAGATTTTCACAATTATCAAACAATTCATTAAATGTAGGTACATCTTTGTCTATATCAATAAAATCACTTGCACTCATTTTTTGACCACCCATTGTGACATATTGTAACAAATGTTCCAACTTTTTTGATTCTACAGATCGTTCGTCATCTGTTACTGATGTTGTTAGATCATTTGAAGAGGGTGATATTGTTGAATCATTGGAAGTTGGTGATGTTATATTATCATCTGATTTGTCTTTAAAACCAGCAACAGGAAATGTACTACGTATTATTGTGCCTGTAACAGTTTTCCATCCTGTACTGATCCAATGAATAGCATCTAAATATGTCATTTTAATATCATCTAGTGTTTGACATGTTACACAGGACGCTATTATATGCTTTACTAAATGTTTTCTGTAATGAGCTTTAAACGTCTAAATAATATCTTGACCTAATGGTTGGAGTTTTGCGGTGGTGTTTGATGGAAAATATCGCAATTTTACATTTGAAAAAGCATTATAAACAGGATGACATGGAGCATTGTCAATGGATAAAATAATTTTTCTCTTTTGTTTTTTCATTAGTACATTTAAATTTGATAGCTATTCGGTAAACAATGGGACATTCATCCTTGCTGACTTGTTCGCCTACCAATCTATCAGAAGTTTGTTAACATTTAAGTTTTTAAAGCAACATGATCTTAAATTTCTACCTATGAGGAAGAATAACAGTAAAGTTATTAAATATTTAAATATCCAATAATATATAGAAATATCTAAAGAATAATTCTTATTGATAACTCAAGGCTTCAGTTTCTTCTCATCAGTTGCATTAACACCAAACAAAATAGTAAAACAATCTTTGAATTTTTTATCACTTTTACGATCTTCTTTACTTAATGTTAATGATTTATTAGGCATAGCTTTATAAAATAGACCAGTTTCACCACAATTGAATATATTTTTGCATCATATCTATCGATTATTTTTGGTACTCGTTGAATCCAATCATCAACAATGAGAACATCAACAGATGAACTTTCACCACTAATAACATGATGTGAAGTGTTATGTCTTCTCCTAGATTTTTCTAGTCATCCGTTAGATACTTTAAATGAACCAAATCTATCACCTAATGATTCAGCTATTTCACGTGCCTTCTCCTGCAATATCGGACTAGAAATAGCTATTTTTTTTGCACGTTGCTGTGCAAACCACTCATTAACTTGTTCATCTAGTTTTTGTGCATTGACATCTTTTAATATTCGTTTAACATTTTGAGTTTGATTTATTTCATAACCATTTAAATATTCTATTTTATGTTTTAAAATATTTGATACAGAATCAAGTGAGATGTTATATTTTTTAGCTAATCTACGATGTGATAAAGCATTACCATCTTTATTATCAAAAATTAATTGTATTTTTTCATGTAAAGTGAGCTCATGTCGAGATGTCATTCTTCACTTCACATGCACAACAGTGAAATTATTCAAAAAACGCACTTAGTCAAAGTGCAAAAGAACTAGATCAAGGAAAGAAAGAGGTCAAAAGAACATATTAACATTAGGAAGGTCATAATAGCATAAAGGATCGCAAAATGGTGCTCACATTTAGAGAGAGACATTTTCAGCAAAAACCGCTCCATCGGATCGAAGAACGTTCATAATTTGGAGATGTTCACTTTAGATAGGTGTTCATTGATGAAGGTTTTACTGTAATTAATAAACTTGTTGTGGAGGAACCATAACAAGACCGTACGATATGAAGATCCAATAAAATATAAATATAACTTCTAGAAGGTTACCAAGTTGTTCCGATGAAAAAAAGGCTGATTCTTTATGACTGAAAAACACAATTATCAAGGTCACTCAAAATAGTCACACAAGATTCAAATTTTAAAAACTGTATTTATCATCATCATAAATATTGATTACGTATATGGTACTTATTACAAATAAAATTTTGTATCTAGCAATAAATACAACAACATTGTTTTAAATAGTTTGATACACTATCTAGAATCAATAATAAAAATTTTTATTGATATCTATAACTATATTTAAGGTCAACGTAATGTTTTTGATTATTCTCTAAAAACATTTGCTTGTCCTTCGGATATAAAGTAAGAAATTGTTATAAAATGAAAATATTGTTCAATATACAAAGCATCATGATAATTCTTTGAATGAATTTTCTCTCTTTTCTTATTTTATTGTAGATTATTGTATGACTGTTGATAAAAAAAAAGAGCTTATTAGTACAGCCTCTTTGGAGCTGAAATATTAAACTTACATAGATTTTCAAAGAAAATCTATGTGAGTTTCACAAAAAACGAGTACAATCTATGTAGATGATGTCGACATATGTTTAACCATTGCTTCTGTTAATTTAAATTTTTGTATTTTGCCTGTTGGTGTTGTAAACGGAAGAAATGATTCAATAATTCTAATATGTTTTGGTACTTTAAAAAATGCTACTTTTGACGATAGAAATTGTCTCACTTCTTCGACATCATTGATTTTTGTTCCTGGTTTTAGTTTAATCCATGCACAGAGTACTTCACCATATCGTTTATCAGGCATACCAAATACTTGTGCTTCAGCTATATTTGGATGTTCTGAAAGAAAATGTTCTACTTCAGTTGGATATACATTAATACCACCAACAATAACCATTTCTTTTTGACGTGATCGATAATAAACATAACCATGTTCATCCATAAAACCTAAATCACCTGTTCTTAACCATCCAGATGATGTTATAGTTTCACGTGTTTTTTCATCATCACCATAATAACCTAAAGATTAAAATAAATATTTAAAAAAAAAATCAAAGAAATTCTTTTGAAAGAAAATTTACCTTTCATAATATTAAAACCTCGAGCACAAATTTCACCTTCTTGACCAATTGGTAAAATATGTCCGTGAGAATCTGCTATTTTCATTTCAATTCGAGGTAGTGCTTTTCCAACAGATGAATATCGTCGTTTTTTATCATCTTCAGCAAATACACTCATTGCCATTGAAGCTGAATTTTCTGTTTGACCATATCCTTGTGAAATTGTTTTTATTGGAATTTCACGTTCAAGTTGTTCAACTAGTGCAGGATTAACAGGAGCTGCACCAAGAATAGCAAATAAAAGAGAACTCATATCAAATTCTTTTCGTTTTGGATGAGCAAGTATATCACGAAAAATAATTGGTGCACCAATTAATGCTGTACATTTTTCTTCATGAATAGCTCGCATTGTTTCAAAAGTATCAGGTAAAATAGAAGGAAATGTTGTCAAATATTTTGGTGCATTGATATTTAATGTACCAGCTATTTCACCAAATATATGAAATGTTGGTATAGGACAACAAACATGACTCATTAATTCTGGATATAAATAACAAAGATGAAAATTATTATTTAACCTAAAATATTATAGAAAGATATTATTTGAACAAAATCTTAAAAAAGAAAGAAAGAAACAAACTTACATATTATAATTTGTTAATGTAGCTGCTTTAGGTTGTCCTGTTGTACCTGATGTATAAAAAATAGCGAGTGGAGTATCACCATCCAATTGCGACTGCCGTGTACGTCGTTCTTCTTGTTTACTGTTGGCACCTTTACGTATTAGGTCAGTATAACAATGCATACCTTGTGGTAGACTAACTGATTTACCATTATCACTAGGTGTTAATATAATATGTTTTAATGTTGGTAAAGCTTGAGCATTGATTTCACCTTTTGTTTGACTTAATTCAGGAATTAATCTATTCATTATTTTAATACAATCAATTATTTTAACATTAGGTCGCATAACTAAACCTTTACAACCAACTTTATTTAAACAATATGTTAATTCACGATCCATATAAGCTGGATTTATATTAACCTATAATAAAATTCTATTATATGATTTTATTACAACATATGTTCAATTACTTTAATCACGCCAACTTTTGATGCTGCATATGTAATTACACAATTTTCCGATGTATTTGGTAACCAAACAGCAAGTCGATCATTTTTTTCATAACCAAGTTCAATAAGACTTGTAGCTAAACTATCAACTTCATCAAGGAATGATTTATATGTATAACGTTTATTTCCTTCGCCTTTAAATACATAACATTGATGATCTGGATGTTCAAAAGCTAAATTATCTAAATGTTGACCAATTGTATGATAGAGTAATGGAACTTCAGATGCATGATAATAATAACTTTTTGTTAATTTTGTTGAAGGAATTGAAACTTTTGTTATTGTTAATGAACAACGAGACGAAAAGTTTATTATTGATGGATATAATAATCGATATGATGTCCATAGACGTGATGATTGTGATAACATTATTCTAGACTATGATTAATGAGAAAATTTTGTTTATTGATAGAAAATGTTATTAACAATGATAATAATGTGCATAATAAATGGATGAATGAAACAAAAAAAAAAAAATAATCGAATTTGTAATGTAATGACAGAGATAGATTATTTTCTTTTTTTCAATAAAAAAAACAACATTAGATGTGAACTTTGCATGATGTTTTTGTTCGCTTTATACTTTTAGAATTTTTCATAAAATGAATTAAATATTAATCTTTTGATCTACATACTTTAATGATTGTTTATTCAGTATTGATTGAAATAGACAAAATTTTCGACGTATGTCAACAGTCAGTTGATGAAACTTCGTTCTATTTTTCGATTAAATACTTATTGTACGGTCATACAAGAGAGAAAGAACGAACGAGAAAAGAAAAAGGGGGTGTGAGAGTGATTGGTGTACGGTATATTTTACGTTCGTTAGTCGCAAAGAGAAAAAAAAACGTTATTTTATGTGTCGCCTATTACTATAGTTGTCCTTTCCTCGACGTAAACGACCATGAATGCTGTCTCATATTGTAGCAATACGTGTCATACTTGTAAACATTATAATATAAAAGCATCTATGCAATTGTTTGTTGCAGTTGTAGAAATGGCAGAAAAGAAAAACAAATAAATTAGACTATGTATCATTGGGTACGTTCTGATATCGAATAACAAAAGGAAATAAGAATACAATGACATTTAATCCTTGTTGTATTTTATTAAGATATATAAAAAAAATCATCTAATTTTATATCAGTAAGTGTCACACATTGAACAAAAAGTAGAAATAAGAAGTTAATAAGAATTAGTGTCACGAGATTCTACAAAAAAAAACCAAGATATATTTAAATCATAATAAAAAGAAAAACAATTTTTCACATACATATCGCTGAAAATTCTAGCAAATACTTTTTTTAAATTAGTAAGTGTATCTTGAGTCTGTAAAAAAAAAAATCATCGGAATATTTAAGCAAATACAAAATAATTCTTTCTTTTATTTTATCTTACATTAGTAGTATTCGATTTTTGTCGAATTTTTTCATTTTGATTAATTTTAAATTCATTATTTTGCGGAAGTTTTGGTAACTCCTCAAAACTTGGTATTCGTCTATTAATAATATAAAATTTTTATTATCAAAAAAAAATTAGGAAAAAAAAAAGAGAAAAAGATATTTAATTTACGTTAAAATCGATAGTTGTTGATCAGGTCGACAATAAATTTGCATTTTATGCATAATCAATTCGGCAATAGATCGACAATCTTCTTCTTGTGTTTCATTTAATAATTGCATAGTACAATCATTTATTTCAATAATATATTCTTTTCCACTTATTGATTTAATTACTTCAATAGCACATATATCAAGTCCGCCAAACAATTGACTTACTTCATCAATCCATAAATGATATCTTTCATAAAGAAAAGAAATAGAAAAATAAAATCTATTGATAATATTTAAAAAAAACCTGTCAGTCATTTCAATTTGTTTAACTATAGATGAACCGATATTTGCTTTCCAATTACCGCTTAATGATTTTCGACTAAAAAAAAAATAAAAGTTTCAACTGTCAATTCATGTTGATTTATTTTTTTCAAGAGTTCAAATATAAAATTTCATAAATTTATTTTAAAGGAAATGTAATATATGTAAAATGAGTCGTTCAAAAAGGACAACAAGATAAAATTTGCATTTTTTGACCTTCTTGCGATTCTAGACGTCTAACTTCCAAACTATTTTTTAGAAAGAGCCTATTTACTCAAATATACTGTTTGGGTTTTTGTGTTAAATGACTGATATACATGAATTATTCGTAGATGATGCAAGACAGTATTGCGAGAAGTTGCACTTTTGAAAATGTTGGTCTAAATCAATTTAACGATAAATGCTTAGAAAACAACAATAAAGAAATCACAATAAGTGTATGAACATTCAGATGCATTTAACTATCCGCTACTTGTATTCGAAAATATTCAGTTCTTACTGATCCTTTTCTCCTAAGCGTTCTTTATGGATGATCGTAAATAAAACAGCAATGAAACATTCATCTTTTATTTTCCGAGACTTTAAGTTTTTCTTATCTGATAATATACATAAAATCATATGTATTATATATTTAATATCACTAAAAGATTATTTCCAAAAATACAACAAGTTCAAAATTCACTTTTCTCTAAGATCTTATCTAACATAATGCTTTTCTACTACTAACTGACGAATGCTTAGATCTAATCTAATATATTTGTTACGATCAAAATTATATTTCCTAGTTTGTCCGGACATTATTAGAATTGAACTAGAAGTCAATTGATCAAGTCGAAGACAGTTAGAGTTTGAATAAATAAAGAGTGTTTTTTTTCTTCATTTCACAAACTAGTGTTCTTATATCGCACACGTTACAAGTCACATTATGTTAATCCTTTCTTGCCACATGGCACCTATACGTGACATGTCATAAAAATTTAGTTCTCTCAATCTGTAAGACATGTAAAAACTAATTTTATATCAAAATATTGAAATATTAATTCATTCTTTGGTATGAAGAATTTCTGTTGCTGTTCATATATATACATTTGTTTGCGGCTTGAAAAAATCAAACATCACCAGATCGATCTATGTTCGTCACAGACGAATTAGAATTTTTTCTCTTACTCTGCTAGAGAAAAATGTGAGATTTCGCAGATTGTAGTAACTGCTTTTTGTTTGTTCTCTTATCTTTCTGCTGGAAATTACGTTCCATATATTATATATCATTGAATCAACCATTGCTCTCTTCTGTTGACAGTTCTATATGATAAGTATCTTAGTATTAAAAAATCTGATTCGACAATTTCCTGTGTAAATTAGATATAATTAATTAGACGTTTCACTTGGCGAATTTCAGTTCTAGATCTCTAACTTTAGACAAGAAAGACACACCTTATTGAACCATACTTTTACTCGATTTTACATAGGTTAGAATGAGATATAGTCAAAGAAAAAATTTCTAGTTTTTTGTTTTTTACATCGATACTGTTTTCTGAAGTATTTGCTTTTACAATCATTTGTGCGCCAGATGGTCGATCTACGAACATAAAGTTCATAGATTTCAATCATTGTGATATTTCACAACTCATTTATGACATCTTATCTTAATTGTTTTGATATTGACTGATTTTATATCAACTAAATATTTAACAACATTAAAATGTTTTCTAATTTATCATATTAACAAATTAATCTATGAACATGTTTAAGATAAATAATACTTCGCGGCAAATAAAAAGTTATTTTTATGTGTTCTAATTCTAACTATCTTCGACTTAATCTATATAGTTCCAGTTCAATTGAAAAAATTTATTAAAAGACAATCTAATCAAACAAGCAAATCTCTTTTTTTTTGTTGTTGTTGTCCGCCCGTACAAATTCAGAATTTGACTGAATTCCAATTGTGATTGTAAACAGATCAAAACTGCAATACAAATGTCGCTTTGAATCTATGTATTCAACCCAATTGCAACATTCTAATGACGGAAATGTCACTTTTTGTTGAATAGCAACTAAAACATTTGCCATCGTTTATTTTCTTTATTTCTTAATTTTTATAATTGCTTCTTCTCTACTAAAGAGTGTTATAATAGTCAATTCTCTTTCATATTCCTCAATATATAAAATGGAAGTATGGAAAAATTTTAATTTACCTAAAAGCTTTATAATTATTGCCAATTTTTTGTATATAAATATCACATTGTCCATTAATATATGGTTCAATTGTAGAATAACATTTACTCATTGAAATAATACTTGTTAAATCATGATAATCATATGAATTCTCAATTTTAATCTTAGTAAAGAAAATAATTATATTTGTATTTAATTTAATTTAAAAAAAGTTTTCTTTTGGTTCAATATACTTTTCCTAAACCCTGATGAGCTTGACCAATTTTAATTACAGATGGAAATTGTGGTGAAATAAACTAAAATAGACAAAAAAAAATGTTTATGAATAAATATTATTATAAAATTTTAACCATTTTTCGATGATTTGGATAAAAAACTTGATTTATTAATGGAAACTGTTCCGCACCTAAGCGTTGTTGAATCTTGAGTAATTCTGCAAACTATATTAAAGAAATTTCGTTTATTTGAAAAAAAAAATTAAATTAAAAACATACAATCCAAGGTTTATCTCGAAAATTATATAAAGCTCTCATTGAATTTATACTTGGTACAGCTCCATATTGCATTCCAAGAATAATATTTATCCAATCAACATTAATATCTATTACATATTGTCGAACAAGTACAAAATCTGGGCAAAAAGATCTTTAAATTAAAAATAAACTTATCATTTTAGAAAGAATAAATTCAATTTTTGTGTTGTTTTTTCTCATACCGAACAATATGTTTTCCATTTCGATAAACATCTATATTAATTAAAATTCCACCATCAGAATAAGCAGATAGATTTATTTCTTTAAATTGTGCCTAAAGAATTTCAATAATTTTCATTATGAAAAAAGAAAGATGTAGAAGAAAATCGTTACGAGACTCATTCTTTTCTTTTTTAAAATTTATACATAAACAACATTTAAATATAGACAAAAACCTGTTCAACATGAATATCATAATCAGCAAAAATTTTTTTGTTTTGAAAATATTTACTCCTAAGATTATTTAAATATTTATAAAAATCAAATTTATTAAAATATACCAATCGATTTGTTCATCATCAATAACAAATAATAATTTTGATTTTTCTTTCAATATTGATTGTGATGATCTGAGTTCTATTCCAGTTTGTTGATTAACAGCATCTTTTCCAATATTTGAAAATGGATTAGGATATAGAATATTTCCAGCGGAATGCCTTGATACATTTCTATATGGTATTAATTTTGATTCCAATATTGATTGACGAGATGGAATATTCATATGAGAATCAAGTAATGTTGATCGCGTCATTATAGTATCAGTTGATTCATTTTGAAGATCTTCTAAAGAGAATCGTCGTTTTATATAGTCCATCATTATTATTAAAAATAATATTTGTATCTGAACCTACAAAAAAAAAAGAATTCTCTAGCATTCGTAATTTATGATTATTTGATGTTTTCCTTCTGACGACATTAGAATTTATATGAATGCAATGTAGCATGAAAAATAATGAAAAGAAGATTCATCTCAAACCATATTGTTTCCTACTGCATGCTTGCCTGATGAAAAGCAATTGTAAATATATAATCTAGAACAATGAGAAACAAATGCATACGACAAATGTCACGATTGAATCAATGCCTATATTGTACGAATATAAAATAATATAAAATAAGTTGATAATGAACGACCACTTCCTTTGTTGATAAAAAAAAAAGTCAAGACTATTGTATTTATTTTAAAGAATAGAGTAATTGCAAAGGAGACAGTGAGTTTTATGCAAATGAGCACACTGCATGTACCACAAAATTCTCTCTTTCTTTTTCTCTTTTCTTCTCATCTGCTCTTGTATGAACTCTCGAAAAAGAATAGAAACATACAACGGAAGATGTAGAAGGAAGCAAAAATAAATGCATTCAGAATATAAAACAAATCTTTATTAGCTGTTACTGCAATCTACGAAAAGACATGAACAGATGTCGCTGACAAGCTAATTTTGTTTGATTATGAGCAATTTATCGAGCTCTTCTATTACAAAAAATTGAACATTAAATTTTGTTAGAGGACACATCATATATTTGATTGATATCTATTAATTATCAAGTGATTTTTCTACCTTGTTGGAAAGTTATATGAACATTTTTCTATGATAGTTTGATACAATTTTCTTGTTATATTTTACATTATCATAGAAAATAATTGTCGAAAGAATGACAGACGAAGAAAAAAATATAAAGATGGTTATTAACGTGCAAACCTTTAACATATGTTAGTGAAAAGAAAAAAAATCAAGGTAATATATGCAGGCATGAGAACGGGTTCAATGATGCATGACATACGGTTACTTGAATAGAGAAGACCTCTAAGAATTAAAATCGACAAAATGAGTTTCGATTACCTTGACTAGTGCGATCGGAGAACATTTTTCTTTCATTCTCACTTTGATATATACAAGCAATATCATTCTTATAGATTGGTGACAGTCAAATCACTGCTCTTTTCATTTTGAAGGAAATTTATTCATTGCTCATTTATATTTGATGGTAAGAGATTATATCAAAATTTCGTAATAGTGATGATAGGGGTATTCAAGGTAAATACTACACTTTGTGTATCGAGTGAGCATTTTCTTTTTTTGTGAGTGGTTAATAGGCGTTCGAATAAAGTAATTTTAATATAAAAAGAAAGAAAAAGGTAATCCTATTTCATTTATTTCTTTAGTTTAAAAATATGAATTATCCATATCCACCATCTTCACCTTATATGCAAACAGCCCTAACACAAGCTGTACAAGCAATAATGACTGGTGGACCAGTGCCTGCAAATTGTTGTTTTATGTCAATGCCATTTCAACAAGCACAACAAATTTTACCACAATTAATGAGGAAAGCTGCAATTGGTAATAAAGATCCAAAAATTTTTCCTCAACAAACACCATATTATAATCAATTACCATATACAAATAATCCTCAAACACGTGGTCGTATACCTCAACAAAAGTATAATTATCCAGTGATGACATATAAAAATAATAATAATAAAAAAATTAAGAAACCAATTCGTCAACAACAACAACATCATTCAAATATTTATAATTCATCTTCATTTGATTCTTATATGCGTCATTTAAGTTGGAGTCGTTTATTTAATCATCATCATTCTCGAAAACCTCTTAAACCAAAAAGTCAAGATCAAATATTAGTAGATTATGATAGAAAATCAGATTCATCAAAAAAACAACGATCAAATTCTTCAACAACATCATCATCAACAACAAGTGATGAAACAATTCGACGAGTTAATGTTACTAATAAACCATCATCTAATATGAATCCAAAACAACAAACCAAAGGTAGTTTACCATTTAAATATTCATCTGAATTTATACCAGGTGTTGGCAAACAACAATCGCAAAACATCAAATCTAATGATATTTTCATTGTTAAAAAACCTTAATCAATACAAAATATAAAAAAAACAATTTTCTTTTTCTTTTTGTACAAAAAAACAGAAAGATTAGTTTTCTTTTTTTTCTTTTGATATAAATTAAAATAGATGAACTACCAGAAAGTTAAAATAATAATCATCTGACATATTTCGAAGAAAACGAAAAAAAAAAAAAAGAAACAAGTACCAAATAAATTCTCGTGTCCTTTTTTTCTCTATCGTGTACAATTTAACGAAAAAATTCCGTAGGAATAGTAATCCTTGTTGATTGTGTATGATAGTCAATGATTGGATGAAGACGAAAACGTTGATTTATTTGATTAAAATTATTTTTCTTTTGAGGAAATTGAAGAAGACGAGCATTAGAACTATGACTTCCACCATCAATATCAATAACCATACGTGTATGTTTTATAAATAAAATTAAATCATTGGATTGATCATTCGATCGTTCAAAATTTACTATTTGATATGGTGTACGAGGTCCCATATAACGATAAAGAACGATCGGTGCACAAGGTGCTGGTGAACCACTAATATTAAAACTAAAAAAAATATCTAAATAAACATCTAAACTAAATTTACTTATGAACAGTAAGTACAAGACCAGTGGAACGATGTCGAATAATATAATCACGATAACCAATATGTTGAATTTCAAAAATTTGTGATTCACTATTATTCTATGGAATTTAATTTAAACTAATATAAAATTTTAAAAAAAGGAAATTCATAACTAACTTCAAAATTTCGATCTTGTTGTATTAAAGTTGAACGTTCAGGTGAAAATGTAATAAATTTACCTGAATGTAGAGCTTCAATTACATAAAAACCTTCTGGTATTTTTTCACTCTAGAAGACTAACAATAAACAGATTAAAAGGAAAAATTCTACGAATCATACCGCAAGATACCATTGATCATGCATGGTAAATAGGTACAAATCAATCACAATTATGTTCTGATATTTTGGTATTTATTGTTTTTGTTTTCGTTACTCCTACTTCTACTACTCCTACTACTTGTGTCGATTAAATACAGCGAAAAATGAATCGTTCTCGTGATCGTCGTTATAAACACAATACTATAAACACGTTCACATTTATCGACAACAATGGTCGAAAAAGAAAGAATGATGAGAATGAGAGAAAGACGAAGAAATAAAATGTAGTTATAAATAACAAAAATAAGCAAGATAAGTCCTTGTGATGACGAATATATATATATATATATATATATAATTCTATATGCAATTGAAATAGAATAACAAGAGCGGGCAAATTATTATTATTTGTTTTTTTCTTATTCATACTGTTTTTTTTTCTCTAGAAACTTGAAAATATTCTATATATTAGTATACAAATGATTTATTTTCTTCACTTATTTGAAGAATCGATTAATATTTGTATATGATTCATGAACAAGTTGCTTGGCGCATTTTCTTGGTTTGTGTAACAGCACGTTACTTGATAATGATGGTAATAAACTTTCTTGATGTTGTTATTTTTTACTTGACATATGTGTATGAATATAAATAGAACGATGCTGATTTACCTTGAAATGTACATGTTTTTGACAATATTGTAATCAATATAAAATATCATCTGATAGAATATGCTCGGTCATCTGACTTAATTAAATACGTGAAAAAAATATTTTTGCGTAGTTTACCGACCTAAAAATAATATGATGTGACGATTAAAACTTATCATTATGCTGGTAAAACTACAAAAGTTTCAAAAAGTTGATAAATATGTTTAGAAACGTATTATAAATTTCCTACATTTATTTTAATTAATATTAAATGAACTTGAATATTGCAATAGTTAGGTTGATTTGAAAAGAATAACTGTTCTAACAATTTAATTCATTATTTCATCGAATATTGTCAAAACTTGATAATAGTTATACAAATTACATAATTATATAATGATTTGTTGGAGCATAACTGATACAATTAAATTTTCAAAGTATTTTTTATAAATCATAAAATTGATTTACGTTTCATGTCTTTAATATAAAGTTTTTAATCTGATACGACGTACAACATTTATATAGACCTTCACAAGTGTTTTTTATTGCTTTATTTACGAAAGCCCTCGATACATTAAAAGATCCCTTGATAATAGAAGACTCTCTCTCTCTCATGAACAAATGAAGTAAAAGATAATTGAGACGGTCTTCTTCTGTTCAAAGCTTCACTTCTCTTGTGAATTTTCTCCTAGGTATTCGTACACATTCTTAAGTAGAAAAAAACCTATATCTCTGCACACACGTGTTCTATGAAGTATGCTTTTTTATGCCTGAGGACGCAATCATTTTACAAAGAGGTGCAAAATTTGTTTTTTTTTCGAAATTGATACAAACAACACTAAAAATACTTTCAACGTATTATTCAATCATTCTGTTTCTGTAAACTATTTCTTCGTGCATAATTGTATTCATTCAAGCGAGCTAGGAACTAATAACGAAATTGTAGTATATTTCATTTAGAAAGGATGCCATCTACACTCATCCAATCTCATCATAATCAGTTGATCACTCAGGTCAACGAATACAGAGTCTATATACTACACCTGTAAATATCCGTATGTCCCATGAAGATGTATAATTATAATACTAAATCATGTATATTGTCATCTTTTTGTATGTAAGATCGTCAATGATCGTACCTATATGACATGGGAATTAATATATAATTCAGTTGTATAAAGTGGAAACTTATCATTGGTTTTGATGCTGGAGTTAAAAAATAAGATTCTTAATTGAGACGGATATTTAAACTCAAGACTAATATACGAGCGTGCTTTTTCAACTTGGATGAATCGACATCATCTATTTTCTAATCTTTATTAGCACAATGAAAAGGCAAATTTTTGTAGGCTTTATTGTTTTTTTAAGGTTTCAAATAATGAAAAGGAAGATAGCAACAAAAGTCAGCCAGCATTCTCTCTAGACAAATAATTTTCTCTATATCATCTGTACATACAGCTGATCATAGAGAGACAAAGAATCAACCAATCAATCGATAGTATTGATTAGAAACATGTTAACACGTGCTAATCAATTTCGCAATAGTTACTTTTTTTTGACGTCAATCAGTTGATTGATCGAAAGGTAAATTTTGCAAGTACAATAACAGGAAAAAAAACAACCTGATTCCCGTAAGCTGTAAATATCTTTTGAGAAAAAGTATTTCGTACTTAATCGTAGAAATGATGATTCGTTTTTTTTTAGATATCCATGTCTCAATAATCGGTATTCGAAGTTTCGAATGCCGTCAAATTGATATTTTTCATTTTGTTTCACTATTAACTTTACTATTATTCAAAAAGATATTTATAGATCTTTGTTTAAAAAAAAATAATTAAGATACTTATTGACATCAAATTAAATTGATCTATCCGTGTAACATACAATGGGATAAAAAAAGGTAATCGAGTAAAAACTTTATATACACAATATTTACTTTTCAGAGTATTTCAATAATAGAAATGTTTGAATTCAAACAAACAAATTATAAAATCTATTTTGACAAAAAGGCACTCTAATTGTACATGATTGATTTCATATCAGACATAAATGAAAGATAATAATTTATTCTCGAAAAATGATTATTATAATTATGGGCAATAAGGATCAATTAAAACAAGAAAACATCATCAATCTATTTTGATTTATACATGTTGAAATAGCATAAGTATTCGAATAAAGAAACAAATATTTTTCATTGTAAAGTACAAGAAGTTTACATTTATGCCTAGTAACGTTCAAGGTCAATCACATGTTATTGTAAAGCTTTTTTTTAACATATTGATTCATTTCTAGAAAGCACCAAAAATAGTTTAACTAACATTAAATAATTATCTTGAAGCCTTGTATTTTTCAATACAGGTAGCTTTAAATGACGATCTACAGAATAATAAAAAAAGATTTTTCATCAAAGAAAATCATAATAGAAGGAAGTTGAACACGAGATCAATAATTTTTTTTAAAATTTTGTCGAAAACCTACAGTCAAATAAAAATCAAACATTAAATAACTTGCCACAGCAACGATTTTATTCTAACGTATTTTAATAAAATTTTGTCTCTCACATTCTTACGTATCAAAAATAATCAAATTTTATTTATAGAACATCCATAATAATGCATATTTGAAAAAAAAACAACTATACACAATGCTAATAAACAATAAATTCTATTTGCGGAATAGTAAAAATCGTCGTCTTATTCCTTTTTTCGTTAGATGAAATACTGAATATCTCTTTCGAATATTATATTCGTAAAACTTTCGATTCAAAGACTAGTATGAATATTATCTTATCGATAATTCGATCTCGTTTTCAATTATGACAATACAAAAGAAAACTTGTTTGGAAATAATTTAAAAACTAAATGTATCAAAAAAAAAGATTATTATTACTTGATTACACAATTCTTCTCATAAAGTAACGTTGTAATAAATATAATTAGTGCCAATTTGTTTATATATATAAGCATAAGCAAAAATGAAATCAAATGGTTTCTTTCTTATGATTGTATTTTATTTAAACTGGCTTTTTTTAAAAATTTCATTATGGTTTCTCTTTCTTATTCAAATATTTTATTTTGATGTTAATGAATTACACAATGTTTTATTATTTTCATCTTGAATTTTATAGTAAAGTAAAACAAAAACAGACGAAATTTCACATTTTTCTTTTTTTTATTGCAAACAAGAGAACAAAAAAAGTATACTTTATTCATAATATGAAGATAATTCAATATCATTCGAAGATTTTTCATCAAAAGAAAGAACGGAAAACGACTTGATTAAGATTCCGACATATTTCTCAATACTAACTTTTCTTTAGTTTTCTTCTCTTTCTCTTTGGTTAGAAGATCGATAATAAGAATAGATGTTTCTGACGACAATAATAAGAAAACGATTTTTTTTCTATTTTATGTCGGTGCAATTGACAACCGTAGACATTCATTTGCTAAGAAAAGGAACAAGTTGATAAGAGAAGGTAGAAATGTTTTTGCTGCCATGACTTCTGCTGTGATTTGGTTTCCATGTATTTTCAATCGACATAATTGAATCAACAAAAAAACATTGTTGTACTGTTTTTTTTTCATTCAAAATCATTTAGTTACTTTTTTAGTTAATGGAGAATACATCAAGTATGTATGAATCAAACGAAACAACACAGAAAAGAATACTTTAAAATTAAATTTGTCTTTTTATCAAAACACTTTAAAATATTTCAAACAAAATTTTTGATTATTGAATATTTGATAAAAGATTGAAATTTTGTTTAACAATATAGAGCTTAAATTCTTCTTCTGTTTATTTTCATATTACTGAGTAAACGAAAGTATTCTTGCACTCATATGTATACAAGAATGTCCTATCCCTTCACATTTGCTATGCTGTACTATGAACATAATCTCTTAATATTTTGCTCGTAAGTAAGGATCATATGTACTATGAAGCATGGCAAAAAAAATACAAACAAACTTGAAATTTATAAGAAAAGAAAAAAAGACCATCTTATTCGTTGGACACAACTTATAACATCCATCTACAATTTTTGTAAGAAGAGTACCATGAGTAGCTATGCCATGACTTTCAAAATTATTTGATCAGATTTATTTTCAATTTTTTCCTTTTGCCATAAACGCTTATAAGAATTCAAATACTCATTTAAGTAAAAACTATTATTTCCAACGAGAATTTTTGAAGATAAAAAAAATGGTCGCATGTTTATCAAGGGTAGAATCTCTAAAAAATCAGATTTTTCAAGTCATAGAATTCTGTTTGAATTACGCAAAATGATAAAGCAAACAATTCTCTATAAAATGAACCATTTTCAAGTTCTGAACGAGCTTTTTTGACTGAAATGTATCAACCTTAAGAAACGCATAACAACTGTATTTTCATGCGGAATAACAGAGAACAAGGCAACTTTTGTACTTTCTGTAAGATTAATTTGATTCGGTCAACAAACTATGAGTTGAAAAACTTGGTTTTTCAGTAATCTCATCCTTGGAAAGCCTGCAATTATTCTAATATTCAAAAATTCTTGTTGAAAATAAAATTTTCTATTCAAAATCACTATTTGGATGTTTATTAGCGTTTACGTCAGTAGGAAAAAAAATTTGAAAATAAACCTTGTCGAATAATTTTTGGGGACGACTATATGCACATTTATATATATATATATGTATTGTATATGTGATTGAAAGGTTTTAAAATAAAATTATATTCGATATATGCATGTTTCTTTTTACATATTTATTTCATTGTATACATTACAAAGCAAAAAAGCAAGATGATTAAGATTGTAGTATAGTAGCCGTCGCTATCGGCATTGTTACAAGAGTTTTTTTTTGTTCTCTTTCCACGCCTGCGCTTTTTTCAATCTATTTCAAAATGAATACATCATGAATGTATTTAAATAAGTGTAATATTTTCTGTTTTATTAAGAAGAGCATTGTTGTCAATCAATTAAGACTATGTTAAAATAAAACAAAAACAAATTAACTGAGAGAAACTCAATATCAATTCTTTTATTTGCTATGATACTAATAAAATATTTTTTACATATGAATTGATTTGTAGATCTGTTTATCCGGTGATCATTTACTATGCATAAGAAGCAAAAAATATAGAAAAAAAATGTATAGATACTATTTCGTGATCGCCATAAAATTGTTATTATGGCATGTAAGTATAGGTCATTGTATATTTTTTTTCTTTGTTTCTGATATAAAACTTAATTATTTACTTTAGACATGTGTCTCTTTGCATGAATGTAATAGAACAATTAATGAAACTGAGATGACTTTTACTTGTCCATCGACTGTCGGTAGTCAAGAACTTAGATTATATGATTTAACTACTGGTCAATTGGATAGTATTACATCATTGATAGTAGTGGGTAGTGAAGATAATTGGGGTCCTTTTACACGTATTCCTGCTAATATATGTTTATTAAGAAATTTACAAGTTAGTTAAATTGAATATTTATTTTCTTATTATAATTGAAATTCTTTTAGAAAATTGATTTTTCATATAATCAAATTGTTGAAGCAGATCCAACAGGATCATTAACTGAATGTTTATCAAATGTGATTACACTTGATCTTAGTTCTAATAATATTTCTACATTTCCATCATTTATGATATATAACATGCCAAGTTTGAAAAATCTCTACTTTCAAGATAATGAATTGACTGAAATACCTGTGAACGCTTTTATAAATATATCATCATTAGAAATAATCGATTTTTCATATAATCAATTAACAACATTTGAACTATGGGCTCTGGAAGTAAAAACAAAAGCAGACTTTAGTAATAATCAAATTTCTACTATAACGAACAAATATTTTTTTACTGAAATGCTTGATAGAACTATGGAAGAAGGTGCTTATCTAGATAACAATAGTGCAACAATAAATTTTACTGATGCAGTTTATGAAATGTATAATCAATGTGAAGAAGTTTTTCAATGGTATTTTAGTACTGACGAAAATCTAACTCCTCCATGGTTTACATGGAAATTGGCTTATATTGACTTTGGTACAACACAAATTAACTGCACTTGTGATCAAGCCTATTTTGTACGTATACTTAAAGATAATCTCATTGAAGGGCAAACTTATCCGATACAAAATGCAATGTGTACAAATAATTCACTAGGCGTCAATGACACAACTCTCCTGACTTCTCGCTGTGTTTCATCTATGTTCGAAGTTAATTCAACTGTCGATTTTTCGCAAGTTTACCCTAAATTATGTAAGATTAATGAAGATGAAGAGGGTGAAGTAATAAACATAACAAACATCGATCCACCAACATCAAATGTGGTAAGATGTATTTTTGTGAAACACGATCTAAAACGAGTGTTGAAATATAGAGATAGAAATTTGAAACGTTCACCTAGAGTCTATCGGTTCCGAAATTTCCAGATCCAAATCTGGTAGAATCGTATCTTGATACTCTCAATGAAATTTTCTAATTGGAATGGAATAGTCACTCCGAAGATACAATATACTTTTTCCTGTTTTCGATTTTCGATGACTAGCACTTCCTACACATTTCTCAGACTACTAGAGCCCATCGGATCCAAAATTTGTGGACCCGAAACCCACCTAAGGGGCTCTAAACTCATTCCACCCCGTAGGTATAGTCAACACCTTAGCAGCGTCCTCTTTTCTCTATCACTGATCTTAACACGGACATCTTAGAAGCACCTTTCGTCTGTCACAAGCCGTGATACATACTTTAGTATTGCTGCTCATTTCTCATGGACTATCACAAGTAATACTTGCAAGACCGAAGTCCAACTGCGACATTATTTTAAAACACAATTATATTTAATATAGCTGCCATATTGCTCTAGTGGCGTAACCAGAAAAAGTGTTAGAGGAGAAAAGTTGAGCCTCCATCCAGTTACGCTACTACTTGGTCCTTCTTTCATATTGACTGTAATAAATAACGATTAGTAAGTTTCATAATCGACATCTAGTAACAGTAGGTAGAAATATACAAATCAAAATCTATGCTAGTGAATTCCTTATATTGACATTTTGATCTCATAGAGATTGTACTAACAGTTTTTTAAACAATCTTAGAAAGATTTTGTTTATTAATTTCATTTTATAATTTGAAATAAATATATAACTATTCAGAATAGATTAATATTTTTATATGTTATGTTAAACTTAATTAAAATCATTGTTACAATTTAAATTCTAATGTTTCTTTTTTAGTCGCTTTATCCATGTTATAAAACAGCATTTTTGAATCCAGGAGCATGTTACTTCTCGTTTTCAGACAGTACTTCAATGATGATTAGATGTACAAATGACACATCAAATTCATTATCAAGAATTCCTTCAGATTTATTATCAAGTCCTTGCATGTCTACTATAACTCGTATTACATTTCCTTCATCTATTTCATCACTTCCATCATATGTTTGTTCATTACCATCTCGTGAAATTGATTTAAGTTTTCAAGCATTTACCACACTTAATGATGAAACATTTCCATGTCTTGATTCATTTCGTACAATAAACTTATCCTTTAATAATTTAACATCAGTATCTATGACAAATGGTAATTTTAAAAACTTAACATCACTTGATCTTTCATCAAATCAACTTACATTATTACCATATTCTATTCTTAATCCTACACCAACATCATTACGTTATCTTGATTTACGAAATAATTCTATAAAATATATTGATCTTTTTATTTATACACTAAAAAATATTACAATTAATCTTGATAATAATCCTATAAATAGTTCAAATATTATCAATCCACAAAATATAACATTAGGAAATAATGATACTTCAACAGTAAATATTACTTTTCCATTAACTGTAGCAAATAGTACAATTACTATTACAGATTCCATAGCATTAACTTATGGTTTATGTAATAATTTTCAATCTTTACGAAATAGTCTTCTTAATCTTCGATTAGCAGTTGGTAATGTTTTACTTCAATGTACATGTGCATCAATAAATTTAAAACAAATATATCAAAAAAATGGATATAATATTATAAGTGATTTTCTATGTTCAAGTCCAACTACAGAAGGAACTTTTGACGCATTAAATATGAATTCTTGTCCAAATGCTACGGATTTTCAAGCAGGATTATGCGCCAATAAAAGCTCTGAGGTATGTCTTATAATCTTTATCTTCTTCTGGAATGAAATTATAATCAAATTTATAAAAGCAAAAAAAAATATTGAAAAAATTAAATTTTTGATTTAAAATCACAATAATATTCAACACATATAAACTAATCATTCTAATAGGTTTTGATTAATTTTAATATAAATCTTTCGTAACTTTAGCTTTCAGTATATTTCATTGTATCGTATATTATGTACTATTCTTCTGTAACTGCAAAATATGAGAATATATTCACATACAACATAGAATCATTGTTGACCGCATCAACAACATGATTATTGTTGTTGTATTCTTTAGTCATTCAACCGTATATGT
Source organism: Rotaria sordida (assembly GCA_905250125.1). Classification (NCBI taxonomy): domain Eukaryota; kingdom Metazoa; phylum Rotifera; class Eurotatoria; order Philodinida; family Philodinidae; genus Rotaria; species Rotaria sordida. The sequence continues at coordinate 196,199 of CAJNOL010000228.1, forward strand.
AAACATCACTTCATATGACAACAATGAAATGTTTAAGCACTACTGTTGCGTTAACAACTCTTTCTTTAACAATTCTTATAATAAACTCATCATTACAATTTGCTTTTAATATATCATGTGAAACATAATATAAAACGTTAAGTGAATTTAAAAGAAATTTAACTTGATCAGATTATTATATTTATATTAATAATAGATAATGAGTCAAATATATTTATCATGTTGAATAAATACAACAAGACCAATCTATTTAGTACAGTCCATAGATGGAACCGATATCGATACGGATTTCAGACAGATCGGTCATTACCGGTGTGTCTTATTTGTTTATTTTTTTTTTGCTTTTATTATCTCACAGACAATGTGTAATGAAACTTTGTTGAACGTTGACTATATCAAATATCACTGTCCACATATGGAATAGTACGACAAATCATCAATTCAGTGTCGGTATGGATTTCAAACCGATCGATCTGGTCCGATCTAATCCACTCAGATCAGTATCGGTAATGATCATGAAAAACGCAGACTGATTCCATCTCTGGTATGATCGTAAGTGATGTATCAATGATGATCTGTCAACTATTGTCTTTATCCTTCTGATTATAATTAATAGATCATCAGAGCATTAGACTCATGAATATTGTTGAAGAGATATTCTTTGTTATACTTATTTTTGAAACAATCTATCTCTTCACATTGCTTATTTGTTTTCTCTGTTTAGTTTTTTTTTAAATATCTTTGCTATATATGTGTATTAATAATGACTAGAAATCTACAATAGATTAGATTTACACCAATAAACATCATCATATTTGTATTATTTCTTTTGTCATTTCAGCCATCAAGTTCAAGTGCTTCGTCTCTTCAATCAAATAATGATGATTCCAATTCGAATCGTACCAAATTAATTGTTGGTCTTGTTGTTGGATTAGGTGGTGGTCTTTTATCAATTGCTGGCCTTCTAATTGCAATTTACATGATAAAAATTAAAGGTGCAGCATCAAGTGCAAAAAAACCTGTAACTCGAGCTACTGCTGTTGGTCAAGCACCTGGAGATTCTCTCTTATCTCGTGTACAACCAAGAAATTTACGATCA
>CAJNOL010000229.1:0-21257 GCA_905250125.1 Rotaria sordida
CTCTATGCTCTTTAAACTACTATATTAAGCTTTAGGAAACAATTAGTATCGATGGAGAAACACGTTGCAAATTGATTATGAACAGTGTTGTTTAAAGTAAGTCATGAAATTTTCTGGTCACGATCAGTGTACAATGTGTTTCTCCATTGAGACTAATTGTTCCCTGAAATGTATTATAGCAGTATAGAGAGCATAGATTGCTCAAAAAAACATTGCAATCGACATATTTCCGCTTGTTTAATCGAAATTTGTCATTAGAAAACTGAAAACTTTATTAGTAAGGGTCGTGACCAGATGTTGGATTCCTGTCACCATTATCTTTTTGTCGCTTCATCCGTGAACTTACTAGCTGTTGTTGGCTTTTGACCCATGAGCTGTGCGACAGTTGTTCAATTGTAATAGTGGATAAAAGCAAACCACTTGTATCTAAAATTTTGAGATCTAGTCCTTTATTCAAGAACATATGGGTGAATCCGCCGGATTTCTACCACTTTCGGGAAAAATTTTTTTTTTCAATTTTAATAGGCTAGTTAGACGGAACGTCGTCGAAAACGGTCTGAGGTAATAATTAAAACTTTTTTACTCATGAAAAGTATGGAGATCCAGGTGGGTTTTTAGGAACATCTCAAGGTATATATATCGGGTGTCTAGTAAGTAACTATACATAGAAAAAGTTGAATATCTCCATTACGGCTCGACCAAACGGGCTCATTTTTTTACCACGGATAGAGGCATGTTTACACTCCAAATCTACATGGACAAGATTAGTGAGAACCTTTGTTAAATATCAATATTGACCTCAACAAGAAAAGGAGTTTCGAGTCTTTCGAAGTTACAGTTTTTCCGTGTATACCAGCTTGATTTTTTTACTGGATATGCAATTAAACGTGCTCTTTCTGGTGAAATCATTTTCGACTTGAAATTCGATGTCTAGTGAAGCACTTTTGCTCTCACATAGCCAATTTGTCTCTTTTTTGACTAGTATTTGACGGTTTTCGAGCAGAAAGTGCTTCATCTGATTTTTAAGGTGTCATATTTGAGGTCAGCAAAAAAAACTGAGTCGATTCATATACATTTCAAACCGTTTCTATGACTTTCATTTTTTCCTCAATTTTTCCCCCTGATCCCCTCAGGAATGGATGAAAAATGAACTTCATGAAAATAGCTATTTAATTATCTTGAAACCTCTGATTCTCTCTGAAAATAGTATTTTACAAGTCCTGAATGGCTTTTCTACTGTCGGAAACGTTTTCTCATGAAGTGAATTTTTTCGTTCATCCCTGAGACGGACCAAGGGGACAATTGACGGAAAAATAAAAGTCCTAGAAACAGTTTGAAATGTATATAAGTTAACTCAGTCTTCTATGCTAATTTCAAATATGAGATTTTTTTAAAAGTCAAACGAATTGCTTTCTACTCGAAAACCGCCGAATATTGGTCAACACAGAGGTAAATTGACTATCAAGTATTGTAGTTAGAGCAAAAGTGCTTCATTAGACTTCAAATTTCAAGTTGAAAATGGTCTCATCAGAAAGAACACATTGAATTGCATATCCAGTGTGAAAATAAAGCTAGTGCACCCGGAAAAACTATAACTTCGAAAGACTCGAAAAACCATTATTTGTGCCAATATAACCCGATTGGGGCGGTATTTGGAATTTATCGATAGGAAAAAATTCGAATGTCTAAGACATTCTTATAGACTCAGATAGAAAATGAAATTCTCTATCAAATGAGCCTATTTGCGACTAGCTTAGTTCGGATTTTGATGGACTTTCAGGTCAAAAACTGGTTTTTACGGCTTCGAGAAAGTGCTTCAGATCTTTCTTATTATCCGAGTACTTTTGAAAAATAATATGGCATTTGTAATCAGCACACATAGCACTATCGAACTAGAAAGACTTCCGATAGAATGGCGAAAAAAATTTTTTGTCGAAACCTGAGTGAGACCCCAGGAGTCAAAAAATTGAGTTGTGATAAAATACGGAATAAACTTATGAAAAATAATCAGGGTTCAATGCTGATTATCGGGCTAATAAAATTAGGCTTATCCTGTTTGGGACGATCAGTCCATAATTTGGCACACCTCCTTTTCTTGTTGAGGTCAATATTGATATTTAACAAAGGTTCTCACTAATCTTGTCCATGTAGATTTGGAGTGTAAACATGCCTCTATCCGTGGTAAAAAAATGAGCCCGTTTGGTCGAGCCGTAATGGAGATATTCAACTTTTTCTATATATAGTTACTTACTGGACGCCCGATATATATACATCTTGAGATGTTCCTAAAAAACCACCTGGATCCCCATACTTTTCATGAGTAAAAAAGTTTTAATTATTACCTCAGACTGTTTTCGACGACGTTCCGTCTAACTAGTCTATTAAAATTGAAAAAAAAGATTTTTTCTCTGAAAGCGGTAGAAACCCCACGGATTCACCCATATATGTTTCTGACAATGAGACAAGATTGAGAACGCAAGTTCTTTTCTATTGTATGATGTCAAATAATCCGAACTCTACAGAGAGAATCGTCAATGAATCTCTAGTACAAGTTGTTAAACTGAGACAATCTGAACGAAAAGCGTAAAGTTTGATTTACTTCCCAGGCAATTTTATTTTGACGAAAGATTTACACTAAAATCTGATCGAAGAGTTCAACTATTCAATATTACATCGCTTATTTCTTCGAAAATGTTTTTCATCCTTGCCAGCCATGTTCTCAACAGGAAAGTTTTTCCGAAATTTGTTTGGGTATGGAAAATATCGCTTATCACCATTACAGAGTGTTTAGCTAGTCTGCATCGCTTTTGTAAGGCTGAAAAGTGATTGTTCATCACTTCCGCCAAATTTCTAGGGATAATGCAATTGTTTCAATGACGTCTCATTGCCGAATCGACACGTAATAGTAGGAAATTCTCAGAATGAATGGTGCAAGACAATTTCCCTTGGTGATATATCTAGTCTTTACCGACTAAGCGTCAAACGGTTCAATTAGGATAACGAAAGAAAATGAATCTTGCCAAAAAAGGAAGCAAAGAAACAATAATATAGGTACTGTCCGAAAAATGAATATTTTCTTTACTGAAAGAATGGTATACATCTCAGGAAGAGATTTAAAAGAGTTTGTTTGTTCAACTCGATTAGAATGCAGAACATGCCTGGCCAATAAAAATTAGTTAGGCACAGAAAAAAGGTGCTCTCTATCGAAGTGACAGTCATATTGTTTTTTTCTGCTACATGCAACTTGAACAATACTAATCGAATATGCAGCATCCGAATGTACTATTACCTTCTATCAATACTAGTGAATTTAATTAATAAATATTCATAATTGCAAATTCCTTGTTGATTTTCCAAAAATCTTGAGTAAACGTAGTCGGAGATGGGAAGCCCGAATAAAAGGTTAATCTCAACTGTTTTCTTTTCGATAGTTTATGCGTTCTAAAAAACTTTCAGTACAGTTCAAACTTCGCATCTCAGTTTGGTTTTCGATATCTTTTCTTTCGACTGACAGGACGGTCATACGAAATCAAATAAGTTTGTATGGTATGTGTGTGGATGTCGGCGTGAGCAGCAGACATTGTCTATGGGTGTTCATGTGCGATTGTCAGATGTCTTTTATATGTTTGGTTCTAGTGTGCTGGGGGAGGGGAAGGGGCGTACGACGTGAGTTTTAATGACGAAAGTTTTTTATGTGTCGGGTGTTTTTGTGCGTGTGGACTTTGTTGTTGCAAGATCGGTAATGAGTGAGCATTGACCACAAGTGTGTTGGCGTGGAAGAATAAGAGAGATGAGCACAGGATATGAGTATGTGTGTGTGGCTGCGTAGTGTGGATGTGGGTGGAGTTACAAGTATGGACTTGGATATATTCCATCTATTCAGGGTACCCGCTTTGCCTATGGGTAGACCTGTACCGAGTCCGAGCAACTCGGGCTCGGACTCGGGCTCAGACTCGGGCTTAGTCAGACTCGGTGGGGCTCAGTTAGGCTTAGAATCTGGTAAAGATGCATTAGTCCAGGCGGTCTCGGTACTACACAGCTCCACTGGACATCCAGTAAATTAATTTGGGGTTAATTCAATAGTCAGTATTCTTGTTTTTGACCGGAGGTTCTCTGGGTCGAGAAATCCGATTCTACAATCAGTTTCTCGGAATTCTGCACTTGGTTTTTTCATCAAAGAAGGAGTTTTTAAGGAGATAGCGATTTTTCATTAAGTTTGACCAAAGCTTGCCGAGGTCGATGAATTCGGAACTACAATCGGTTTTTAAAATTTAGAATTCGACCTTTTTTACTAAAACAATCTTTTCAAGCATAAAAGGCGCTTTTTTCTGAAAAACATTCTTTTAGTGGAAAAACTTTTTAAAGAAAACAAACCAGTTGTTCACTTTAAAAACTATGTTTCTTAATAAATGAGACCTGTCCGAATTCCGTGAATTCCGAACTCTTGAGGAATTCTCGAACTCATATTATTTAATACGTACGAGCACTACGATCCCAAAGAACTCAAGGATCCCAAGGAAGTCAAGAATCGCAAGGATCCCAAGGAAGTCAAGGATCCCAAGGAAGTCAACGATCCCAAGGATCCCAAGGATCCCAAGGAATTCACGGAAGTGAAGGATCGATCAAGTAAACGACGTTTGTCATGGTTTTGGTTCCAAGTTTTTCTATTCAGGACAACGGCAGTAAAAAAATGTATTCTTTTTTGCTCAAATAGTATTGTATAGTGATGACGAGAAAAGAAAAGTACAAGGCTTCAAAAACACGTCAATAATTTTACTGCTGCAGCTGATCCCATTTGTTCTTTTCGCAGATGCGTTTAAATTCAAACAAGAAAAGCAGGCATCGATCTATTCACAGCCCTTAAAACACGCGACAATCGAATCGAATATTTTGAATATTGATGTGAAAATTATAATAACGATAAAAAGTTTTAGTTCACATATCGGTTCACTGTCTCATAGTTGATCAATCAATGAGAATGACGAAACTTGAGACTATTTTCGATAATGTATCTATCGTTTTAAAAGCAATATTAGTTTATTTGACAATACCGCTTCAAAGATGGACTTACATTGCGAATTTCAAGACGTCTTTCTCATGAATTGTGCGATTATCGAAGCTGCAAAATTCTGACTTGTTGTTATCAGAACTTCAGACATTTACTATGAAACAACTCAGACCAGATAAAAGAAATGTCTTTGCTCTTCACATTCATCCACTGTGTCCCTTACTTACTTGTGCTGCTACCTTCCACAACTGCTTCGAATCTACGAGTGTGCAAGCTTGTTTTTTGGTTGGCATTATATTCTATTCGCGATTTTTTCTATTTCACCCATCCCACAATAGTCTTACAATCATTTCCTTGGATTCAAAAAGAATGGAAACACAAAATAGAGTCGAGTAAGATAAATGTTTGCTTTTGCTCCCGTTGAAGAATTGAAAAAACTTTTCACACTTGCCTTGTAATGACACTGAGATCGAGAGAATGGCGCAGTCAAGCTTTTTTTCGCTGCCTAGCTCTTGCATCGCAAAATTAAACTGTTGATGACACATTATTTATTGTATTTTGATCAAGGGGGAAAAAGCGGATTCTCGGATCCTTTGGATCCTTTTGGATCCTTTGAGATCCTAGGATCTCAAAGGACCCAAAAGAATCTAAATTGGGGTCCAAACGGATCCGGATGATCCCAAGGATCCAAGGATCTGAGGATCCGCTTTTTCCCCCTTGATTTTGATGCTGCCTCGTACTCGCACATACAGATAACAACGAAAACGTTTGGGTGGGTGTGGGTGTGGATGTATCTTTATCTTCTTCAGTCATCCACACCCACACTCCACACCCACCCCATCCACACCCACCCACACCCACACCCTCACCCACACTCACACCCACACCCACACCCACACCCACCCCATCCACACCCACCCACACCCACACCCACACCCACACCCACACCCACACCCTCATCGTTCTGGGGTACACGCATACACACATACGAATGCATTTTATTTCATATGATGCTCTCTTCAGTCGAGAGAATAAACAAAACTATTTGTGCGAGAAAAAGCATAGCATTCGATTTGTTACTTTTGCAGAACAGGCGTCGCATCGACGTAATGGAATCTAAAGTTATAAATATCTCTTTTGCTACTTAGTAATGCGCACAAGAAATGTAGCCAATCATTTCGTTCCTCCACTTAGAAAACTGAGAGTCATTGAATAAGTATAAGAATTAACTAATGCACACAAGAAAAACAAGAAAAAAGCTCGTATTTTGAAGATGCATATTTATTATAAAAGTCAGCATCATTTCTCTCCTATTTGCTTTATTTTTATTATTCTTCGTGAAGACAAATGTAAGGTAAGTTTAGAATAGACGTGCTCGAATAACCGTTCATCTTTTTTCGAAGACATTTGTTGCCAGTCATCCAGTAAGTGACGATTCAGAAGTTGTCTATTCGATTGTTCTGTAGTATAAATATTAACAGAGTTACATCATAAATTCGGTCTTTCTTGATGTTAATATGTGTATTCTGATTCGTCGTATTATATAGACCGATTCGCACTTAGTCTTCATGTCTACTCAACTATGTGCACAATAGCGAAATGCATCCAGAAACTATATACAATGAAATGACTGGATGGTAGTACCCCTTATCTCAATCCTGTTGATTTCTTGAGAAAATCTGGAAAAATCTGTCAGGACCTTGAGTTCCAAGGGTTTCATCTCAAGTTTTAATAATTCCTGTTCTCAGGATTTCTCATGCTTACACAGGATCCTTTTCAAAATTTGTTCAAGTTCCTGCTCAAATTTTTTTCTAAATTAGGAATGTTGAATCGATGCTACTGAACATTTTGACAGGAATAAAAAAGAGCGTTCTACCAAGGCTGTATCAGGTTTTTGTCAAGATCTGGTCAAAATGTCCGTATTAGGATCCTGTTCGGATTTATAGTTATGTCAGACGAGGATCTGAGCAAGAAAATAACCAGATCAGGCAGAATCATAAACTGAGAAAGTCTGTTCAAATTTGACCAGGATGCTGCTTTAATTCTTATGAGTACTTGTTATGAGAATCTTTTTGTAGCTTTCTCAGGATTCTGTTCATAGCTATTCGAGAATAACCGTTTCGAATCCTTACAAGGCAATGACAATCCTAAGCAGGAGCTTTATGGGGAAACATTAGGATTCAATTAGAATCTTTACAGATATTGTTTACACTACTGAATCCTGATCGTTTCTTGAGATAATTCTGAAGGATCTTTCAGGATCATATTAACCACTCCACGTAAGTCACGACCAACAATATAAAGAAGCCAACCAATCGAGGTCGCCAGATTTTATTCAATCAACGATATGCTTCAGTAAGAAAAGTTTTATGAATTCTGATGCAAATCGTTGTAGACAATATTCAACTCTCGATTGTTTATAGATATTTTATGAAAAGTCTTATAAATGAGCATTTCGACCGATGGAAGCGTTGATGCGATCATATCTTCAGAATGGCTCTACTGGCTGACCTGACATTTCTTGTAGACATATATCTGTATAAGTTCTACTTAGGATAGCAACTCCAACCAAAACTATCAAGCCTTTAATTTTTTTATGACTCATCTAGTATGGACAAAAATCTGCATTTAAGGTAACTTCATTGCTTCATAACTCGTGATTGAAATTAGATAGAGATCAAAAAGGACGGGGGACATTTTACGTGCATTTCGGCCCCCCAAGAAAATGAAGACAGATTTACCTCAAACTTTCAGCAAATACTCAGCTACATACCAGTAGCCACCACACAAAATTTCAACTTGATCCGTTGAACTATTCCTTCACTTTCACCACACCCAAAATGTACATATAGATACCCTATAGGGATCACCTTGTGGCCCCTCGTTCTTCACTATACGATTCAGACTCAGAATGATTTTTCTAGGATTACTAGGAATACGTAAGGGCTACAATATTGCAAGGACATGAGGTCCACAAATAACCTGCCTTGGTATCCATTTGAAGTACACAGTGCCAAAAATCCATGAGAAACTCATATAGAGGCAACCGTGTTGACCCTCGTTCCCCACTATACGATTCAGAACCGGAGCCATTTTTTCAGAGTCACTAGAAGTCAGCGAGGGCTACAATATTACAAAGACATGAGGTCCACAAATAACCTGCCTTGGTATCCATTTGAAGTACACAGTGCCAAAAATCCATGAGAAACCCATATAGAGGCAACCTTGTTGGCCCTCATTCCCCACTATACGATTCAGAACCGGAGCCATTTTTTCAGAGTCACTAGAAGTCAGTGAGGGCTACAATATTACAACGACATAAGGTCCACAAAAAACCTGTCTTTGTATCGATTTGAAGTACAGAGTGCCAAAAATCCATGAAAAATCCCTGTAGAGATAATTTTGCTGACTTTGGTTCTCCACTATACGATTCAGAACCGGAGCCATTTTTCCAGAGTCACTAGAAGTCAGTGAGGGCTACAATATTACAAGGACATGAGGTCCACAAATAACCTGCCTTGGTATCTATTTGAAGTACACAGTGCCAAAAATCCATGAGAAACCCATATAGAGGCAACCTTGTTGACCCTCATTCCCCACTATACGATTCAGAACCGGAGCCATTTTTTCAGAGCCACTAGAAGTCAGTGAGGACTAAAATATTTCAAAGACATGAGATCTACAAAAAACCTAACTCGTATCAATTTGAAGTACACAGCGCGAAAAATCCATGAACAGGCCATATACAGGCAACCTTGTTGACCTTGTTTCTCCAATATGCGATTTGCATCAAGAGTTGTTTCGCTAGAGTCAGTGAGAATCGACAGTGGCTAGAAGCTACCACACATACGAGATGTAGCAAAAGCTGGCTTGGTATAACAATAGAGCACGTAGTGGCGGGTATCCATGAAAAAGTGCCTTCCGGGTGAATATGGGTGTCGAATTGGTGTTGCCTTAGTAAGAAAGACGACCGACCCACTGATCCACTTGCATCCAGACAGCGAAGTCACGTATAGTTGTGCCAAGTCTTCTTCTCCGATCCCCCCATTCATCGTCAGGATCACCACTTAAAAGAATGTTATGTAGGAAATAGTTTGATAAAAGCACAACCTAAGTTGCATGCCAGATAAACAAATTAGATAATTCAAATCCCACACAGCCTACTACGATTGATCATCACTGCATGACACTAACGCAACTTATTGATAACTGAACACATCCTGCATTGCATAGTTGACATCTACATAGTTCCCCCTAGTTAATGGTTTTCAGTGTCGAACTTACTTAATATTCACACAGATAATACACAACTATTCGGAAGCCTGACTCCCATAGTGATAGATAAACGTATCCAACATTCCCTCTGCCATAATTTTCACACCGCCTTTTCAACCCTCTGTACATCAACGTGTAGTCCCCGCTGTTTTTACTCAAGGTGAAGTGTATCAGATACCGTAGTTTTGACTGATTCCTAGTCACCCTAAAAAAAACCACTCCGGTTCTGAATCGTATAGCGGAGAAACAAGGTCAACAAGGTTACCCCTACAAGGACCTTTCATGGTTTTTTGCACTGTGTACTTCAAATCGATACAAAGACAGATATTTTCTAGTCCTCATGTCCTTGTAATATTGTAGCCCTTACTTATTCCTAGTAATCCTAGAAAAATCATTCTGAGTCTGAATAGTATAGTGGAGAACGAGGGTCCACAAGGTGATCCCTATAGGGTATCTATATGTACATTTTGGGTGTGGTGAAAGTGAAGGAATAGTTCAACGGATCAAGTCGAAATTTTGTGTGGTGGCTACTGGTATATAGCTAAGTATTTGCTGAAAGTTTGAGGTAAATCTGTCTTCATTTTCTTGGGGGGCCGAAATGCACGTAAAACGTCCCCCGTCCTTTCTATTGGTGCTGTAGTTCATACAGATGTATATTTACTGGAAATATCAATCCGGCACATCGTTCCTTGTGGCCATTAGATTCCTTTTAAAAATGGTTTTTTTGATGAAAGTCGTGCTTTTCACACGAAATTTCCTCCCAAGAAATGATAAAATTTGAGAGCTGACGAGGGTACACCCCCAATTGAAGCTTCACTTTTGACGTGATATTTTGCCTATATAGAGACCTTAGTGAGACTAGAAAAACCTCAAAATGATTTAGGTTTCTATGACTTCCTTGTTGAGATATGAAGTTCACACCTTCTCTAACAGTGCTATAATTTATATTGGTATACGATGCAATGTCAATTTTTTCACAATGATATGAAATACAGACTTACAGTTTATTTTTGCGTGAACCACATTTTATAGTGGCCCTATATGACACACTTCTTTTTAGCTCTAGCAAAGATTTCGAAGGTCAGCTCTTTTCTTTTCATAAGTTTCCACATGTGCAAAACAGTCTTATTGAGTATATGCTGAAATTCTTATGTATCATGAACAAAAGTGAACACTTATATAAATTGAACCTAAGCAATGCAACCAGAACAACTGAACTTTGACAATATGATGAATTAGTCTATGAAATAGGCAAAGAAAAAATGCTTAAAGCACAACTCTTTGTGACACCAACTACACTTGATAAAGGAAGAGTTGTCACAATTTTCTTCTTTGAAGACCGACTTTGTCAGATTGAAGCAAATATTTTTGACTGTAGGAAAGTCATCAGGATCAGCCATTAAATAGTCGCTCGTGTACCAAGCATAACGAATTAGTATGAGAAGATAAAGTCAATACTGTCGCTTACTAAATGAAGCGTATGTTTATACACGACTCGTCTAAAAAAACTAGGCTTCATTTTGGAAGCTCTCGTTCATGAAAGCTAGTGTCAGGCAAGGAAGCTTGATATGTGTGGTTAGGAGTCTCTGTCAGAGCTAAAAAAGTGTGTCATATATGGCCGCTATGAAATGCCGTTCATGCAAAAAAAGAAACCGTAAGTCTGTATTTCATATCGTTGTGAAAAAATCGACATTGCATCGTATTCCAATATAAATCATAGCACTGTTAGAGAAGATGTGAACTTCGTATCTCATCAAGGAAGTCATAGAAACCTAAACTATTTTGAGGTTTTTCTAGTCTCACTAAGGCCTATATATGGGCAAAATATCACGTCAAAAGCGAAGCTTCACCTGGGAGTTTTTCTCGTCAGTGTGTCAGGCTCGAATCCACTGAGATGAGGGGAGGAGATCTGAAAACTCCGTGTATACTGGGTCTGACTCTGACGCCATAGTTGCCACTCTAAAAGTATCATTTAATAATGTCCGCATTGTTTTATTATTACTGCTAAGTTGCTCTGAGAAATGTGTAGAGCCTGCTAGTTGCTGACTCTAAATAAGGGAAAACCTATTTCGTACCATTGAAGCGACTCTCAAGGTGGATTTTAAAATCGTAGGGAACATACTATCAACCGGATCGGAGTCGAGGTCGGGTCTGGATTTGAAAATCATTCCATAAACAGAGTGGTAGTCCGGATTCGGGCTAGAAAATTTTACAACAGATGAGCTCTAGTATGGGCGTCCTGGTGTGGATCTAGGCGAGGGTATTTGTAGGTGCTGCGAATCTGGTCTGAGTATGGTTATTACTATGCGTGTAGGTAAGGATGTTAGTATTTGCATGTGGGAGATATTCTCTGGTTGTGGTAAGAATGTGGGTTTAGGTGTAGGTATGAGTTTGGGATACTTACTACGGTATTTTGATTTGAGTGTGTGAATCTGAACGTGATCGGCTCAATAGATTAAGAGAAGAATCACATGGACAAGCATAGCTACATTCATACTCATATTCTCCGTTACATCCTCTGATGCATATATTTCATATTGGTGTCAATTGGGCTTGTTAAGTAGTATACTATACACAAACAGTTTAACATTTTGTCAAAGATCAAGCAAGTCGAAGCAACGAGCGTTACTTATTTTGTGTTCGGTCATTAGAACACCTAGCACATTTCGCAGATGACTAGACTCATCGGATCCAAAATTTTTCAGACCTAGATCCGACGAGTTCTAGGTAGAAGCCAAGGATTATTTTCGCGTAAGCCCTCGAAAATATCTACGATAACCTTGATTTTCTCAAAAATAAAGCTTTAAAGTGTGCTACTTTAACTTTAACTCTTACAGCGAAAGTGCATATCTACTTCAGACAGAACCGGAACCTGAGTCCAACTCATCGAATTCGAACTTTCGGATTCGATGCATGCATAAGTTACAGACAAAAAAGGTTTCTCTATTTATTCATTTTTTGCTGTGACTGAACGTCACCATTGTTCCTTAAATGGTTTTGATGCTGGTACGACCTACAATTGAATCTGATACCATTTCTGATATTACAGAGAGTAATTGTTTGGCTTTATCACCGACTCAGATCGAGAAGTGGATGTTATTATCATTTCAATCATCATCTTTCATGCTGATTTAAGGCTTTTTATGTTTATTTCACTCATCATTATGTTTGTAGTCAATCATACTTTCACCATACAAAATGTAAATCAACTTGGTTGAATTTTGATAGAAAACTAATTAGTGTACGAATAACGTGACTTTTCCATTAAACTTGTGTCATTCTCACTCATAGGCTAACCTCTTAACAATACAACTATTTCAAAACCAATTTTCAACTAGTTGCTCCTACGCTTTTCTTTTTTGTTCTGTGCAATGTTCAATTAATGAAATTACCATGATGAAAAAATACATATATATGCCCACAGTTGACCAAAATAGGACTTTTACGAGCAGAGCACACGAATGCAATGCTTAAAAATTTTGCCACCAGAACACCAGCATACAACCTTCATTTCTTGGTAAAAACTATGTAGAATTCATCATGTTCCTATGCAATAGAAGCATAAATTTCGCTGAACTCTTTTTTTATCATTATTGAAAGTCCATCAATTTTTTTTCATACAAAAAAATCCCTTCTAGGTACACTACGGCCACGTACTCGAACAAATCACTTACTATGCCTTCTTCTAGTCGTCGTCTCTCATACTTCTGGTACAGAATATCTTCTCCGTTTGACACGCGATTATCTTGTTCATTCGTTGTCTTTTTGTATTTGCTACACCAAATTACATCAAGTTATACCGGGTGCGGCATAAAGATTGCAACATTTAGTATTTTGAAAATATCTCAGCAGAAAACGATCGTATAATCTTGATTCTTTTTTTAAAAGATATGTCGTAAAAAGCTCTACAAAAAATGTAAGAACAATTCCCTATTGACTTATTCTGATTGTGTCTTCCACATTCAAAATGAATAGATCACATGATGATGCTATGTCCCACTGTATTAAATATTTGGAAGACTTTTTTTTATTTTGCAATAGGAAGTTGTTCATACAGTTTTTGTAGTGGTTTCAACGGCGCATCTTTGAAAAAAATCAAGACGTTATCATTTTCCCAAGTCGAGATATTCGCAAAATAACAAAAGTCTTCCAAACATTTTTGTAATACTCAATACAATGGGACATAACATTGTCATGTGACCTGTTCATTTTGAGTATCGGAGACACCATCAGAGGGAGTCAATAGGGATTTGATATTACAGTTTTTGTAGAGCTTTTCACGGCGCATCTTTTACAAAGAAAATCAAGATTGTAGCATTTTCTTAAACCGAGATTTCTACGAAATAAAAAATGTCGTACACATTTTTGACCACTCGGTAGCAACATCACGCAGGTCTTTGATTCTAACCAATTAGAAAAGTCATCTGAGCAAGTCAATAGAAATTTGTTCATACAGTTCTTGTAGAGCTTTTGGCGGCGTATTTTTTGAAAAAAAAAAGTGAAGGTGTTATTATTTTCTCAAGTCGAGATATTTGCAAAATAAAAAAGCCTTCCAAATGTTTAATACAGTGGGACATAGCACCATCATCTGACCTATTCATTTCGAATATAGAAGACACAATCAAAACAAGTTAATAGGAAATTGTTCTTACATTTTTCGTAGAGCTTTTCACAACGCATCTTTTATATAAAGAATCAAGATTATACGATCGATTTCTGCTGAGATATTTGTAAAATACTAAATGTTGCAATCTTTATGCCGCACCCGATATATGACTCAATCATTTTCATGAAGTCCTCGAACGGCTTTTTGACATGGTAACTCTCACAACAGTTTCCTAGCAGGATTTTGGAAGCGATGTGATTTGTGGCAGGACTATTCAGCTCTTTTTATCATTTTTTTAAAATCTAACTGAGAAAAAGCAGCTTTATACTATCAGGCAGACAAGTAGAATTCTAGAGGCTGAATCTACTGAGGAATTGGTCATTTACTGTCAGTTTTTATAGATTTCATCAAGTTCATCTTGACTTCGCCAATTCTACCAAGTTCTTTCTCTAAATATCTAAAGTCTTGAACGCTTTTTGAAAATATTAGGCACCTAGTTATCTATTTCATAGTCGAACATGCGGGTGTATACTTCGTTAAAATAAAACAGAAAGTCTGTTATCAACATTTTATTCTAGGTTAGTTCTTGCTATTTGAACCTGATTCACTGATTTTGAGACCATCTGTAGATTCTAAAACCTATTCATTTGTCTGAACCTATGTGGATAACATACAAAATCGATTGATTTCTTTTTTTTACATATGATTGAAATAATGAGAGCATCATTTTTCCTCTATTATTTGATCTATCATTGATTATATTCTACATTCTCTGATTCTTTTAGGAATCTATTCGCATTATATCACAACGATAATTTTTCGGTAATGAATGGAGCTTAGCTAAAACACTGTCATTATTAGTAATATAAATTGATTGTAGTGACAACATGTCTTCTAAGACCAATTTCCTCGATATATCTAAAAAAACACAAATTCAATCAGGGCAAGGTAAAAATACTAATTTTTTAAAAGCCATTTTCACCGCACCAGAGTAGTTCTTCATGCAGTCATCGAATGCAACGAGTCGGTCACAGATGTCGGTGAATTTCAACAACATTCGTTCGCCAAGAACAGTTTTAGTCACTATCAATCCAATAATGAACAGTATTATTCAACAGATTCACGTACTATGCAACATTTGGTACCGCATGCTGCACTCGCTCCAAAATCATCATACTATTATGAGCACGAGGAGATACTACATACGGGACTAACTGTAATGATTTTAGCTCCTGAAAAATATAAGGATGTCACTAAAGCAAAAAAGTTGTTTGAACCATTTCATATACCTTACAAGTCTAGCCTGGAGGAACTTCGTAATGAGATAATGGAACAGAGACGAAATAAAACAGGTAAATTTGAACAAACAAATATCATATTCTAGAATCAGTTACTATATTTTAAAAAACTTTTGTTTCACTTTATTTTTGATCCTCCACCGCCAACCGTCTATTTTGTGTATAAAAATCATTTGTATGACGAAAAAATTCCCGCAAGAGAAAAAATCAGTTACAATTCTGTTCTATACGTTCTTCTCATACCACCATCCACGGAACCAAACAGGGACACACCAGACGCCAAAAGTAATCTTTGATTAAACAATAACCCTTCTGTATATGTTGTGAAATATTTAGATTCATCCGAATTATATGATCCGAATAATCTTCCGAAATGTTCAGGCATTCTAATACGAGTGTACAAAGAGAATAACAAATATCGAATTGTTAGAATAGAATATTCTGGCAAAATCACACTAAGTGAACTCGTATCCAGAGCTTTCGAGAAACTAGGCGAAGTTTACGATGGTTCTTACAAAATCTATTATCACACCGAGGAGATCTCCCAGGAGAAACATACATCAGAAGAGATTTCTATCTTTCCGATTGATAAGGATGATGGAATGCCTATTATCTTCGACCTTGTGACCACCAAGATTGGACGAAAAATGGAACCTCAGAATATACACATTGTTAATATGAATAGCCGAAAGAGTACGAATGAAGTTGAATCGTCAAACTATGTATCATCTTTTCCGCGTGTACGGGCATATCAAACTCATAACGATGAGAATAACGTGTACATCGATTACGAACCTAAGAGTCAAAATTTCTATCTGAGCTATGCCTACATTTTGTACACACGTCTTTGCTTGTACGCAGCGCTTCATTGTTCATTAACAAAAGAAGATGGCAATGACAAACAGAAATCGAATTTGACATCGAAAAATAAGACACTGGATGATGTGCTAAATGCATTTTATTCGTATTGTGATAAAGATAAATCAGGTCAGTTAGATGAAGATGAATGCAGCATTGCTCTATTAACTCTATTTAAATATATCGAAGATGAACGATATCCGCTAAATGCCGATATACTTCTTCCAATTGTTTATGAACACGTTAATGATCGAAATGGTGAATATTATACTGTAAGAAATTTTCGAACATTAATTATCGATACACTGGCCGAACACATACGTTTTCAAACATTTCACAATTCGGGCGATTTGACGCTACAGTTGATTCGCAAAATGAGTAAAGAAACCGAAAGAATCTCGAATAAAATTAAAGCGACACGAACAGACGATCTTCAACGAAGCAGTGACGAGTCTCCAAATCCATTTTCATTATTAACAGTTCTTCTACACATTGGATATTTAGTATTATATATTTTTGGTCTGCCAATCGTTGCTTTTCTTGTCATATTCAAAAGTTTTCCAAGAAAAAACAGTAAAGAAATAAAGACGAAAACTCCACAGTTGCTTATCATTCTTTTATCAATTATTGGTGGATTAGTTGCATGTATTGTCTATTTAGCTATAATCAATCTTGTCCTCTTTCATATCCATCATGACACTAATGTTGCTTGGCATGTCAGTTCACTGGAAGTTTATTGGCCATTTGCATTGATAACTGGTATTGTTTGCATTGCTTATGTCTATGGATCACCTTTTGCAATGAATTCTGACTACAAAAAGAATCAAAAAATGCAACAAAACTATGATGAAGCTGCATTGGATTTTCTTAAACACAAAGCTGTAGTGAATATGCCTTCTTCGCCTGACAAATATCAGAGTATGACAGTGGCTGAAATAGAACAAAATAAAAAGGATTTATCACCGGCAAAAAATGAATCAAGTGATAATCGAAATAAAAGTTTTGTGATAAAAATCAAAGGTATTTTTGTCGATATGTATCAATACCAAAAGAAAAATTCGAGTTCGAAGATGATATTATTGGAAGTAATCGGACTCATTGTTGTTCTTGGTGTTGCTGTGGTACGTGCATGTGTACCAACAATTTATCGTAAATATAATCCTCGTTACACGTATCCGAATACGACAAAACCATTCCAGGTTGAACTTATTAACATCTGCTTTTATGTTCTTGGTCTTCCTCTCTATTTCATATACCTGTTAATGATTTTATATGGATATTACTTGTACTATGTTTACTTCAACAAGCTCAAGCTCGTTTTACAAGAACCGACCAATAATAATCCATATGGTGTTGCACAAAAGAGTGGTAATGGATACTTTTTGGATTTAAGACATCAACGCAATCTTGAACTTTTCGTCGCTCAGTTACGCCATGTTACCAAACTGAAAGATACGCTTCCATATCAAGTAAGAATACACTCGATAAGATCGAATCGGATATGCCTTTTCCGAATTATGATTGTTAATACATATTGAAGTTTATAACGAGAAAATTGAACTTCTGACTTCATAACTCACAGATCGTGACACACATGTCCACATGGCAGGAGAACACAGCCTAGAGGCAGTCTTGATTGTTATAGTGGTGAACTATTTTACCTTTAAACAAAGTGATTGTAATCAAAATTTCAGAGCAAGAGAAGCTTCAATTCTAAAAAAGAATATTCAGTTTCAGGATATGAGTGAATTTTCTCGAAAATCAGCAAGAAATTACTTCAACTGTATTATGCGTAAAGCCTGGTGCCATCGACCAAGTGCATTGATGAGTGATAAGGAACAATACAGACTCTTTACATGCAGTTAAATACGAATGTCAATTGATGAAATTCTCACAGTGATCATTGTAACCTTCCATAATTCAGAATCGTGATCATGACTGATCGTAACAAAAAATTCTTGGCCATAATGATTGTTAGAATAAGCAGATTTTCAGATTTTCGGTTTTCTAGTGCACCTGAAATACTAAAGTACAAAACAATCCATTTCTTTCCTCTTTGTAATATGTTCCGATGACCTCCATCATAGACTAATAGAAGTGACGCGATTTTTCACTTACAACTAAACCATCTTCATAGTGTTGCATATTTTCATTGTGATGGAATTCCGTCGGAAGCTTTTTTTTACTTTCTCTGTCGCTTAGCTTGCCATGGCTAGTATGGGCGGTGGAGTCATTTTTACTTTAATTCTGGGTATTGTTGCTATTATTCAACTAATTTATTATCAACCTGGTGGCCTTCCAACATTGACAACTCTTCTAGGAATTATTGATATATGTATTCTAATGATTCTTGTCATTATTTTTCTATGCAATATTGTTATTATCAATAGCGCCGTGGAAAATGTAGAAGTATTACTCTTGCGTACGAAAAAGGAAGTATTCGTACAATCAACAAAACGTGAAACACAAGTGAAAGAATGGAATATTAAATATTTGAGTGCGATGACTGAACAATTTGCTGTCGATAAAAGTACTTTTATCGTAACTATCTTTGGATTTGTCATTGATAAACCATTGATCATGAAAGCTGCATTAACAATGATAGGTTCTTTGGTTTCACAGATGATCTTGTTTGTTAAAAAGAAAGCTAATTTAGAGAATGAATAGATATCAACTCACTCTTCTGTTTATGGCACATTTCTGAAATGTTTTACTGTGATATTCTTGCTTGTTCAATTAATCACGAAATATGAACCGAAAAACAATCCCTGAACTATCTCTTCTCTCACATACCGTCTTCAATGGCATTGACACCAAGTCAATTTTTTAAATTTTTTTTTAAATTTTTTTGAAAAAATCATAATCGATTTGAAAAACATTTTTAAATAAATAGAACAACACATAATGGCAAAATCGATGTCTGAACATTGAAAACTAATTAGTCGAACTGATAAGTGCGAGTTGCTATTTTAGCGGACGACGTTGTCATGATGCAATACCCTAAAACGGAAGAAACCAGGATTTCTGGAACTATTTTTGGTATTTTTTCGCTTAAATCTTCAGAAAGTTGTGAGTATAAATAATCTCACATGCTATCCGCCACTGGCTTCCGTTTCTTACTAACCAACTAATATCCGCGTCAGAATTAATGAGAGGTAGATGTAAGCTCAATAACTCGACAACTACGACAGCTATCGATCTACGGTTTTCAGTAATTGAAAGAGAAGGCCATGGAATATGTTTTAATAATATTCCATAGAACGTTTTTTTCGCTCCTGTATACAATTGAGAAAAAACTAAGTGAATTTTATACATAACACTTATTGTGATAAAAATATGAATGATTATGTGTCGCCTCTCTTAAGCTACTCGAACGAGGCAGTATACAATAAGCAAAAGAAAGGTAATTTTTCCACACAGCAAATGCAATATCTTATTTTATTGGCGTGTATAGTTTCATCGCATTTATGGATGAGTGCGCACAAAGCAAGCGCACTTTGCAAAGTTATATATATAGGCAACATAATGCTTTACTCTCATGTATAGAACAACGTCAATATATTACAGTGTTATTCGATTTGTGAGCATACATTTTTTCGTACAAAACAACAAATAAGTGTATTCGTTTCGAAACTATAGTCTTTTCACAAAGCTTTAGTGATCATGAGTATCGAGCATATGTTCTTGTTCTCAAATAGTACCACTCACTTTTTATTATACCATTATTTTGATATTTTGGTTATTGCTTTTCTGGAGGCAAAAACTTTCCAAATTCTTCACGAAATGAACACCAATGATAAGCTACAATAAAGCTGCCCTGCTTATAAAGTGTCTGTAGCATGAATATTCAACCCGGTTTGTTAGTGTCATTGTTGAAGTGCGCCTATTCAACATTTAATCTTTTATCATTTGAAAAAATTCGCATCCTTGAAAATAAAATATGATGGTGCGGATAAATAGGTGCTATAGGCAGTTTTCGTCGAAAGCGTTCTCTTTTAATGAGTGTTAAACGAAGAATGTACTTATCGTAATGCTTCCAGAGCGAATAGTTTTAATACCGCAATCTCTCGTTTTCGTCATGTTCTTTTAGACTTCGATCAAGCTTGAAAATTATTTGAGAATGTGAGCAGAAAAAGTTGAGCTGGCAGGTATTCAGAAGTACGAAATATACCCACAAGTGCAGTTGTTTGAGAACCCTCTAATAGACTTTTGTTCGAGGGTGTGCGGATGCGTGTATCTGAATCTGAGCGTGGGCGTGGGTGTAACCCATACCAACATCAACACCCACACCCCACACCCCAGCAACGCCCACACTCACACCCATAGGAACACGCTTTTTTTATCTTACCCACACCCTTGACATTTTTATTTGAAGAATATTTAAAAATTTTCAATATGGTTAACTAAAATAAAGAACGTCATGATTGTAACACTTGTTGAATATTCATTTTGAATCGTAGAACGAAGAATGTACTCCCTCCTTTTCGATTAACTTAGAAAACATGTGATTTGAATAACCATAATTTATACTTAAGAATAATTTTTCAGTCCGCCTAGCGAAAGTAGGATCAAAGAGAAAGAATTCTGCTCGCACCATACTTCTAGCTAAAACGAAGAGAGCGAAAATGTTTACGTTCTCTTTCTCTTCTATCTTTCTTTGAGTTGCTCATTTTCATCTTAACGCCGTTTTCCTATGATGTACCTTTTATTTGTTTGTTTGTTTGAAATAATGTCAATATTAGGTAGTCCACTATGGCTGGTTTTGGGTGCGTGGCGTGTAAGTATGAGTGTGAGTATGCAGATGGCGCAAAAATTATTAGTACGATTTTGTTTTCGATGAAAAATAATCAAAATAAGAGCTTTTCTAGATTTGGTGAATATCAAAAAACCCGGCCAAGTCTTCTAGTATTTACAGTATAGAAATCAAGATTATTGACTGAACCTATGCAAAGTTATAGGTCAATCTTTGAAAATCATGCATATTTTTTATGCAAGAATTATTCGTACTATATCTATGAGAGTGAAATTTTGGTCCTTCATGAGATAAAAAAATTTAATTATAAAGTCATTAGACTTAAGTAAGAATTAGTGATAGATTCGTAGTATTTCTTTTTTTTTGTAAGTTGTGATTCTATTGAATAAGGAGAGTTAGTTATTGAAAAACACCGAACCTCTGTTTTGAAACATCTTCATCAGAAAATCTGAAATTAGC
>CAJNOL010000229.1:21357-90261 GCA_905250125.1 Rotaria sordida
CGATTTATGTCATTAGATAAGGGGGGGTCGATAGGTGTATTCGTCCCACAATTCATCTTCAATTATTATGGAACATCCTTTATCTACATGTTACAATTGATGATTTTGAAAATAAAACAAAAATTTGTCGTTTTTCCTACCTTTTTACTTTTTAATTATCTATCAATGTTCATATTAGAATTTGCTATCTCATGTGCAAGTTTTTTATGTTTGATCTTTACATCAAAATCAAGTGTTCGATCTTTAATAACATGCGATACCATTGATATATATATATTGAGAATAATTCAATTTGTTTATAATGAACACAATAATAAATTAATCACAAACAATAAGAAATCTTTAGAATCTGATGATAAAACAATATATTTCAATTTTACTTTAAGTGAATACCTCATTTCACGATCTTTTATCGTCTACAAAAACTGATATGAATAAAAAAAAATTTTCCAAAAACGAAAACAAAATGTGAATATTTAAACGATATATACATATACATAAAGAAGGCAACCAACAAGAAGAAAAAAGAAACACTAGATTTTAATAAATTATTATTTATGTTTATTAGCTTGAGCTCGAGATGATGTTTTTCGATTATGCGTCATATTGAAATCTGAATTAAGTTGTTGTCTTGCTTGTCCACATGCTTGTGCAAGATCAATATCTGTTAATGGAAGTTTATCCATTTTAATTAAAAGTACATCGAATGGTAAACTTTTTGCTGTTTGTTTAATAAGTGCAATAAGATCCATTGGATTATCACATTTATGTGCTTTAGTTACAATATCAGGTGGACCAACATCAAGTGTTTCACGTACAATAACAAGAGCTAAACGAAATAATACTTTGACACCTTCACAAAAAAACATATCCCATATGCGAAACAATTGTGGTGCACGATAAGTTCGAGAAAATAATGTCATATACCAATCAAGTGTATATAATATTGGATCAACATCAAGTTTACGCTAGAAAATAGAAATCATAAAAATTCCGAATTTAGAATAAGAGAGATTGTTATATAAATCATAATTTTGCAAGACTGAGAATACAATCCTTCGCTTGAGATTCGAAACGTTTATCATAAGATAGCACTTAAAATAGTCGAATATTTAAGCTACATTTAATTAACTTCGGAATTATTTATTCATTTCCTTAATCATGTCGACGACAATAATAAAGAGACATAAGTAAAAGATACAATCAAAAAAAAGAATAATATCTTGAAACATCACTTTATTCTAATCATAACAGAGCGATCTCAGATCCACGATTCTGGTCAAAACTTAAGACTTCTCTCTCAGAAAAAAGTCAATTTCGGTCAAATTTATCAATTTTATGATTTATGATTCGTTTGATAGAGAAAAATATCTACTCATGAATGCACTATAGATTATTGATGTTTTAGAGAGATTTAAGAATATTGCATAGGTTTTTCTAAACTTTCATACTGAAGAAAGTAACATTTTTTTGCAAAAATTTTGATTTTTAAAGTTTTTTAAGTCTCTCTGTTGACTTTCGGTAATGATCAATATATCTATCATGCATCGTGAAGTATGATAAGTTAATACAACACTCAAACATGAAAAACTATAGAATGGAATGAAGGTGTGAGTGAACTGGAGACTCATGCTCACACTCACACCCACATCCATCTTACGCTAATTCTTGATAGACTCAATGTATAGAGCTGAAACATTTACTATGAGGTGTCTAATTCGAGATATACTTTCTCTGGAAATTTTGTCAAGATTGGATGCTCGAAAAAAATTCTTTTGAGGTGGTATCCTTACATGATTAGCTTTATACTTCATTATGTTAAACAGAGTAAATCAAAAGTTTTCTAAAGAAAGTTGTTGCAACTTGCTATCAACAATATGCATGTTTTACGGAGTTTTTCGATCTCATAGGTTTTGATATGATTTTGTGTTATATATAATAATCGACTCAGATGTCACGAATAGACATGTACGCAATCAAAATTTGAATGTGTGCCGAGATCAGGACCGAGACTACGAGAGAAAAGTTGTTTCAATAAGAACTAAAGATTACAGCATAATATTCTATGACTTTAAGTAAATCATCTTATAAATCATCGATCAGAATATAATTCAAGAGAGATGACTAGACCTGTCAATCCCAAAGTTTTCGGATCCGAACTCGGTTAATTGAACGTTTTTGGAACCCAGACTCAATGGAGTCGTACTTTGATATTTAAAAAAAAATTCTAATCGAAATTGGCTAATTGCACCGAAGATACGAGATATGGAATACTTTTTTCCAGTTCTTTGTAATCAACGATTAGCATACTCTACATATTTCTCAGACGACTAGACTCCATCGGGTCCGAAACTAATTCGACAGGCTGTAGAGATGAGCTAAAAAAGTGATGATCGTCGACTAAGTAAATAAAAAATGAGTATGAAAGAATTTTTTTTAGATATGATAAAAATAAATTCTCGAATAGTTTTCTCTGGACTGTGATCGATGGAAGAAAAATTACCTGGACCAGAACCAAAACAAACTTGATTCCATACATCTCTAGTCCTGAAGTGTCATCTTTTCATTATTCTCGATATATTCGTCTTATACTCATTTTACTTTATTTCTCGTATCAATATAAATTATTCGCTTATGATTCTAGATAAAAAGACAGCAACTTTAGAAAAGCAACAAGTCTATTTGCTAATATAATAAATAGTTTACAATTCATGATGAATCATTTTTCGAATCTTTCTTATTTATGAGAATAAATAAATACTTACTAGTAAACGATAACCTCTTTGTGAAACTCTTTGTATAAGTAATTGTGTTGCTAATGCGTCTTCTTTAACAGCCATTAATCCATCACTAAAATAGCCTTTAACATATTCTTCATTAATTTGAACAAATACCCAAAATGCTTGTTCAGGTGGTAAATGCATTAATAGAATAGCAGCAATTGGTGCTTGTGCTTGACAATAACCAACAGCTGGATCATGAACAGCATATGCTTTAAGAACATCGAATAAACTTTCTTGTCTAAAAATCATAATCAATAAATAAATTAAAAATATTATTCAAAAAAATTTTTTCCTTTTACCCGCATCCATTATCTCTAAACATTTCATGATCTGGAAAAGATCTAGCAAGATCCTTTTTTATATCTTCAAGAACATTTAAAGCTGGTGTTTGTGTTAAATATAAATTAAATACACTTCCTGTTGGACAATTTCTATCTGCATTTTCATGTCGATATTTAGCTGCTGATAAATGATACCAACCTTGACCACGTACAGATGGTGGTATACCTTTTCGACAACGTGTTTTCACTTTATCAAAACGTGATTCAATAAATGAAGACCATCGTGCAAACATATCAAGCCATTTTTGTTCACGACGACGAGCTACTGATGCTTTTACTGATTCTTCTGTTCTATAAAATAGACACAACACATTGCCTAACAAAAAAAAAACGAACTTTTCTTCTTTTTCTTACTCAAGTTCATTCGGTGAAACAAAAAATCCATATGTATTCGGCACTTCATCACGTTGTTGTTCACTAGTAAGAGAATAATTAACCATTGTTTTATTCTAAATTAGACATCATCTAAAATTATAGATACTGTCATTTCTTATTTGTACAGACAACATTATTAAAACATAAAATGCAATATTACCGAAACTACATACAAAAAAAAACGAAACCAACAATATATATATATATATATGAATATAAAATAAAAATAAAAAATATAAACAACAATTTGAGATTCATATTTTTAATGCTGTTCACTGTCATTATCATCAGCTAATAATAAATCTTTTTCATCATTATTATTACTATCCAATAGAACTGTTGCTGAGCTTGGATTTGATTGAGTATGATAATATGCATTTAAATGAAAATCTTCATTTTCAAATGGAACTAATTCATCAACTATTGATCGAAAAGATATACGATCACCGGGTGCAAATGTCCAACAAGCACGCATTAATTTATGTCTAAATGAAAATAAAACAAAAAGTAAAACATCAATAAACTCTTCAAGGAAATTATTAATTTTTCTTACAATATTTCTGGACAATTTGGTGGACGTTCAAGTGTTATATTTCCATATCGAACATAATGTACAACTTCTTCATTACCATAACCTTGATAAGGTTGTTCAGCTAATGTTGCTATTTCCCATAGAAGAACACCAAATGACCTGAAAAACATAATATATCATTCGAGAAAAAAAACATGAACTTTGAATTTTTACCAAACATCAGATATGGTATCGAAACGTCCATCTCTTAAACTTTCCGGTGCCATCCATCGAATAGGAAGAAAACTTCGACCACCACGTCGATAATAATCAGTTTCATAGATATCACGTGTTAATCCAAAATCTATATAAATAAATATTTCATAAGTTTGAATTGTTTAGATCAAATGAACTAAGGTATTGTTGAAAGATGCTTTTCATATGAATTATTCTGTGTAAATGATTCTTTTAAGTTGAATTGAGTTTTCACAAAAAACAAATGTTTTTTGGTACAGCTCAGCTTTAAGAGTTGTTTTCAAAAGTCAATGGTTCAGATCAGAACTATTATCGATCTGCGATATCTCTAGCAAATACATGTTCTCAGAGAGATGTATATTAACGTTCTTGAGAACAGTACAATTATTATATAAGATAAATCAAGAATACGAAAGTTACTGCATAAAGAATGTACACTAAGTTTTGATCTGCTTAATCAGTATTATTTCTTTTACTTATTTCATTAATGGAAAAGGCTGATATTAACACATTCAACCCGATGAGACCCACCGGTGGGTCTCACTATATTGTACAGTGATTAGTCGGCTGTGATAACAAAAGGTTCTCAGAAAATTTTTTCGTCTGTCAGATTTTGTAGAGCTCTCTTTGCCGATCATTTTGGTAGAAAGTTTTTTTTAATTTAATAAATAAATGACGGTGCTAGGATAGAAATACTGAAAAAAATGAGACAGCTCTGTCTGCGCTAGAGCTATGATTTTTTTTCAGTATTTTGACTCTAGCACTGTCATTTATTTATTAAATTTAAGAAACTTTTTTTTATTAAAATGATCGGCAAAGAGAGCTCTACAAAGTCCGACAGACGAAACATTTTCTGAAATCGATTTGTTTTTCATGGTTGACTACCCATGAAAATACTTAATTATATGTCTGAAAATTTTGGAACTTTTAGTAATTCTTTAGCACATAGTCATTCTATGAATTGCTAGTTATACTACTAAATTCCGTTTTCGACGAGGTTTCATTTGGCATAAAAGTCAATGTTGATATCATTTGTATTTGGAGCTGTACACTCTAAAAAATATTATTTGCTACCTCGTAGAATCAAATCGGGTTCAATGTGTTAATAGTATATATGGGTCATTCTAGGCAAAATGACTCATACTAACGTTTCAGTTGACTTTGATTCTTTATAATGGTTATTTTTCTGAGTAAGTTCTTTTACTATAGATATATGTAAAAATATTGGCTCTTTCAACTAGCTGTGAATTAAAAATGAATTAGTAAATATCTTTCTGATCATAAGAGGAAAAATCCTGGATAGACTCTACGACACGAATTGCATCTTTAGTGAGTTTTCAGCAAAATTAGACCTCAAAAACTTCTTCTCTCAAAAACCAGTTTTTTAGATATCATATCAAGTTCGGAAACATAAACTTTTGTCTTACTATCATCTAGAGATTTTGCAGAAGGGTTTGTACTGTTTGGAAATGGTTTTGAACTTCTCATTTGATTATAACAGCATTTTTTCGTTTGTATATTCGTACTCAGTCACGTTGCTAACGGAAAGTTAATCGATTGTTTTGAAAAATTTTGGCATACTCAGGGAAGACTTTGGATAGAGATTTGGCTACCTTAAGAGTTGTCTACAGAATGTATTATTTAGTTTTCAACAATGCTGCTACAATTTGAACTTTTTTGAAAACAAAATGCATGAAGTGACAGTTGATGTCCTTTTACGAAGTGACGTTGTTAACGAATGATTTAGTACGTATACTAGATGTATCCATCTATCCTATGTCAGAATTTGAACCTTTTGACACTTATTGCTATAAGAATACAAGTATTGTAATATTCCACAGAAGATTTTGAATTATTTTTCGACATATTTCTACTGCTTCTTTAATTAATGAAACCAGTCGTCAGAAGTTATGTTTTGGATTATTCAATGGTGATGAAATATTCAGAGGAAGTGAATCTTGAGTTAAGCATTTCACGTTGGTTATGTTAGACTCACGTCAGGAGGATCGTCTATCGGTGTACCACGTTTAGTATATATACTGTTAGCACCAATCCTTTCAATTATTTTTAAAAAAAGCAGTGATTAAGCAGGTCAAAACTTTGTGAACATCGGTTTTTTATGTACTTATTGAATAATTAATTCGATATCAAAAAACTTAATCCTTCAGGAAATGAAATCATCTCACATCACAAACGTAAATATTCTAATTTTACCTCCAACTTTACACGTATGATTTACATTAACAAGACAATTTCTTGCAGCTAAATCTCTATGAACAAATTTTTGATCTGATAAATAATACATTCCATCGGCAACATCTAATGCTAATTGAATCATTGCTGATTCAGATAATGTTGGACTATTTGGCTAAAACAAAAAATAAAAATTTATTAATCTTTAAAATACAAACATTAAATAGATATATTTCATACATTAAGTTCACTTGGTCGATGTCGATAAAGATAATTTTTTAAATCTCCATTTACCATTAATTCCATAACAACATAAGGTGGTCGAATACGTGAACATATTCCATATAATTGAATAACATGATAACATCGAAATTGTCTATACAAAATAAAGAAAAAAGTTAGAAGAATTTCTTTTTTTTTTCATGTATAGTCTAAACAAACTTCATTATTGATGCTTCTTGTAATAAATCAGTTGGATGTGTTGTTCGAAGCTTTAAAATAAAAACAAAAATTTCGATTGATTTCATTCTAAAAAGTTTCGTGTTTACTTTAATTGCACATGCTTTTAATGTTCCATCTTGTAATTTCAAAACACCTTGATAAACTTGACCAAAATGTCCGTGACCAATAAGTTTATCTAATGTAACAGAATCTTTATCAATTTCCCATCGATCGGGTGTATATAATTCTAAATAAAATATTTGAAAAAAACGAATCAAACAAAATGTGAAAAATTAACAAACCATAATTTGGATTTTTTGAAATCGAAGCTTTTGTATCACTTCGACCATATTTATAATAATAAAGTAGTGCACCAATTAGAAATAATAATAAAAGTGAAGTTAAACCAATCATTAATATAAATACTAATAAACGATTTTGTCGGGCTAATTCATTACCTGAAATTTATTTATATTTAATCAATAGAATTTGAGAAAAGGAAACACAACAAACATTTAGATATCGAGATAGTCAACTCATCCATGCCAAAGAGAATGCGAAAAACCTCCGTCTATAATTCATCGTTTTTCGTAAACTCGTAAAACGAGCTGACGGATTACGGCGAAAATTAATGCAGTAATACGTCGTTTTCAACAATCAGAATGATTACCCTAGCTAGGCTCAACAATAATGATTAAAGTCGTCGCGACGGCCAAAAACGCGATACCGTATACTGTCTTTTCATATAGTTTGTGATCATTAATAGCTGTAAATTGATGTCGGATAGGCACAGTATGACGATCGTATTTTATCATGCCGTAAACAATTGATATTGATCTGAAAATCGACTATCCGAACATTTAATATACAGTGAAATACGTTCGTAATATTGCATCTACCAAACGGAGAGAAAAGCATCATTCGAAATGGACGTTTACGACTGTGGTTATTTCATCTGGAGGCACTGTATTTACATCGTATGTATGCCTTATTCTTATGAAGCGCAGTCGTAAAACATTGGCCTGGGTTACGGTAAAACTGACCTTATTGTTCGACTAGACTAGCGGATTATTTTCATATAGAATATATGTTAGTTTGAAAATCTAATATACAGCATCATCAACTTAATTCATTTTAAACTTTCATAATTTTTCTACAGACATTTATTTCTATTGATCTTACTTGCTAAATCTTTTGTTGTAAAAATTACTTCAAAATATAAATCTGTTGAATTCAATGAATGTTGTTCACCATTAATATGTTCTCTATCTCCATATTCATTATTTAATCTAGCTATTGTATATGTAATTATTTTTAAACGGTATGTTGTTCTCGGTGACAGGGTTACATTTACTGAATTTATATCATGTCCAACACAACGTTCTTCTTTTGGTCCATTATTACTATTTTGTCCAATATATATAATATAAAAATAAACAAGTCCATTTGGTTGTAATGGTTCTAACCATGATATTTGATAAGTAAGTGATTTTGTATTAGTAGTTATAAGATCAGAATCTTCTATTGGAGCAATTAATTGAACATTACGTACTAAATCCCGTGATGCTAGAAGAAAAAAAACACAAAGGAAACTAATTAATAAACGAAAGAATGTAATAAGAAAGAAACAATAATTTTTATAGGAAAATTTGAACTAATAACAATGAATGATCTGATAAGATGAATCCATTGAGGTCCAATAGAAGGTTTCTTATCGATCATCTGGACTTTTTTTTCTGAAGAAATTGATTGAAAAACTGTGTCTGTTTTCTATGAATTAAATATTTTTCAATGATATTTAAATTTATTCTCGAAAAAAAAAATACGAATCAAATTAATCTATTGATTTAAATTTCGAATATTATTCTAAAAATATTCTTATGAGTTCACTTCAATATCAACTTATGTTATCAAAGTAAAAGCAAAGAAATTGTTTAGTATACCAATTTATTACTCATTTATTAGTGTTTGTCACTATTCACAATTTATAATTCCATATATCCAGATGAATGAAGTATGGCCAGTTCCAGCCAAAAACTGTAAGAATTTGAAAGCAAGAATTCAATGATTCAATTCACTGGCTGGGTTTTTCAGCTTCGAGCAGAGCTGGCGGCCATTGAATGCCTAGATCCTAATTTCTATCATTTTCTGGTCAGAAACGGTGTCTTTTCGCCGAAAATCCACGATTTCGGGCTGCGGAAGTATTGATCTTACTATTCAAAATAACATGAAGGTCTCAACGAATTGAGCTAACTCCAGCTCCTTGAGACCTCTGCTAACGGTAATAAATAACTTCCATTAGTATGACAAGCTAAGCTATGTGTTAGGAAAGGTTGGAATCAGATGAATAGTCCATGAGCACTCATAGGTAGGTCATTTAAAAAAAACATGAACTGAGCCGAGTTCAATGTCGATAACCTATAGGTCGGATTTCTTCAGCTCAGCCTAGCTGATTAGGACCTCGGGTCCCTATAGTAATAAGGAAAAAATTCTGTGCCGTTTAGAGAGCTGCAGATTCATGTTTTTTTGGACCCAGATCCGGATTCGTATTCGGACGAAGTTTAAAATTTAGACCCAGATCCGGATTCGTGTTCGGACGAAGTTTAAAGTTTGGACCCAGATCCGGATTCGCGTTCGGACGAAGTTTAAAATTTGGACCCACACCTGATCCCAAAAAAAATTAAAAATTCGAACTCGGTTGGGCCCAATTGGATCCAAAGTCGAGATTTTTTCGATCAACATCTGGCAACCTTCGTGTACATGAACAAGTAGAGGATCAAGTTTTCAGCTATTTATTTACTACTCTCAGGAAAACAACTCAACGTACAGTTATGTCTTGTTGCTGTATTTCTCATCTGGGGAGCAGTGGGTTCACAAAAACGTGCAACCGGACTCAACAGAAAATTAAAGGTTGGACCCGAACCCGGTTGAGTCCAGGTCCAGATCTGGAAGGACCCACAGCTTCCTAGTGTCGTTACAACTCTGCTTATTTGGATGTTGAAGTCATTTCTTACTCCATATACTCTTATTGATAACTTTATAATTAGTTTTTCATATCAAATGTCAAAATTATGGATGCACCAATTCCAAATTCAGTCAAACCCAAGAATTGGCTTTGGTACATCTCTAGTTGAAATGGAACTCTACTTTGACGGTAGAACTATTTTATTTCGATACTCATAGCAATTTCTTTTTCTTAAGACTTAAAATGTTTTGATCAACTTAATAAATTGAATTTTATATAGACAAAAAGGAACTTTTCTTTGATTCATTAAAATAAATAAAATACATACGATCACCGGGCTTTGTTCTGACAGCTAATATAATTCCATTAAGACTACAAGCCTCAGATAAAGCTTGTTTTGATATATCATGACATGCATATACTTGAAACATATACATTTGTGCTTCTTTTAAATTATCAATAATAATTTTTGTATCAGATACAGATTGATTATACTGATCAATATGTGGTTTATGCTCAACAACGGGTTGTTCTTGAGAATCTGATTTATAATTATCGTTAAAAGCACTACTTTTATCTTCAAAATAATGATCTAAGTCATTAATAATTGTATCTTTAAGTTCTGGACGAATAAATAATGGATCTTTTCGTTGACTTACAGAATTAATAAGTTGATATTCAAGTATGGATAAATCAGTAACAACTTGATCAATATTTGTATTTTGTTCATTTTCATCATCTGTTTCATCATCATTATTTGTATTTGCATGAGATATTCGAGATTTTGGTCGTCCACATCGTGATGATTGTGTAAGATTTAAATGATTAAGTTGAACAGTTTCTTCTGATCGCCAACGATCTTTAGAAAATAAAAAAAGAAATAAGCAAATTATTTATTCTTTTGTCGTGTATTAATTCATTTTATTTTGCTTTTTATTCAATTCACCTTTCATTAAACAAAGGAAGTTTGAATTATTTATTGGTAAACGATCTTCCATTGGTGCATAATAAATAAGATAAGTTTTTATGAGACCATTAGGTTTTGACGGTGGTTGCCATACTAATTCAATTGTTGAATGAGATAATGACTCACCTCGTAAATTAAGTATTGGTTCAGGTTGACGTTGTAATGTACGAAAATAAGCAATCGGAGAAAATAAACCGATTGTATTAAGATTTGATGTTATAGATGCATAAACTGCATACCATTCATCACCAGATAGTGTTGTTAACTGCGCACTCATTGTAAACGAAGCACCTTAAAAAAAATGAACCATTTGTTGAATTTCATTAACTGTTAATTTC
The DNA here is from genome assembly GCA_905250125.1 of Rotaria sordida. NCBI lineage: Eukaryota > Metazoa > Rotifera > Eurotatoria > Philodinida > Philodinidae > Rotaria > Rotaria sordida. The sequence goes on from CAJNOL010000229.1 coordinate 32,527, forward strand.
GTCTTTTTTTAGACTAAGTAGTAAACTTTTAGAAGCTTAAAAATAATTAATAATAATATAAATATTTTCCTCAACAAATATATGTAATAATTCCATATACGTTATACTTGAGATGTACAGAGTAAGCTTTTGTTGTACTCTGTACCCTGACGGAAAGAAAGATAATTAGAAGGCTTTAACCCACACGCGGAATATACGTAAATTAGTAGCGAAAGTCTTCCTCTACCTAATATGGTGTGTATTATTAAGTCTTATAGTATACCATGGAAACGTCAATAGAGGGCACTACATTCACTTGACTACAATCTAACATAACGAAAGTGGGACTCCCAATTGACATCTTAGTAGTACACAATAGAACTTGATAATACATATATCATTAGATTGAAGAAGTCTTCCTCTACTATATAACCTACATAGATCTTGTTCTGAAGTCAAAAAGTCACCGTAACACTATTATTCGTCTTTTCTAATTCTTACTCAGAACACCTCCACATTACAATAGTAAATCGAAAACAATTCAATTCTACAATAATGAGTTCAAAACTGAGATTCCTGTCAGAAAATTTAATAGAATCTTTGCATCTCGAATTTTTAAAAGAACTTTATTGTTTTTTTTAAAATATATAATCCATTGTATAGTTGTGTTTGTTACTGTTATCTAGAGAAAAATCTACCATAATTCATTGACATGCAAGTGTCAGTTTAAGAAGAGAAGCTATATTAAACATAGAACAGCAATACTTAACAAAGAGAACAATAACTGATGTGAAGTGTTCGAGCCGATAGAGAAAATTAGAATCGATACAAAGTACGTTTAAGAGATTATAGTCTTTATTCTTCCATAAAGATTGCTTTGACATTAGATTATGTCAATGACAACTAGGGAATTAATATTAGAAAATAAAGAGTATAGACATAGTTTTGTTTATTTCTAAGAGAAGGCTGAGCTAATTGTATAGAACGATCATATGAGAGATTATATTCACAATCTGAAAAAAACATACAATTTTTCATCGTCATACAATCTTAAGCACGAGAACATGTACAATGAAAAGATTAAAAATTCAATTTATGAAATGAAGCATTTTTTTTTAGAAGAAGCCTGAATAGATATATCTATATTAAAGAATCAATTCGAATATTAAATATTTATGTTTGACTCTGAAATTCAAATAAATATTTACCATGAGGTGATGGATTATAATGAACTTTTTCGACTACTCTTGACCATTTACGTGAATTTGTTGCCTCAAAATGTGTTTCATTTTTTGTTCGTGTTGTTTTATAATAAACTGATAAAAATGGTCGACGTAAATGTTCAGCTGTACCACTTGAACGAAGAAATAATTCTTTTGGTATAGCAACACTAACTCGTGCTGTTAATGAACGTATTTTATCAATTGTTATTTTTAAAAAACTTGATTCACATGATGCTAAATATCCATTAGCATATTCATTCCTTGTATCTCGTGTTACTTGAAGTTCTAAATAATAAAATTGAAATTTTTCAATACAAAAAACAACAACATCAAACCTTTTTCACGTGTAGTTGTATAATTAATAAAATTTATAATATGTTTTAAACATAAACGAGCATTACGAACGATATTTAAACTTCCTTGTATAATTGGTCGTTGTTGTGTCGATGGCCAAAGTTCAGTTAAAAATTCATTTTCTTCAATTGTCATTGAAGCATTTGATGTTATACCAATACGACGTAATTGAGAAAAAATACTTAATGTTGAAAATATTTTAACATTATGTATTGTAAATTCATGATCAATTTGTTCAAGTGAATTAAATGCAGTAAATGTTTCTAAAAAATTATTTCCACTTGATCCAACTGTTTCTATATTGTAGATATTTAATGTATGTACACGTGAACAATATTTTAATGATTGAAAATCTCCTATTGAACGAATATGTTTTTCACGACATGCACCATTACAATAATTATTTTCTGGAGATGATGTACAACGCGTACAACGTGAACCTGTCACACGATTAAAACCAGATGGACATGATAAAACACATTCATTTATTTCTTCTAATATATAACCAGTACCCAAAAAAAATGATGTACATTCTTGACGAGTTACACATAAAGAACCACCAGCCTTGAAAATAAAATTCATTTAAAATATGTAGGAATAGATTAGTATTAAATATGGAATAATGTCGTTTACGGATATGAAAAAAGAAACAAAAAAAGTTTCGTTTTTATTCAGATGATATTATATACTACTAACACTCTCATATCCTTCTCCAATTAAGATTACAAACGAACTATAAAAGAGTTTGATAACAATGAAAAATAATGAAAAACATGTAGTGTAAAAAGCAGGCAAGAGTTAAATTTGAACAACTAAAGTTGTAAAAGTAAATTGAGAATAGTTGTTTGCGAATATACTCAATATGAAATTACAAAATCAAGATAATCATTACGAGGAATTTCTGTTTTTTTTCGTATCAATCTCACACTTCATTGAAATCCAAATCAAGAAAAATATATTCAAATTCAAAATTAGTTTTAATACTATATCAAAGTTGAGATTTCCTATTAAAAAAAAATGATGGTAATGTTAGTATAATGATTGATTTTTATCTAATACATAGATTTTAACAAGTTTGAGTAATTTTATCGATATATGAATACTCCTTATGAAGTTATATTCTAAAACCTTATTAATTTAGTTTTTCATTCATCAATCGAAAATTGAAAACATCATTCATTTTAAGATAAAAATTGAGTCTTAACTAGAACTTTAACAGTTTTACAATGCATAATCTTTTCTCATCTATATTCGATGTTATTCTTTTCTTTTTATTGTTTTTCGGTCTTTCATTATCAAATAGAGGTCGACAAGTTCAATCCTAATTCGGATCTAAGAAGTTGTTGAAAACGTTCTATAATCTGTTCAAATAGTTCTATTGATAGAAACTATCCGAACAATATTTGTTCCATGTTGGGAATGGCATTGACAGATATAAAAAAAAAATTCGTTTTATTAATGGAATGCAGTTCCCAAAACAGAACAACATTTTTTGGATAGTTCAATTCCATGAACTTAACTATTGGAACAGAATCAGTTCTTATCAGAGAATTTGTATCGAACAATTCTTTTACTCATTTAATCTGAATTTTGAACAAGGAATTAGTCAATTGTTATTATCAAAGAAATAATTGATAGGAAAAGAAACTATAATTTACTTTCAACATATTTTCTGGACATTTTTGTACACATATTCCTGTAGAATAAATTCTCATATTTCTACAAGCATTACAAATTAAATTTGATGTTGATGTTGTATTAGTATAATGACATCCTCCAACACATTGTTCCGGACAACATACTGTTTCTGATAAACAATTTCCTGGACAATTAGGTGAACATCGTTGTTGACATTGTGTTGGTGACCAACATGCTGATGGACATGTTGGACAAAAAGCACAATTATCACGATTTTGTCGTGCTATAACTTGATTCTTTTTTGTTTCCATTATATCATTCCAACGTAAAGATTCAGCATAACATAATTGAGCATTTCGAGCTATAATTATATTTCCTCGACGTATATTAATTAATGATGTTAAACCTAAATTATCTAATAAAAAATTATCCATAACAATTAATGAATATCCATGATATAAATCTCGTCCATGTATAATTGATAAACGTGGAAACATTGATGAAAATGAACGCATAGATGAATAACCTAATAACATATAACCATAGACTTCACGAAGATATGGAAAACGTATTGATATTGTTGTATTGGCATTTATTAAGGAATGCATTGGAGCATATGTGACTGAACCAAGACTTATTTCACAAGATGATAAAGCATGAGCATCAAAACCACGTCGTAATTCAAATAATGTTACACGAATATCGCCACATACTACAATAAAAAAATATAAACTTTGATTTTCATATATTTGATTAGTATTAAAAATTTTTTAAAAACATTTATGACCTTCAATATCAGATTTTTCTACTGAAGAAAGAATAGTTTGGAATTTTGAAGAGAACAAGAACATATAATTCTTGATGTAATGAACATAAACTATTAGAAGAACAAAATTAATTACCTAGAAAACGTCATCCTTCCAATCTCTACGCGAAATTAAACATAGATTTAAAAATATGAATTTCAAATTCTATAACACTCTTCTTAGTTCCTTCTAGAAGACATCAAGGTCGCAATGGACAAAAGTTGTCACATTTTCTCAACTGCAATACGTCTGATAGAGTTGACATTCGTTTTTACAAATACTAGACACTGTTTGGTACGTCAAGTGTTTCTTTTTATTTTCTTCGATTCAAATAAAGAAGATCACACTATTGAGTGCACCCTCAAATATATAAGTCTTATTTTTGTATGAAACCTTGGCATAAATCAGTGGTATATTATATTCTGAAATCAAAAAGATAACTATGCAGTCTAAACACTTTCTAGTATAATTAAAAGAAAGTTTTAGTTTGATCATTCTGCTTTTTTTGACAAAATATTTATTTTCATTGAAATTATGATCATACCTACTGATGAAATGTTACTTGTTTCATATTTCATAACAAATAAAAATACATCAATTAAAACCAATGTTCGCTAACAGATGAATGCATTAAAAGAAAAACATATTGTTTTAATAAGTAGATTTTTATACAAAACTGATATTCTGTTATTTAAGAAAATTACAAAAAATAAACTGAAGAATCAAAATATAGAAAAGTTAATATTTAGCCCGAACTGTTCTATAATTGATAGCTTAGCTTAAGCTAGATACTAATTAATCGAATTCTTTTTTTTTTTCGCTTTTTTGAAGAATTAACTATAAGCAAGAGCAGCATTTTTCAAAAACTTTAATATAATCTTTATTATTTCATTACCTTTTGCATGTGGTTTAGCAATAGCTATAGAATCAACAGTAGTTTCATTATTGTCGGCACATGTCAATAAAATATATAAACATAAAATAATACTGATAATATACAATGTGAAGTCATTCATCTGAAATAAAAATGAATACAGAAATATTTCTTAGATTATTAAATAGTATCTCTAGCAATAATCCACAAAAAAAAAGCAGAAAAAATAAATGTTTTTTTTTCTAAAGAAGACAAAAAAAAACAGACGCCGAATACCAATTGGTGTTATAATTTGTATTTTAACGAATAATATTCTCTTTCTTGAATTATAAATAAAAGAAATAACAAGTGCATGAGACAAAAAAAAAAAGAAAAGAACACCTTAGAAACATGACCAAATACCACAGGTTAATGTCGAGATGTTTTCGGTTTTGGTTTCGTTGCACTTGTAAGAACGTCATCAAAAAATGCATCACTATCCCAATCATTCTTTTTTTGACTTGTTGAAGATGGTTTATCTTGTGCCCATGAAGATGGATTTGATACACTAGAAGATTTGGTTGTTGTCGTTGTTGTTGTTGTTGTTGCTTTTGCTGGTTGAGATGATAGTGTAGTAGCAGAAAAATCGTCCCATTTATCATCTTCAGTTTCTAATGAATCACCCCAATCATTTGATTTTATATCATCCCATGGTGTTTTATCTTCTTCGTCATTATCATTTATTTTATTAAAATATGAAGCTAATGCTGACGATTGTCGATCCTATAATGAATTATTTTATTAAATTAATAAAAAGACTTAAAATATGTTGTTGGTTTTTTTTTGTTGCATACCTGTTCTTCTTTTTCTACTTTAATTTGCAATTTCGTTGTTGTTTTGGTTGTAATAGGTGGTTGTCCATTATTACTTGTCTCTGCTATAATGTTTACATAATGTCATACAAAACAAGAAAAGGAAAGAATGTATATTGGACTCTATCGTTTGATGACTGTTTTTTGTTTTTTTTCTGTATATATTAGATAAAATGAATAATACAAGCGCATTAAAGCAAACGTAAGGTATGAAAATAATTTATCAATTATTTACGAAAAAGAAGTCAGTCAATCAACAATCAATGACAAATTATTACAATCTATCAACTCGACTTGTTTACAAAATGAACATTTCACCTTCATCTATGTCATTGTTTTATTTTCAAGATTTTTTTTTTCTATTCATTTATTTAAACTTTTCTATAAAAAAGAAATCATGTCTTATTTATATAACATATTATTCTATAAGTTTCAAGAATATAATTTTACGTATTGTTTTTTTCTTTACAATAGAGATATGACATTTACGCATATCAAATAAAAGAAAGAAAAAAACAAACATTTTTTTTGTTCTTATAAGGACAAATCGACTATTTAAGTTACCAATAATCAAATCATTGATTTAATGAATAAATCAAATAGACAGTGTCACACTAGTATGATTATACATTAAAGAATAGTAGATTATTTGAATACAATAGGCAACTTTTGTATAATATGTGGAAGTGTGATTTTCATTCTAGACAATACGTTTTTATTATTCAACACATAATTTGATGTAGCTGAATGCGAATTTTGCTAAGATTTTATTTTAAGAATAAAACAAAAAAAAGGGAATCGATATAAAAAATTAAAGTTGTTTTTTTAAAATTCCGACCCTAACTGATACAATATAGGATAGATAGTCAACGAGAAAATAATATGGAGGAAAATAATTGTTAAATGGTTGAGCTTAATCGAATTAGAATTCTTTGTAACGCACAAAAAACATTGTTTGACTATGTTTCTAAAGCTTTCTTTGTCTAGAGATCAAAAATTACTGAACTGATTCTGAATATCATCCAGATTTTGTACTAAAATGATATCCATTTTTCAAAAAGTAGGGATTTACAGGGAAAAGACTTATAATACTGACTGTTTTCATTAATGCCAGGCAGCGCTATGGTCAATGATGAAATTGATGTTAGAGAATAATTGATTATACATTGTTTTGCGTATTTACAAAATCCGAAATAGTCGGTTTCGAGAGCCTTGTCGACCAAGGATATCCGACGTTTTTCTTTTCAGGAACATTTATTATTATACATGGTTGAATGCAAATCGGCAAGCTGATTTTTAGACAACTACTAGCATTGCTTTTGCCGACTAGTACGAGTCGATGTTATAAATAATGATAAATAACCTATAGGAGAATAATTAGTGAAAGTTTGCGATCGATCGGATGTAAATTGTTTTGATAGTTAACATGACATAGTTTGCCAGAGTTTTCAGCTCAGTAAACACTTTTTTCTATGTTATTTCTAGTTCAATGAAACTAATTTTTTTTACAGTATGCAGCTTATGAAATAATTGTTTCTTGTTTTTAAATATTTCTATAGCTTATTAATAAATATGATTTTGGATATTATTACCAATTTATGAAGATTTGTTTTTTTTTTGCGATGGACTTTCCTAACGTTCAACTTAATTTCTGAAGATTTTATTTTACAGTAAGATAGACTAATCATAAATGTGTTTATTCTAATATGTGAATTTTGGTAAAGTCAACAATCGATCACGTCCTCCTGGTCGTTCCACTATGTTTCAAGATACAATCACAAATTTAACATAATTTTTTTGTTACTTAGAATATTCCTGGTTAAAGTACTAAACGACTTGACGTACTAAGAAGTAAATAATTATATTAGTTTCTTATCAATAGATGTATTAGTGTGTATTAATAAAAAACTTCGTATTATTATTCGAGAAAGTGTTCTCGGAATATTAAATTGTCTAATCGAAATTCATGATAGGATATTTAATATAAAATAAAACTAATGGAATTTTTTTTCTAATCTATTCAACAATATAGAAAATCAAAAAAGGAAAAAAGATATGTTTGGATTAAAACTCAAAATTAAAACAATTATTTCACATAGATTTTTATTGCTATTATATAACAAACATGTAAGAATAATAAAATGTCATGATGACATAAATCAATACACATTTGAATTAAACAAAGTATACAAGAAAGAAGTGTATTTTCTGTTTCATGTTGAGATAGGAGGACCAAAAAAGATATTTGTTCAAATCAAAACAAAAAATTTTAGTTAAATTTTCTATGGTTTTTAGCGAATAATTTTATAAATCACATCGATCAAAGCAAAACTTAGGAGAGATAACAAAAAAAAAATAGTAATATTCGTCGACTGAATTAAGCCAAAAATGAGTATTTAAGAGGGCAATCCTGAGATTATCGAGTATACAAAGCACCCGATAACAAAAATATTTTTTTTTAGGCGTTCAATGTATCGATATTTGAAACCGGCAACTACATAATTTTATCTTCAAAATGATTAAAAAAAAAATATTTAAAAACAAATCATACCTTCGTGACAAAACGAGAATCATATCTCTCTCTTGCATGATGATTTTTCAATAGAGAAAAGAAATTTTTTTACCGATTTCCATTGTCATGGTATATTTGTAAAGCATAATAGACATGACATTCGCAATCAACGTCAAAAGCTACATTGAATCAAGGACGTTTTAGACAATTTTTCTTTTTCATGTGCGAAATTGATCCGAAGGGGACCACAGGTAAATTTTTCGCAAGAAAAAAATTCTCTAAAATTTACTTGATTCAATATAGTGTTTGTGGGTGATTCAGAATGTCGTGTTCTTTTTTTGTTTGACAATTATGTCATGACAATTAAAATTAGTAACATTGTTTTTTCTTTCTATTAAAAAATCATTACATAAGAGAAAGATGTTGATCATATTTCACCCTGAATATAACATTTACTTCTGAATATTTTTTTTCAATCATTTCATAGAGAATAAAAAGTTACATAACATATTGACGTTACCTATCGTTACAGAATTTCATTGTTTTGTTTACGTTATAACACCTACTTCTCGTCAATGACAAAAGCAACTATTTAGATATACAATCACCTAAAGAATTCATGAATGTTTGTATAAATAGCTCGAGCTGAGCTATTTAAAAAATATCGACTGTTTACAGAATTTTGTAATTATTTTTTAGTAAACATAATTACATCGAATGGCAAACTAAAAATATTCTTCGTTATAGGATTTCATCAAAAATAGATCTGAATTTTGAATATATTATTTTGGTTCATACACATCTGACATTTGTACAAATGTCACATGTTAAAAGAATATTTCGTAACTGGTAAAGAACTTTTTCTTTTTTCTGCTGATCGATCCTTGTTTGACGATGTATTTCACTACCATCTTTTACACAAATTTTTGAGTTGTTCTGCTCAAGAAAGATTTCACGTGTCCAAAGTATTCTATGCTGCTCACGAATAGAAATACTTCCATTTCAAATACTATCAGTCGGTTGATTTTAAATGTAGGTTCAACTTTATTCATTTCTAAGTTCGAATCCTTCCCATGTATGGATAACTAATGTCTGCTCACATTGGAACTATCTGATTCTGAATTCTAGCAGGAGATACATCGCTATATAATTATGGAGTGACTGGTTTCACACATCGATGCATTGAATACACAAAAAAACAAAGAAAAATTTTCTTTATCGAATGTTTCGTATATTCGATGATCTCATCATTTCTCTCTTAACGCTTATTTTGAGACTGAATGCAAATAAATTCTAAAATAATTTTCTTTAAGCTGAAACCAAACAAGATTTAACAGAACAATAACTGCAACTAGAAATAATTTTGATTATTTCAATATTTCCTTATAAGATTAAACAAATGGTACATAAAAACTGACCTTTCGCTGTTGTTGTTGTTGTTGTTGTAGTTGTTGAAGTATTTGCTAAAGCATTTTGTGAATCACTTTTTGCTAATGTTAAATTAACTGATGGTTGTTGTGGTTTTGTTGTTAATTTACCAATATTACTCGAAAGTGATGTTAAAGCCCATGATGTCCATGATGTTTCATTTGCTGCTATTCCACCAACATTACTTGAACTAACGTCTTTTTCTACAAAAAAAAAATTTCAATTTTTGTTTCGAAATTTAATTTTGAAACAAAAGAAAATCAAAATGATATCATACCCATTTCAATAGCTAATTCGGGTTTTTCTGAAACAGTTTCTAATTTCTTAACAAATACTTGTATTGTTTTGAATGCCTATATTGATAAATACAATGAAATGCAAAACAACATTTTCTTTTTTTTTTTTTTGTTTTACTTGTTGTCGAACATCAAGTTCAGGATCAATTGTGGCATGACAAGCAATTGGTAAAATTTTTGTTGCTATATCTTTTAATGTAAAAAATCGTTCGGAATGATTAAGAGCATAAAGAGATGCTTGTCGAGATGGTCCAAATGGATCTTGTGTACCACGACCAAATGCAGATATAAGAAGACGACCACGTATCTAAATATAAATAAAAAATAATTCGTTTTGTTTTTCAATTTGTTTTAATAAGATTCACATAATGTAAAATTTAAGTGAATTTTATTTATATATGATTTGATACAGTTGATTACGGATATATACTTTTATTATAATTAGACTATTCTTTCATTGCAAAAAAGTTCCCAATACTGATAAGACTATAGATATAACTTTTAAGGGTGTGGATATTTGAAAGAGGACCTCAACCCGTATCCATACCTCTTCAGTTGTCCCCTTCTGATTTTAATGCTCTTTTTGTCTATAGATATTATCTAGTGTTCTAATAAAAATTCTAAGAGGATTTGAGTTTCTATTGAGATCTGACTAATGATCTGAAACATTGTGCACACAGAAAACTTAACTAGACTAACTTCCAAGAAAAAAATTTACAAGTTTTTAAACAAAATCTCTTCGAGATATGAAGCTTTCAAATATTGTATATATTATCCATGGAAACGGGTCTATATCTTAAAAGTCTCATATCTCTAAGAAAATTTATTTAAAAATTCTGAATTTTTTTTTTTATAGAAGCTAGTCTAGTTGAATTATCTATATACACAAAGTTTCAGATCAAAATTCAATAGCTTAGTTAAGTCTTGTTAGGATTTTTATTAGAACACTATGTAGTATCTATAGACAAAAGAATCATTGAAATCGTAAAGGATCAACTGAACAGTCACCCTCGTCAATTTAAAAACAAAATAAACAGGATGTCTAAAAATTTAATAATAACCTATTTTTGATTTTTTTTTCTACTATATTAAGCACCAAGCTCAAATCTAGATAGTCATTTACGTCGTCACTGGAGTTTTCTATCTAATGCATTCTATGGCAAGTTTTATTAAAAACTGGATATGGTAGTTTTCAGATCCTCGAAGACTATTTTTTAACAAAGCTATTTTAAAGAGCACAAAATGACGAATCGCTGTCTTTTCTATGATCCTCCCTTAAGAAGTTAAAAGTATCACATAATCCGAAAAAAAGGATTTTGTTGTGATACTTCTAACTTTATAAGGGAAAGTTGTAGAAAATGCAGTGATCCTTCATATTTTGCTTATGAAATCTTATTATAGAATGCATTAGAGAGAAAACTTTATTAACTATCTCTTTTGCAATAAAATATTAACCAATTTGAAATAAAAATTATATATTCATCATCAGTTCTATCAAATCATATATATATATATAAATCAATGAAAAATAAAATTCACTCGAATTTTATATCATATGCATCTTACAAGAAAAAAAACTTGTATCTTACACTTGGATTAAGATGTGCAGCTATTTTTCCAAGACATACAATTGTATTTGTTCGTATAACACCTTGATCATCACTTGTTTGTAAACGTGAAAAATGTTTCATTAATTCTATATTTAAATTTTTATAATTTAATTTTGGTGTTAAATATAACATTGCCTAAAATAATAAAAATAACATTTATTATAACTATCTGTGTGACATAGTATTTTTCTTTTAATATAAAAAACTAACTAATAAAAAAAAAAAATGTTCAATTTGAATATTAACTTAGAATAGAAAGCAAATTAAATTCTTTCGTTTGATTTAGTTTTGTCGTTATTAATTAAAGATATTAACAGATGAATACTTTCATCAATATTAAAAGAAGAAATTAAGGTTTTCTATTAGATATTATGTTTATTTTTATTGTATAAAATCAACAACTATTTATATATTCTTTTGAAATACAACAGAAAATTTCTTTGAAAATTATTCCGTTTCTAATGTGTAAGAAGCATCAAATTAAATGTAATCGATTCTCATTATTTTATTAATTTTACTAACTTTTTATAGATATGATAAACAGAATGAAGTCATTAAATATTCGACAATCATGTGAAAAATCGGAATATGTTCTATTCTAAGATTCAAATAGTACTATATGTATATCGAATCATGGACTATTTTATGGCATATAAACATTTTCACAGTTCTCAAAAAAGAAAAGTCAATTTTCATCAGCAAAAAAAAACTAAATTGAAGTAAATGTATAGGAAAGTAGCATGACGGCTGATCTTTCATAAATGATATGATTTTCTATTTGATGACTTTCATTATCTTATGCTTGAAAAATATTCTTTTTTTCTAAAAGAAAAAGCGGAAAATCTTTGATGCTTTTCTTTTTTTTTAAAAAAGAATATGTAATTCTCGTGCATGACAGAGTCCATTTTTTGAATTAAACTTTTTTATTATTGCATAAAAAGAAAAAAACAAATTCTATATTTTAAAGCATTGAATTGCTCGTCCTTTGTCTCCGAATAAGAAGTAAATATTTTATAAGGGCATTGCAGTCTGATATGTTCTTTGTGTATTAAGAAAAAAAGGCATTAAATATATAGCATAAGTGCCTACAGAAAATTTTACGTTCTCACATGAACTATTCTTTCACTTTTGTTTGTTCAATATCTTCCAAAAACATCATGATATAGAGTTGAAAATTTAACATAGTCTCTCTTCACTACGAAACCAATACATATTATAAATTGCCATGATGTCGAGTAGATATTTATCGCACAATGTATGAGTAAAATGAGTGCTGCATTCATATTTTAATTTAAAATTTTCTCAGAATATTCCTTTGTTTTTGGGTAAAATCAAGTTTTCTTTGGCTTGAAAAAATCAATGAAAGATTCGGAATCAGTACCTCAAAACTGCATTGAATGAATGTATAGTTTGTCATTTATTCTGAGTAATAGAAACTAATATATCTCTTAGAAAACATGGTCTATAGAAATTGTTCATTGTGTAATATAAGTCTGAACTATATTAAAGCTTCTTATGTCAAGATTAAGATTAAATATTTTCAAAAATTAACTTCACTTTCATATTCATTCGATTATCTCATCAAATAAATAAAATAATTTAAAATATGACAACATACTTTAACAGTCGCTTCTCGAATAGCTGGTTCTTGATCAGTAAAACCGGTACAAATATTTGTAAATATATCATCATTAACAACAGCTGGTGTTAGATGTTCAACATAACTATCTAACTATAAATAATAATAGATGATTAAAAAAAACAAAATAAAGAAAACCAAGAAATATATTTACTTGTTGTAAAAGACGAAAACGTGTCATACGATCAGTTGAAGCAAATAATTTAGTTATAATAGGAACAATACGTTTTTTATAATCATTATCAGAAAGTCGTTTGCCCAATTTAAATAAAGTTGGTAGAACAGCTGAACCCGATGAACCAAATTCATATGCATTAAATAATAGTGGTAATAATTTACGTTCATTAATATGTGAAGGAAATTGATCTACTTTGTCGGATAATGAAGTAAAAAATGTTTGTTTTTCTCCGGGATCTTTTAACTTAAAAAAAAAACTCCAGCAAATATATTTAACTGAAAATGAAAAATAAATCAAACAAACTTGAATTTGTTCAAGAAAGAGAAGACATTCAACCAAAGAATTATTTTGAATAAATGGAGATTGAAGTAATTTATCCAGAGACGAACGAAGTGATGGATTTGGATTTATTAATTCACCATAAGCAGCTGACAATGGACGGGGTATTGAACCTAACTGACGATAGGATGTAGCTGATGTAGCACCATTACCATTAAATATTTCCCATATCAATGTTCCAACAAGCCAAATATCACGTGCTCTGAAAAAAACAAACATATTTTGTATTTTATCTATTCATTTTTTTTTTGCATGATGATTATTTCTTCGATATCTTAGTGTGCACTGAAATATTTATCTCATAAAAAATGCTGACATCCAAGGTCTTTCATATGTGTTGAAGCGTGATAAAATTAATCTATATGCAGACAGAAAAGAACCCTTAACTAAATATTTTTATACGAACCTTGAATAGATATGTGCAGACTTTTACATAACATATGATTGGATAATATCTTCACTTGTCATATTAAAAATATAACTATGAGAATAGACATTCATTATGACCTACTAGTTTCATGTCCAATCAAGCTATGTACTCAGTAACCAGATTGAAATGGATAAAATATACGAAAACATTTCATGCAAAACGAAAAACGTAGATTGTATTTTGAACTATTGAAGAATTATTTAATAATAGAGTTCTACTTCGATAAAGATGCTGCTAAATTTGCTGATGTATGTGCAATATGAAAGGGAAATAATTTTCGAGTCTTAAATAACTAGTAATGATTGATAAAATTTGTCTAGAGACTTGTTGAATTCATAAAAAGTCATAGACAAGAAATATATGATAATTAAATAAGACTTATGTCTAATCAGATTAATATAAGAGTGTTTTCGTATTTTTCTAAATAAAATATATTTTTGTTTTTGATCGGTTGCGAAAAATCTATTCTCATGTTTATACTTTTATTACAACAAAAAAAGATACTATGCAATAATATATCATTTGAAAGATAACATACAAGTACTCAAGACTCATGTAAAAAAGAACATACGGTTAAAGGTTATTCTATATCTGTATATAAACTAATTTTGTCGCGTCTGAAGCCTTATAAGACATCTTTCTATTAGTGTATACTGAAATAGTTATCTCACATAAAACGTTGATAAATATGTGCGCCAAATGGATATAATATCAGAAAAAAAATGATATAGAGAACATATAAATCCATTGTTCTAGTAACAGATCTATATAATTGCTCGTTCTGATCAAGAAATAAGATCGCCGTGATACTATACTAGAGATCGTCGGATTGATTTCGGATCCGATAGATTCAATTGATTATACTCTAAGAGTAGCAGTCGATAATAATTTGATTATTATAAAACTATAATCAAGATTGGCTGAGATATGTCTATAGTATATTGTTAGCAGAATAAAAATAACTAATAAAAAAAAACCATCGATTCTTCAGAGTGACTTGAAGATTCAGATTCAAAAATTTCTTTCCGTCACTGATAGAAATGCAACGTTAAGACTAACAGTATCAATTAAAGTTTTTCTATGTCATTATTGTTTATTAACATAAAACTAATCATCACTGTAGGTTTTCCTGTATCTACTAGTTTTATTAATAGTAAAATTAATGTTTGAACAAGCAAGGCAGTAGATGCGTAAAATCTGTCACTAAAGAAAAATTCCCTATTGTTAAGATAAAATAAATAATTTTCTATATTACATAAAAAGAAAACCACCAAGAGAGAAACAAGGCTATTACTCAGGTGGAAAAATTTTACTAACAATCGGATGTTGTATGTTTTAATATTTCATGTGACCATAAGATATCACTGTAAATCTTATAAGATTATAATTTTAGATCTCATTTACATAATTAGTTGTGATAATGATAGTTAATTTGTTTTTGAATATTTAAACGATTAAATATATTACACTACTTTTTCTTATTAGCATGGAAAATAGATCTTCTATGTAGTAGTGCTTATGTGCTAAGATAAACACTCCATAAATAATTTAATTAATTCGATTTAATAGAAGTGGGTTTTCTTTTATTTAAATTACTTATTAAATTCAACAAAAACTTTTATTTTGTAAAGCTCATATTTGTGTTTTTATATTTTATATAAATAAATATACATATGCGAGTAAAAATAAAAGACTTTCTTAAGAAAACAAGATGATAGAAGAAAACCAGATGTGCAACGCTATTGAAAATCCTGAAGAATCATACAGTATGATTTCATCCGAAAAGTGCAGGCCAAACAAATTAGATGGAATCCATATATATATGTATATATCAAAACTTAAACTCAAGTTTCAACTTTCAAATAAGTATATCTATTCTCTTGATATAGGTACTGCGAAAACATAGATGATTGAAAATTGAAACTTGAATAGTAAGTCTTTGATAGTTCTATTGCATCTTGTGATTTAATAGTTTATTATATGTATTAGAAAAAAAACAAAAACAAAAAGGTTAACCTAATCAGCACTATGCAAACAGACGGAATACTTTGACACTGTCCAAATTTAGAGGACATAACAAAGTAAAACAAATCGTATGCATGTTGAAGAAGAGATCTATTGAATGATAAAAGAAAAACTTTATTAGAGAATTTTCTATATTAAAAAAGCTACATATAGACAATAGTTCTTCTTCTATGCGATGCATAGATGCATACGAGTAAACTCTATAAATCTGAACTCGAGCAGAGCGATCTTTGGCGAATCTATAGGACAAACCTTTGTTTTAGAAAAAAAAAACACTTTTTTAAAGGATTTGAGCAAAACTATAGTAATGCGTAAAATCATGTATAATCTATGTCTCAAATTACGAGATAAAGTCTATAAGAGTACAAGTTCAAGTAAATCATAGCTTCTATATGATTGATTGACAGGAGCTTATTAACACATCTACGAAGACAACTGTAAAACAAACACAAACTAGGAAGCTTAATAAAGAAGAAAAATAGTTGGTTAATTTTTTTTCATCAGCTTGAATTATCTGTTCTTTTTTTTTTAATATAATTATTATGTGATAAACCTAAAAGCTTCAATAATAAATAAATATCAACAATATATGATAGAAGGAGATATCTTTTTCAATTGGTAGAGATTGTTGAAGCAACTGTGTTTTTCTTTTTTATCGTTGTTTAACAAAATATTTCTTATCAATTTAAACTAGATAATATCCTAATAAAACCTAGGAATATGAATTCCGGCATGGACACTTTCAACTTTCAATTATTAAATTTTTTTAATAAATCTCGCTGACTACATGACAATAGTTCAATTTTACAATTGAGTAAAAAAAAATCTTATGAAAATAACGCAGTACTGTGATCGTTTGTTTTATTATTGACATTGCAAATAACATGTGTCGAAACATCAGTATTATAATTATTAGATGTAGCAAACGCAATTATTATGATAGGTCCTTTAATCATTTGTACTGGTTAACAATAATATCAGTTGTCTTTAATATGAGATATGTGCACGCCTAGCGTCTACTTTTTATTTCACTTTCTTTGGTTTTATCTCTCAAAGAATGTGAAATTCTCTTTTGCGGAAGTAACAGTTCACTGGATGAAGGTCTTTGCTAACACTCGAATAACATTTTATAACTTTCAAATATCGAAATATAAAGTCAACGATTGGAGGAATATACATTAAGTATCAAAATTATTCAACAAGGTTACCGTAAGCGATAGCAAAAATTTAAATAATGATTCGAATAGAGAAAATTATTTTCAAAAGAAATATAATGGAATAAAAACTATTATCAGATTTTCAAAGATAGAGACTCCAGAAAACTAACATCTACAACATATAAATCAAGTCTTGTTTACATGATCTAGAACGATAGAGCAAATAATTCTCTACAAAATGAAATATCATCGAATTTTCTCTGCAATATTTTTATGAAAAATGATATAAAAGAAGTGTTGAAGTATATAGGATAGATATTTGCACCTCCGCCAACAGTCAATGACAGTTGCTGACCAAAAATCATCAGAGAACGTGACAGACGCTAGCTAGAGATCATCATATACCATGACATGTGTTGTTGATTTACGATCACAAATCTCATATCGATAACAGATCGTTACAATATATTATTACTTCTCTATTATATTTCTGAACGATTAAGTAAAACCATGGCAAAGAAATGTGTCTCAACGATCGTCTGTAATTAGTAACAGCAACTACACTGTCCATTGCTTTTATTAAAATCGCAGAGATTTCGCTAACAGGCTTTTTTTTAGCCGAGATGCAGTAATTTGACGAAAGCTCCTGGAGCCATTTTTTTTTCTAATTTCCTATAGAAAAGCAACTTTTTGACCTTCAATCAAATCACTGTATTTCGGCCAAAAGAACGTTGCACAGAACTCGGCGACATCTCATTTTATAGAGAATGATTTACTCTAGTGTTCTATATAATCTAAATAGAATTATATTTAGATGTTCGAAACACTAAAAAACTAGGGCCTTGATTTTCTGAAATTCTTATCTTTGAAAATCTGATAATAATTTTTATTTTCTTATATTCTTTTTGAAAACAATTTTTTCTATTCGAAATTTTTCTATCGTTTATGACAACAGAAAATAAATCTTGTTGAATAATTTCTATACCCACTGTATTTTGACTTTCTATTTCAAAGACAATTATGACGCAAGATATTGACTGGCGATACACATACATTCGGGCAGAGAAGCATTTGATTTAATAGTTCTAATTAATAACGTAACAGTATACTTAATTCCTTGTGAATCTTTCAATAGATCAATCATCATCATAAAGAAATCCTCCAAAAAAAACCACAAATGAATCATAGCAATAAATATGATAATGAACTGAAAAATATCAATATATACTACCAGTAGGTCTTATTTCTATCGCTGTTGACAGAACAAGTTATGCATGAATAATTATTCTTGTCTCTTATCAAAAAAATGTACACCACTTTAAAAGAACTCTGAATTTTTTTGGAATATATAGGACAACTAAGAAGTCTGACTCTAGTTATGCATAGATGATTTTTTGAATCTTTAGATTATTTTTTATATTTGAAGAAAAAAATTCTTACTTTTGACTATCTCCACCTTTCTTGGATGGTGGTTCATAACGTTGACAAGCAGGTAAAAATCTCGATGGAAGATTAATTTGAGCTTCATTAATCGATTGTACAAATTCTAAACATCCTAATTTCCAATCACATGATTTAGCATCAACAAATATTGTATCTGTATTAATATTTCCATGTGATAATTTACAATCATCATGAAGAAAGATTAAAACACGCTAAAAAAAAAAAGAACAAAATTTTTTCAAAGAAAAAAAAAACATATTTTAATTAATTTTTTTACACATAATTGTTGTAAACCCCAGGCTATTTCAAGTAAATGTTCACTATTAAAATCTGTTACATTATTATTTGATTTTAATTCATTTAAATATGTTTCAAGTGTTACTGCTTTTTCTGTTACAACATAAACAGATTTATCTGTCTAGAAATAAATAACACGATTTACATAAATAAAATTTCCAATTTAATAATCTTACTTCAACACTATCAAGATAAATAAGAATATTAGGATGTCTTAATGTTTTCATACGCTTCAATGCTGCTTTTGCTAATTGAATCTATAATGACAATATTTTTGTTTTTGTTTCAATAAAATTTACATAGACATGAAAATAAAATAATTAACTTACATGAGCATCATTTTGACAAGAAAATATTGTTACTAAATCTCCTGTTGTCTATCAATAGAAAAAAGAAAAATGATCATAGATTAAAAAATAAAGCAAAAGATATTAATCTACTTTTTTCTTTCCATTTAATATTGTCCAAATTGAACGTGGATTATTTGTTGTTTGTTGACTATCAGGAAGTATCTCATATCCGAGATCTTTTAATGGATCTTTTCCACCAGAAAAAAATGAACCCCACATTTTCTATGATTAAAAATTTTCATAAACTTAACACTTGACAATAATTACACTTGCTTATTCATTTATTCTTAACTTACGATACAACCATATGATGATGTGTCTTTGTTTCACTTAAATATGATTGGATAAAATTTTTTTATTAACTATCAATCTATTAGACTGATTATTGAAAAAAATAGCCAACACTTTGTTTTTATCAGTTTAAAAATATGGAAATATAAAAGATGAATAATAGATGGCGCTAGTAGTATTTATTGATGAACCAATGTATAAAATGAGATATAGTATGTACATCGATTGTGTGAAGTAAACGTACGTTGTTTGTTGGCGTGAGACAAACTCTAGTACATAAGTTAGTTCATGTTATAGTCGTTTCATATATATAATACAGAGAGTAATCACTAGGTGTCCTTAGTTGTCTATGAAGTTGTTTTGAATAATATTTATATTTATCTATTATTTAGTAGTGTTGTATATTATTTCTTATTGAATTTGATGTTATTAAATGTTTTCTTGTAAATTTTATAAGAAGAGAAAACGAAAAGTTTTATAAACGAAAGAAAGATTAAGTTTTTTTTTTGGCGTTTCTTAACATACAATATGAGCATGGTTCTCGATAGTTTTTAGTAATAAGATAAGACAAAAATTTGACAGACATTTTTTTTTCGATAACAGCTCAAAATTTTCGTAGACGTGACATAAAAAGTAGGTCAGAACGACCTTCCCTAGATTCGTACATATCGATATTTTTGCATATGAGAGAGATTATAATTAAAACGTAATTCCTAACATACTATTTCTAATTCAAAAACAAATGATACACTTTTCCCTACAAATGATTCTCAATTTGAGTAAAAAAGACTATACGTACTTGAACTTACTTATTTTTTTCAACAAACTTTTAGCATAATGTTATTTTCTATTATTATTATTATTATAATGCCGATATTCTATATGTAGTCTAATGAAATTCATTTGATTTTTGTTTTTTAATCTAAAAAAAAATAATACTCTTTGTAAGATGAGATTAAAAACAAATGATACCTTTTGAAAATAATATCCTAGAATAATGATCGCGACCGCCACAAACAGTAAAGTCATGACGACAATTTTTGCCGTCTTTGATCGTTTATGGTGCCGTTTTCTTAGATCTAAGATCAAACAACTACATCAATAGATTTTCTACTGTAGAAGTATATTTTGTTTTTCGCATTTAATTACTTTAAAAGCCTTATATTCCTATATTGAATATGGCAAAGACTATTATTTTTTTCTTTTGACTAAGACACTGAATGAATAACTGATTGTTTGTCAAGTGTTCTTACCTTTTTTTGCTTTACTTGTTTTATAAAATATTAAAAAAGAATTAGTAGGCGTACATCATTCATCTAATCGAATGTATAGTAACCCGAAGAGTAGGTGGAGAGATTTTCATGCAAGAAAGAAAAATTTGTTCTAGTCATAAAAATGTATGTGATCATTCAATCAAAAGACAAAAAAAGCGTAGAATTTCTAGCCATTTCTTTAGAAAGGATTTTATATGGTATAAAATAGAGACGAAAAAGTATAACGAATAAAAAAAAATGTAGTGTTTACACCAGTTCGAATTTGAAAAAATACATTTACATTATAAAAAAAAAAAGTTGTGCTTCTTGTTCAAGTTTTAAATATGAAACTATAATTGAAGTCTCTGCCAAAAAATATTGATAAAAATTATCATTTGTCGAAAATCAAATATTTTAAAAAATTCTTAAAATTAAAATCTATTTGTACTATAAATTTATATATTTCGGATATTAATCATACAATAGATAAATAATAGTTAAATCATAATAAAGTAATGGACTGTTGTTAGATTGATTCGTAACTTTTCTTTGAAATAAACAATATTTCATCAGTTAACATGTTTGGGTCATTTTTGTTTGATATAGTATCATGTCTAGAATGCTATAAACTGTTAGTTTTCATTGATAGAACTGTGAGCTAATAGTTCAACATTGTAAAATAATGACACAATGGTTTCTCTTTTGAGAAGATTCGTTTCGCGATATTAAAATCAAAATTTTTTCAATTTGCGGATAATATAGCTTCGAAATATCCTATGTCAAATGTTGTATAAATGAGGACTTAAGATATTTTATTAAGCACAACTCTCGAAATCTGTAGCAGAAAAACTCGTACTGTGATTATTCTTCATGTGAAAAATTTCCTTAATGATATTAATCCAAAATTACTGAAAGCATAGATCATCCACCATTGAACACCGTTAGTTTTCGATCACTTTAATTGGAGAAAAGAAGAGTTGATATATATGCAGGAAAAATTGCTTTTTGTTTTTCTCAAAATCAATTTTTACACAGAAATAATGCAAAATCGCTCCTGTTTCTCGAACATAATACGTTCAATCGAACTGAAACTTTTGTTTTACAGATATTAGACACTGTTTGTAGTGTCTACTATTTCTTGTTTTGAAAATATTGTACCGTTGATTTTTGGTAGATTTTACAAAAAAAGACATGTATTTTTGGAGATACGCTGAGTATTTTGATCATTTTATTCGAATGGAAGAAGATAAAAAGAAAAGTACGCACTCCAAATGGTGTCTAATATCTGTAAAAAAACATATTTTAGCTCTATCGGGCATATTGTGGCTGAGAAAATGGAGCTATTTTTAGTCTTTGCGAGCCAGATATTTCCTCTAAGAAAGTCTTTGGAAATTTAGAGTGAATGACAATTTTTGCTCTACTCATCAAGGTCTATCTACTCTGAAAATGTCAAATATTTCTGTTGAGCCGTTATTCAGAAAGCACGGCAAGGAGAAGCGAGGGAATTCCCTTAAATAACTATTCCAACATGGAACAATGGTAACATTTATGCTGAAGTTTCATTATCTACTGATGAAATCAATCGTATTTGTGTTTCAGTCATGGAAAATTAAAGACTCAGACAATATGGAGGCATAGGTCAACATTTTTGCCATTATTATTGTCAAATTCTCGTCCTTAAAGCATATCTTTACGATGTAAAAAATAATAATATAAATTTCGCAGCAGAAAAAATAGTTTTGTTTTATTTGATTTCTTTATTGAATATAAATAAATATCGAATATTTCGACCTTTACTAATCTTCCATATCAGTCATCATCAGCATGTTATTGAAAATGTTAAATTAACTATCTAGATAAAATCAAAATCACAATCATATCCTAAACCAATAAACTATAGTTCTCATGAAATAAAATCCAAGTCATAAGTAACTGTTATAATTACATTAAAAAAATTCATGAACGTATATTAAATTGAGATTTTATAATTAAATTAAAAAAATAATAATATGAAGTTTACAATAGAAAGAAAATTGTATTATTTTATTTTATTTAAAATAAATATAACGATTATTATTATTTTTTATTTAATTGTGAAATCTCAAGATAATATATGTTCATTTATTGTTGAGATCTGTCTTACCTCTTTATATAAATCGTTAGCATGTAGTTCTTCATTAATTTGTACAACAAATGTTAGATCAATAATATGATCATATGAACAAGATTATTTTGCGTACCAACAAATGATTTTATTGTTTATGAAGAACTCGTATTACTTGTTTTTTTAAACTTCATCGCACATTTCGATATTATAATTATATCTTTCTGTTGTATTCATTTTTGATAATCAGTCTTGTGAAAATACAGCTCATGAAAATTAAATTATAACATAATTATATTTGTTAAAAGAAATATTAGATTGTCTAAAAGATCAATATTAACTTTAATGAAAAAAATCAATTCGAAGTCATTTCTAGAAACATGATCCTTGTCTAATCTATTTGAACTTTATATTGACTCATGTAACTCATTGTTATTATAGTGTACTCATTCTATATTCTCTTGTTACGTGATTTGTTTTGTTGCTGAAAAAAAACAGAAAGCTTCGCAATAGACACTATCTGTCAGCATAGTTTAATGGATTTACTTGTAGAGTGACATGTTTATTATATCTTCTTGACTTCTGGTTGCAACAACTAATAACTCCATTAGATGGCATTCTGACCTTGCTTTATATTGATCGATTAAAAGCTATGTTCTGACAGGAAATATTTTCATGTAATGTCAAGATCTTTGATATTACAAAATGTAAAAGAGATTAAAAAAATATTTTAATATTTTTTAGTCTTTTCTTCGTATTCTTAAGGTGAATCGATTCATTCTAGTTCTTATAAAGATTAACGTATTTTATTTAGTAAAAAAAAAAACAATATTGATTCGCTAATTGTTTCCTTATTTGTATCAATGTATTTGCTAGAAACACTACATTTTATGATTATATTTTCCTCATGGGACACTCTGACATATTTTCTTCATATAATTAAAAACAAATACAAGATAAAGTATTGCTTTACATTCAGAATGGAAAACATATTTAAAACATGACTGAATATAAATGAATATATCAAAAATGTCTTTCTTGATACAATTCATAAAAGTTTTGATTTAATATAAAATATAAAATGCACTTTTATAAATCTATTTACAGAATAAATTTTGAATAAAAATATACAATTATATAATGATTATCTAATTCTAGTTTTATTAAGTTAATCAATTGAAAGCAGTAATTAAAACTCTGAATGTAATATGGATCTTAAAGTATAATTGAGAATTAAGAAATAATAACGAAAATACTTCTATCATTTGAATAATCAATTTCAATTGTTTTTTTTTTGTTATTTGATAATATCAATATTTATCATTGTGCGTTATTTCTCATATTTATCCACATTTTTCAAATTAGTTTAATTACTATACCTGTTCACAAAAAAAAAACTTCCTATTTATCACATAACTATGCGGTATATTAACATAGGAAAGTAGCTACTATTTGATCATCTTCCTATTGCAAATGAATGTAAGCTAACAATGCAATAGGATATATTTTGCAAATACAAATATCTATCTGAAATCAGGAATTATTTAATATCACTAATTATTATTGAATTTCTAAATTATGATTACCGATAACAAATGATAACTAAAAAAAAATAGTATTACCTATTATTGATAAATAGTAAAAAGCAATAAGAAAGAAGGAAACAGTAAATAACAAGTAATAAAATTGATAACTAGAAAGAAAGTAATAAAGCCATATGGAGAGTTTCATAAGTGTTGAGATACGAGAAAATTAGTATATATACAGATAGAAAAATAATCATTAGTCAAATGTTTTTATGAGTCTTGAGTATTCGTGTTTTATTCTATCTGTTTTGGGAGATATATCTTCACTATCCTTTTGTTTAATCTTTCAGAAATTCAATAAGAAAGTAATTCATGGATTATAGCAATACTTTATTGATATACGATCTGTGACCGTATATTAACAACGTCTGATAAGGTCTGTGAGACGTAGAAATCAATAATTATTTATCTTATTCGTTAATTCGGCACTCATCACAATCTACTGATTACATGTTTAGACAAGCTATATACTCAGTAATCACATTGAAATGGGTAAAATATATGAAAACGGCGTGTACAAAATGAAAAACAAAAAAATAAAGATTGTATTTTGAACTATTGAGAAATTATTTCATAATCAAGTTTTACTTCGAGAAGATGACGCTAAATTTGCTGATGTGTGTGGAATATGAAAGAAGAACAATTTTTAAGTTTTAAATAACTAAAAACGAAATTGAACAAAAGCATGAAACAAAAAAAAAATAAGTAATTTGTCAGGATTGATAAGACTTCTAAGAGACTTGATGAATGCATAAAAAAGTGACGGACAACAAATACGTGATGGTAGTTAAACGAGATTTTTGTGTAATCAGATTAAAATAAGACTGTTTTTCGTTTATTTTTTAATAATATATCATTTGAAAGACTACACACGAGTATTCAATGCTCATATAAAAAACATTCGATTAGAGATTATTCACAGCCTACATATAAACTAATTTTGTTCCGTCTAAAGACTTATAAAATATTCTATAAAGATCGTCTAATGGTTTGCTCTTATCGAAAGTATATAAACTGAACAAGCGTTATTATTTACATTAACGTTTTAGATAATGCAATTAACGAGACTAGAACAGTGAAATCTATGATTAGAGATCAACATACTTTAAGCTGCGATTTAGCGTATCATATTAATATTTTCTATTTTGATCCCGTAACTTCGTAATATCATTTGAGTATGATAAAAGAAAATGTACGTAGAATAAAATGTATTTAGACAACAATTATAATTCATTTTTTATATAACTCAGAGTGTAGGATGAGTATTTAAAAAAAAGCAAAACTTTTATTTTTAAATATCGACGAAAATGAAAGTTTTATCTTTGTAAAATAATAAAATAAAAGAGTTTAGTTATTTTATATTACGAAATAAAGAAATAGTTATATACAAAACATAAGAAAAGTTTCTTTCTAACTTTATACAACAAAAAACAATATAGCAGTGATACTGCAATATGTTTGTTAATTATGTCTAAATAGAAATTAATACATAAAAAAAAGGTTTAGAATAGACACTAATGAATGAGATTCATGTGTTGCGGCGGACATTTTGATTATTATATCAATATAATCTAGTCTAAAAAACACATTTTTTCGAATTTCAATATTTAGAATACAATATAAATCTATAACTGTATAGCAGAGGTTAAGTACTATGTTCATGTACTTGTTTAATACGAGAAATGTTTGAATATAAAATACAAATAATAAATAGAAACTTGGGTACTAATAAAAAAAAATGGCAAAAAAGACCGTATGTTATTGTCATTATAAGTTCGTGAAGAATGATGAGAATTTAATGGAAATTGACAATTTTGACAGACATCTTGCCTGTGTGTAATACTACAATGATTACACTAATGTTTAATGTTTTCTTCTTCTGTATTATACTATTCATTTTTTATCGTCATGAGTAAACCTTTTTCAATAAATCATGAATGTTGTTTTCCTGAGTCTTTCATACATGAAATAATGTAATGTTTAATGTGCTGAAACATTTTGCTACTTGAATAGACATAACTATTACCTCTACTAATCTCTAACATTTATCACTATAAAATATTTCTTTAGTTTTTGATATATTGTAAAAGATTGCTTTATCTAATACTAAACTCATAAGATAACAATTAACTGCACTACATGTAATATCGAATCCAAAATAAAAGACAGATTACTATTTTTCGAATAACTTTTGATAGGAACAAGATAGAGAGCTGCAATTTTCACCATTTGAAAGGGCGATGTCCAGGTTATCGATCGGTATAGAACTCATTAAGATGAAAGATGTTTTTTTTTTATAGGTACTTTTGGATCAATACTTTTTCCTTTGAATATTTTCACAATAATCTCAAATCAAATTATGTCAAAATGTAGCTCAAATCACCCTTTTTGCATTATAAAATGATCGCATATTTCGTTATCTCTCAACCTCTTATTCTAAGTGGATTTAAAAAAGACAAATGTTATTTTTATAGGGAAAAAAAAAGAATGATTTGAACTACATTTTGACATAATTTAGGTTGAGATTATTGTGAAAATACTCAAAGGAAAAAGTATTGATCCAAAGGTACCTATAAAAAAAAAATCTTTCGCCTTAATAAGTTCTATATTGATCGATGGCCCGGACATCACTCTTTCGTATGGTGAAAACTGCAGCTCTCTATCTTGTTCCTATCAAAAGTTATTCGAAAAATGGTGATCTGTCTTTTATTTTGGATTGGATAATAGTTCATTAAAATCTTTATTACTCTTTCTACGAATCAGAACGATGCAAATAAGAAACTGCAAGAAAATAACATACCTGAACTGCTTTTCGAAGCACATTTTTTTATAATATTGATTCAATAGTTCACGGGACTTGGTCTGCGTAATGGAACTACTACGATTTGTGACAGTGATTCCAAGTTTCTTTTTTCACACTATGTTTTTGTTAATATCCAAGTTTCTATTTATTCATTGTATTTTATATTCAAGCATGTCTTGTATTAAATAAGTACAGTAAAACCTCTCTAATCTGAACACCTTCGGGACCAGTAAAAAGCGTTCATAATAAGAAGGTGTTCATAAAGGAGAGGTCTATTTCCAGCAAAAATCGATTTTTGGGACCGGCTAGAAGCGTTCGTAATAGCGAGGTGTTCATTAAGGAGGGGTGTTCACATATAGAGGTTTTACTGTATATACATGAACCATCTCACGCAACAGAGATCATAATCACCTTTCATTTGACATTGATTCTATACAACGGCTATTGTTCTAAATAAGTTCTTTTAGCATAGACATATGTAAAGATGTGGGTTTTTCCAGCTGACCTTTAATTAAAAATGAATTAGTGAATATCTCTCTAACCATACGAGAAAAAACTAAGAAACTTCAAGATAGATTCTTTTTTATAAACTGCATCTATTGTAAGATTTTCAGCAAAATCGGACTTCAAAAAAATCTCGTCTTAAAAACTGATTTTCTAGAGTCTGTCAAATCCAGAAACAAACATTATTGTCTTATGATCATCTAGAGATTTCGAAGAAGGATTTGTAATATTTGGAATTGGTTTCAAACTTCTCATCCAGTTATAAGTGCAATTTTTCGTTTATATATTTTTACTCTGACACGTCGCTAACGAAAAGTAACTCGTTTGTTTTTTGAAAAACCTAGACATGCTCAGAAAAACACTTTAAATAGAGATTTAATAGCCGTAGGAGTTGTCTGCAGAATATACTATTTAGTTTTCAAGAATGCTACTTCAATTCGAAGTTTCTTTTAAACTACAATGTATGAAATGAAAGTCAACATCCCTTTTTGTGTCACATCGGTAACGTTAGCTTTTTACTGATAACTCCTTTGAACAAAGATCTCTAGCACTGATTTTTTTGAAATATCTAGAATTACTTAATATACATGTAACACATAATAATTAGCATCAGGAAAGTTCATTATCCCAATATACACAAGCTTTAATTTTGAGAACTTACGTCGCTAACAAATGATTTGACTCTTATATACGTAGTATATTACTTCTGCTATACAGGCATATATCAGATGAATTATAATGATTGCAACATCTAGTATTTTGCAAATATCTCAGCACAGATAAATCGTATAATCTTGATTTTTCTTTAAAAGACGAACCGTGAAATTCTCTACAAGAATGGTGATGAGAAATCCTATTGAGTCAGTTTTTGATGATATTTTTATAAGACTAAAAATGAAGTATTGTGTGATGGTAAAATGTCCCATTATTCTGAGAGAAATATTAATGACTATTTTTCATATGTCGGCACCAACAAACTATAAAAACACAAATTGTTTTTTTTTCACATGCCTCGTGAAATGTCTACCGCTTTTACATTACAAAAGTCTTTGAATTGTATTGATAAATTTTTTAAATGAGAAAAGGCAAAGACCTTCGTGATATCGTTATTGTCCTTTATAAAAATGGAGGGAAAAGCTTCAGAAATCTCAAATATGTTGGCTAATAAGGTGCATCGTGCTACAGTTCACCATCAGATACAGCAATTGAATCAAAGTAACTCGATTAATGTACACAAATCACCCGAAAGAAGACGAAATGAACAAACGAAAGGATTAATTACTTCAGATTTCTGAAGCTTTTCCCCCGTTTTTATGATGCGCAATAATAATATCACGAATGTCCTTACTTTTTGTCATGTACAAAATTCATTAACACAAGTCAAAAATCTTTTTAATATAAAAGCAATAGACATTCCATGTTGCATGTGAAACAAAAAATAATTTAAGCTTTCATGATTTGTTGGTATCGACACATATGTAAAATAGTCATTTATATTTCTCTCAGAATAATAGGACATTTCACCATCACAGAATGATTCATTTTTAGTGTTATAAAAAAATAAAATTGATATTCACATTTTCTTTTTTTTTACTAGCTGTTGTTCAGTTATAAAACTAGACTATGAAATTTGATGTTTTCAATTGAACATTGAAATTATTACAGATTCACACTATAATACAAGTGTAATTCAAGACTAATAGAATGTATTTACACCTTTTGAATATATGAAAAAAAAAAGCTTTTATTATCAAAATTATATTTCTAAGTATCTATTCATGAAGAGTGATATCTTTAGTGACAATTATTAAAAAAAAAAGAACGTTAATAGTAGTTGTTTAATTTTCTTCTTAAAAAAATGAAAAAAAAAAGGTAAGGTAGTTTTTTCACCTTTCAAAGAAATGAAAATGACAATAATTTTATTTTTGATATCTAATTATTTTTGAATAAAATCTTTTTTTTTTTTAATTTTGTTTTAGTTCACTTAAAGTAAAAAGTATTTTTATATAAATTGAAAATGAATCTAGAAAAGAAAAAGAAAAGGAAATGAGAAGCATATCATTTATTTTTTTTTGTATTTAAAAAGAAAATGCAAAAAAAAAGAACTTGTCATTCATTATCAGAAAATTTTTTTATGTGAAATAACTGGTCTTATATCGACAATAACAATGATATTTGTCTTTCTTATTTTTTATAGTAAGTCTAATATTCTAACATAAAATATTTATTTATTCTCAATTTTAGTGAATATTGTTTTATGTACATCAAATAATACAACTCAATTTGATAATTTCACTATTGAATGGCAAGATTTTAATCTATTCAATTGTGCTGTACCAACAATAATGAATTTATCATTATTTACTTGTTTACCACCAGCTGGTTATACACAAGTTGATGACATCAATTGTCTAAATATGACTTCTGTCGACTTTGACCAAAATATGTGTCAAATTACTACAGATACAGTTATTTATACGACAAGTACTTTAATAGTAACACAAGAAACAACAACATTGACAAGTACTTATAAACAAGTAGAAGTAAATAAAAATATAACATTTTTGAAAAAAATTTTATTTCGAATGAAATATTTAAACAGTTAATAAACTTAAACGATATTTGAGTTTTATCTACTTAGGAGGCATACCAAAATTAGTGGAGAAGATATTTTTATTCCTTATAAAAATCTTAAGGGACCCTCCACCTTTCCGGAGTTTCTGAAGAACGGCTCATCAGAAAATTTTGAAACTTTCAGAGTAGATAGATCTCAATGAGTAGAGTAAAACTTGTCTTAGAGTCAAAATCTCCAAATGCTTTCTTCTAGGGAATATCAGGGACGCAAAGGCTAAAAATCGCTCTGCTGTCTCAGCCGAAATATGTCCCATGGAGCTGAAACTGTTCCTACATATACTAGACACTGTTTGGAGTACCTACGTTTTTCGATTTCTTCTTATCTTCTTTTATTCGAATGGAGACATCAACATACTGAGCATACCCCCAAAAACACATGTTTTTTTTTACTGGAGATTTTTTTGTGAAATCTACAAAAAAAATCACCAGAATAATATTTTGCAAAATAAAAAAAATGTAGGTACCCAAAACAGTGTCTAGTATCTGTAATAAAAAAAGCTTCAGCTCGATCGAACATATTGCATCGGAGAAATGGGGATGATTTTGTACTTTTTTTGTGTAAAAATTAATTTCGAGAAAAACAAAAAGCAAAATTTTTTCGTATGTATTAGGACTTTTTTCTCCAACTAGATTGATAGAAAACTGGCTGCATTCTGTTGTGTTAGGGATCTATGATCAATGTTCGAAGTACCTTTAGAATGAGAAATAATCATCATCATCATTAGAGAAGTTTTACATCGAATAAACAAATCATAGCGCGAGTTTTCTGATAGAGAGTTTGAAAGTTGGATTTAATAAAAGTACTAACTAACAACGAAGACTCCTCATTTATATGGCATTTTACAGAGGATACATCGAGGCTATATTAGCGATGAAAAACCAAAAGTTGAAAAAAGTTTTGGTTTCATGTCGAAAAGGGGGTAGTTCTCTTAAAGAAGCTTTCTTTCTATATAGTCTGATAGTAAAAACAATACTGTGCATTTCTCTTATTTTTGATCATTCTTTGACTAATATGATAATAATAAAGAGTGGGAGGACGCTTTGTCTTGATATCGGCCTGTATAGAAAACATAAACAGTTTCACATGAAACTTTCAGCAATTGTAGGACTCAGAATCACTAGTCATTCCTATAAGTTTCAGCTTGATCGGTCAAGCTTTTTCCTTACTTTGATACTCAGCCATATAGACCCTATTGAGTCTTCTATGGGTCAAAGAATCATTCATTTTAGATGATATATATGTATATATACATACTTTGACAGACGATTTACATCTCATTCGATAGAGAATTTAATTCTGAACAAAAATTGTATAGATACATTCGAATAAAAATCAAAGATTGACTACAAAAAACTTCGAATACTCTTAGTATGTGGTCATATACAGACTTTGTTGTAACCTTGTGTACCTTCAATCTTCACTATATGATTCAGAACCAGAGCCATTTTTTCAACATCAATACTAATCATTAAGAGCTACAAAAGTGCTCGAATAAGTAGCTGCAAAGGGTATGGGTGTGTGTGGCTGTGGCTGTATGAGTGTGGGTGTGCGCGTACGAGAAGAGAAGATCCACACCCACGCATCCATACCTGCATATCCACACCGACCCATCAAATTGATGATAATTCTTCGAATCAATACGACCATTACAACAAACACATTCGATAAGTATTTTTATGTAAATGACTGTGAGATTTTCTCCTATTACCCGTTATTTCTGCCCCGTGATATACGTAAGCCGAAAGATAACTAGTATAATCCTTAGACTGTATAGGGCTAGAAATCTCATCTAAGTACGTCTTACCTTAATATTGATTATTAATAATATGGGCATGCAATTATGAGTTTAAGATTCATAAGTTTGTTTATTGGAAATATACATATGGTGAGGTGGCGATGAAGATAACAGAAACAATATTGGACATGAAAGAATAAGTTCAACGAGAAAAAGGTGGAACAAAACAAAAAAAAGGTATATATGGAACAGAGAGAAGAAGATAGTGAAACTGAACAAAAGTGTTACCACTTAGAATAACAAAGAAAGCCACTTAAGAAAAGTGAGGAAAAATACTATATGCATATATCAGGAAAAAAGACGATAACAGGCTATATGAAAGAGAACAATGGGAATCAGTGAACAAAGGACTCTTTACTTAAAAGTTGGCGGTGACATAGTATCATCTGTCAACGCTAACAGTGACTCTTATCATAATCAGTAGGAAAGTAATTATTTTTCTTTCTTGTTCTCATTCTCTCTAAAGAACGGCAATATTCACGCATGCTGCTTTGTTTATTCATAGATATTACGCAAACAATTTCTTACGCTTATACTACACTCCCTCTTCTATTATCAGTCATCGAAAGCAGAATTTTGAAATATTGAGTGTCCTATCATCAGCTTGATTGGTGGGTAGATTCCAAAGATATGTCATTAGTATCTGTGACCTTTCTGGAATCAAAGTTTACATTGAACCATACTTCCCCGTACAATACACACCATACAGTTGTTATTTGGGCACTTTTGTAGCTCTTAATGATTAGTATTGATGCTGAAAAATGGCTCTGGTTCTGAATCATATAGTGAAGATTGAAGGTACACAAGGTTACAACAAAGTCTGTATATGACCACATACTAAGAGTATTCGAAGTTTTTTGTAGTCAATCTTTGATTTTTATTCGAATGTATCTATACAATTTTTGTTCAGAATTAAATTCTCTATCGAATGAGATGTAAATCGTCTGTCAAAGTATGTATATATATATCATCTAAAATGAATGATTCTTTGACCCATAGAAGACCCAATAGGGTCTATATGGCTGAGTATCAAAGTAAGGAAAAAGCTTGACCGATCAAGCTGAAACTTATAGGAATGACTAGTGATTCTGAGTCCTACAATTACTGAAAGTTTCATGTGAAACTGTTTATGTTTTCTATACAGGCCGATATCAAGGCAAAACGTCCTCCATCCATTGTCGATAAAAGTTGTTTATTATGATATGTGACGATAATATTAGATGATACATTCTCTTCAATATGTATCCTCTAATGCTTAGCCGTCTGTACATATTAGAGTATACAAAAAAGTGATGTCAGTAGAACAAAAAAGTAATACAGAAACAAATTCATTAAGTACTTATTTCATTAAATGTTCGAAATAATCGTCCTGATTATTCATATTCAATTGTATTTGTTGAATATATTTATCAAAAGAATTCATGAACTTGTTTATAATATGATGCAATGATTTGAAATCATTTTGATTTTTGTTTGACATAAAAAAATCACATAGTACTAGATGCGAAGTATTAATTAAGTAAAAACTTAATGAACTTGTTTCAATATTTGTTTTTTGTTCAATCGTCACCACTTTTTGTATACCGTAGTATATATAAACGGCTAGGTATTAGAAGATACACATCGAAGACAAATTGTCATCTAATATTACTGTCATATATCATAACAAACAGTTCTGTATTGAAATTTTATTATTGTTATATTAGTTAAAGAATAAACAAATATTAGAGAAATGTAGAGTATTGTTTTTATTATCAGACTATATAGACAAAAAGAGTTCTTTAAGCTTTTTATAAGAAATTAAAATACGTCCTCCATTACTTTTGGTATGCTCTAAATACGTCCTAGTGAAGACTGGAATATTTTACTCTTCTGATAAAATAATTCGATTTAAGTAATTAGTCAGTTAATAAATATTGTAATGAAACAAAGACGTCACATTACATATAAAGAAATGTCTGATGCTTCAGGTACTGACCTACTTTGTTCCGTAGTTCTAATATCTTTTCTAGAGTAGACACACTTCAGTTTTTTTGAACTTCATATAAATACACTACTAACTGTGAGTCAACTATTTGTAATTTGACATGTATTATCATAAGTTAACTTATCACAAATTATCATAAAACTTAATAGCATGACGATTATCTATGAGCGTATTGTATAACTTTTGTACTATGACATTTTATATTGACTCATATCTCATATTAGTATAAGATTGCTTTTTCGCTAAAGTCGTTTATGGCAGTTTTAGTTTCATTCTTAAATTTCCCAGAAAATACCTTTGGCAATAACAGGAAAATTTCATTTATCAATAGACTTCAATAAGCATGACAACAGCTACAACTCAATCGACAACAACAACAACAACTACTACTACTGATGTCGTCTCTACGTATACTTCCATAACAACTATAACTGATGCAATCCATACGTCAACTACTAGTAGTGCAATTATTCCTTCATCATCATCATCATCATCAACAACAACAACAACAATAACGACAACAACAACACCTAACGAAAATATATATAGCTGTCCGAATAATTCTTACATAGGTTCGTACTGTAATATATCCTCTGATGCATGTACTGTGTCACAACCATGTGAAAATGCAGCAACTTGTTTTCCAAACAATTCTGTACCATATGGATATTATTGTCACTGTCAAACTGGTTATGAAGGTTATAATTGTCAATATGATAATAGAGCATGCATGGAAACCACATGTTGGTAAGAAATTCCAATTCATAAAATCCAATTTAATGCTTTCTGTTTTTTTTTGCTCTCTAGGCATAATGGAACTTGTATATCAGTTAACTCAACTATATCGTCAACTGATGGAACAAATTTTAAATGTGAATGTATGGAAGGTTATAATGGTGTTTATTGTGAACTAACCGTTGATTTATGTGGAAATATTACATGTGAAAATAATGGTATTTGTCAAACAGTTGAATTAATGTGGCAATGTTTATGTCTTGATACAACATTTTATTATGGTGATTATTGTCAATTTAAAACAAGTACATTAAAAATTAAAGAAATGTTAAGTAAATCATTTGCATCGATTGCAATTGGAGCTATTGTTACAACATGTACATTTGTTATTGTTATGGATGTACTTAAATATGTTTTTCATATTGATCCAGTTGAATATGAACGTGATAATTATCGAAAACGACGTGAAGCACAAAAACGTGCAAGACGACCAGTAAAAAAAAATCAATTGAATGTTGCATTAAGATTTCAATATGTATCATAAAAAATCTAACTTATATTACTCATTTTATTTTATGTATTATTTAAGACATACTAAAAGTAGTGGTGTCAACACTATAAAATCTTATAGAACGTTCGAGATAATATTCTTGCTACGTATACGGATAGTCCACATCGAGTTCTATAATTCTATAATATTTCATCATTTTTCAGGTAATATTATAATAGCAAAGTTTCGATATGTTAAAGTTTGCTGCTAATTTTTTAAAACTTTTCTTGAGAATACACAACATTGAATTTCCAAAAAATGACTTATTTTCCGCGAAGAGTGTGAAAATCTTAGATTTATGAAAATTCAATATTTCTCGAAATATTCTGTGGGCAAGATCTCACTCAGAAGGGAAGGTCTTTGGGCACTTGTTCTTTTAAGACATTTCAAATCTCACAGGGATCTAACTTATGCATAGAGCCTGGACTAGCAAACGTCTTATCACTTGAAACTAACCCTTAATTAGACGTTTATCTTCTTTTGATTTTCATATGGACTTCTCTTGTCTTCTTTTATTTGTCTTGTCTGATAACCAGCCGTCTTTATATATGTAAAGACACGTGTCTTGTTTGTTTTTTGCATATGTGTGGTTAACTATCGTGTATTCTCAAGCAGAAAAGTTAAAAAAAAAACATTAACACATCGAAACTTTGCTATTATAATATCACATAAAGAATGATGAAATATTGTAGAATTATAGAGTTCGATTTGGGCTATCAGTATGTATAGCAAAAAAGAATTTTCTTGAACCTCTTATACGATTTCATAGTGCCAGTACCACTACTTTTGTATGCCCTAAGTATTTAGTTCTGCAATTGAAATAAATATTCTTTTTCTTTTTTCCTTCAAATTTTACTTTATTGAATTTTAATATACATAACATTTGATTGATTTAACCATAGACAATACACAGGTCTAATTTAAGATACATCTAATATAAAAAAGGATTAATATTTTATGAAACAATGAATGAATATGTATGTCACTCATCATGTCATGTAATCCATACAGACAAATAACATCTTTTGTTTTAATAAGTTTACTATGCTTGTCTATAGCTTAGATTAATTATTTCGATCGTCTGATACGACATTATAAATTGCTTAAAACGGCAGATAGGTAGCGTGATTACTGTTAAAAACGATGCACCGTATTAGGATCATCTTTTCATCATATATTATTGTATTTACATCGTTCTTTGTTGTATACAACTGATTCTCATTGCTAGAATTGCAACCTAGACAGCATTCTGCGTTTACTTTCTATTAGAATATGAAGCATTTCATTATATAAATAGCATTATTCAATACGGATTTATCATCATAAGCTACATTCAAAGTGGATATATGAAAAAGAGGTGCATAGAGATGTAATAATCATACCTATTGTAAGTGAAAGTACCATTAAACATTTGTTTTTAGATAAAGTATTTCACTAATAAAGATAACTATAATATCAAGGATGTATTTTTTTTAACAAATAACTCACTGCAGTCGTTTTTTTGCTGATTTAAATGTTTACGAAATATTGTTTCCATATGCGATGTAGATCATCATTGAAACTTGGATATAACTTTCTACTAGACATCTAGAACACAAAAGTATAGGTTCTATCATCTATAGAATTTATCTATGGAAAAAAAATATAGAACGAAGAATATGCGAAGTTGTATAAATGTACTCTATAACTCAATATTAATATTATGTCAATCATTTTGTGGCATGATATAAAACATTTTTGTTGACTTCACGCCATATCGTCAAATAGATCTCAAGAAAATCTATCCATCAATGTTTAAACTAGTACAAAAAAGCTAATTGTGGTATCATATAAACGGAAAGAACGAACTTTAAGCAAAAAAAAAATGTTAAGTGCATGTCAATCTCAGTGAAACATTTCTACAAAACACTAAAAATTGATCCAACTAGAAATGATAGATAAAATCTTTAAGATTTATCTACTAAACGTCATTAGAAAGTATCTAATAATACTTATGAGATACATTTTTTGATTTTATGTAAAAACAACTTGAAAACGGAGTAAAAACGGCGATTAGAACAATCGTCGCTTATTATTGAGACGTAAATGATGGTCGTAATGTTGTCGTTTATCATTGTATGTCTTCGTTTGCAGCTGCATCGTAATCGATTATCAAAATGGTAGCTGTTCTTTGCTGTTTGTGAGTCATTCGCAGACCGTTTTATTCGACTTGGAACAACAACAACCAATATCATCCATTTCAGGAGCACAAGAAAGAACAAGATTTTAAAGAACTAATAATTGATACTAATCTACGGAAAAAATAATGATAAGTAAGTCAAATTTCTTTATTTCAAAGTTAATTGTATTTGTTTTTCTTTTATTCGCATCTTCTAGAATTGATATTGATCTTCATTCGTCAAAAATAAACTTTTGAATTTTTTAAAAATTTTATTTGAAAAAGAAATAAAAAAAGAAAGTAATAAAAAGGCAAACATTATTTTTCAATCAAATATCATTACTAATTGAATGACAGTATTGAATTGAAATGTATTTTGGAAATTGAGAAATAAAGAATTTCAAAAATCAAATTTAAAAAAA
The DNA here is from genome assembly GCA_905250125.1 of Rotaria sordida. Lineage (NCBI taxonomy): Eukaryota > Metazoa > Rotifera > Eurotatoria > Philodinida > Philodinidae > Rotaria > Rotaria sordida. Next base: position 70,779 of record CAJNOL010000229.1, read on the forward strand.
AATATCGTGTAAAATTTATAGAAAATATCATACATTTCAACTATATTAATTAATCAATTCAATAATTCACCAATTAATAAATAAATATGCAACTGAATCAAGAAAACTAGTATCCTCACCATAAATTATGCATGAATGAATACGTTGAACAAAATGATATTCAATATTTTGCTCATTTTCTTATCATTTATTGCCATGAACTTTATTTTGATTTTATCAACATTAAAAAAAATATAACAAATTCAACCATAAGTAACAAACACAAATGCTCTATTTATGAATCGAAAATACAAAAAGTTTCGACAAATCCTGAGAATGAAATATGAATAATATATTTTAATATATATTTTCTAATTTAGAATTCTTATCATTAATATCTCTAGAATGACATAAATGTTGATACGACAAAGAAATTGAAGATAATTCAATAAACTGGAAAAACGAAAATCAATGAAGGTAAAAATAATATTGAAGAAATAGGAAGAAAAGAATCTTTAGTATTTAAATATTATTAAAGACTTTTCAATCAGATATTTATTTGAATATTTTCTTTTTTTCATTAAGATAGTAATTGACCATAGTCATTTTTATAATATTTTAAGAACTAAAAGAGCTTGAGAACTATGACTTTTAACGACTTAATAAAGATTTAATTATGCTGTTGATTTAAGCTTAAAAATATAAAAATACAAAGTGTGTAAATGATTTGTAAGAAAAGTTTTTCACAGGTTCTATAATACTATGTGTACTTGATTTTGTGAAACACGATCTAAAAGAAGTGTTGAAGTATATAGGATAGGAACCTGTACCTTCCCCACAGACCATCACAGACGTGATAGACATAATCACTGAAGTGTCACAGGCCATTACAGACACCTTAACAGTGTCCTTCCTCTGTTGCTTCACAGATTATGGTAGACATTGTTGATATATGATCTCAAAGACCGTGTATCAAGAATGTCTCGTTATGATAAATGAACTACTTTTTTATTGCATTTCTGGAGAAGAATAGTGAAGACATGTGTCCTAAAATAGATAGAATACAACAATCTCCATGTGATTAGCAACAGAAACTATCTCATGTTTCACATTTTCATGCTACAGGAATTGGGCTTACAGCTGTTTTTTGAAATATTGTTTTTAAAATTATCCTCAATTGCATGTAAACCCATTATTTATTTTTGTTTTTAATACTCGTTTTTTTATGGAATATTCTTTAATCGATAAAGGAAGTATGGAATGTAATTAAAATAATGGATTCTTAATATGTATTAGTGTTAATAACATTCTAATAAATTCTAATTAATTTAAAATTATTCGTTGAATAAAAGATATTGAAAGAAAAAACAATTGTTTACTGTATAAAAATAATTTTTTCAAGCATTTTTTTCTTTTAAATAGAATGAGAAGAATCTTCGAAATATATTCTTAATAGGCAAGATATGATGAATTAGTTCATGTTTTATGCCATTGCTAAAAAAGAACCAAGATTTATCTTTATTATGTTCAACAGTTGCCTTTTCCAATTTGTTCTAATTTGAGTTTTGTCTTCTTGACATGCAAAGATGAATATTAAATAAAAAGTATTATATGTAGTATTAAATAAAGGAAGCGCCAACAAAATAACTCTAAGTTTTGATTACCTATTCCTTTCAGGACTTTAATATTTATGTGAAGATATAATTAAAACAAAAAAAAAAAAAAAACTTTCACATGGAAAAAAAAAAACTTATTTTTGTCATGCATGCATAATAGACATTTGTTTCAACTTTACATGAAATTTTATACTATATAATTATAATAAAATTAAATATAGCCATTATTTAATAAAATAAGTGCATAGGAATATCATGAAAAAAATAATCTTCTGAAAGATTTTTGTTAACTTTATTTATTATTAATCGACGTATCTAGTTATATTGGTATGTATGTATCATACTTTTGTTTTTTTGTCTACTTCTAATAAAGGATATTTAGGTAGTCGAATGTTCAAAAACACTAGTTTGCATGATATAAATTTTTTTGCATTCAATTATAATACAAAGAATGAATTAAACAAAAGAAAAAACATATTCATAATGAAAATATCAATGTAATCAATCAATTGAAATAGATGTTGAATGTAGACTTGATAAGAATATACAAATTTTCTGCTCATTTTATGATATAAATATAGATTTGCATTATTTTCACAATTATAGTCAAAAACTTAAGATCAGTTAAAGTCTAGCTGATCATTGATTTCCAATTATTGCGTTAAAGTAAAGCTCTGTGAAATCTTACTAGTTACTAGTTCCTTTTAAATACTCATATTGAAGTTCCGTAGGTAACTTCATTTATTTGATTTTTTTCTTCTGATGAAACTGTAAATCATATTATTCATGTTATGAGAGTCAGTATCAATTCGTCGTCTAAATTGACTCAATTCAATCTTTCTCTATTTCTTTTTCATCACACATTTTAGATGAGAAGATCGTATTTCAAAATGTAATTCATTTTTCAAATTTGGGATTATTTATCACTTGAAGAATGTATCTTGTAATGAGATATTATAAGTACAAAAATTGGCATTGTTCTTTTTGCTAAATATTTTTTTTTCTTGCTAAGAAATAATTTATTTATTCATTCTATATTTAGAAAATTTTCTTCAGTTACTCTTTTTAATATCTTTATTTTGATTCAACATAGAACAAACTTTTCTTTTTTTGACATCATTGATGGAATTTATTCCTAATAAGAATCAATGATGAATAGAAGATTGTTTAAATCTTAATCGAACTTCTATCTTATTTTCAAATATTATTATTAATATTCTTCATATAAATCCAATGATATAATCAGTTGTTTGATCCATTTTAAATTTGTGAGCCTCTTTATGTTATCAATTATAAATCTTTTCAATTCTCTTTAACTGAAATCTATTTATTATTTGCTTAATTTTTACTACTGTATATGCAGGTTCTTCTGTACGTTAGATGCTATTCTAATGTTTCATTGACTTATTGATTAAAAGCATCTCCCCGATGAATGCATTACATTAATTAAGAAAACTTCATTTTAAATGATCTCAGAAAATAGTAGATTGACTTAAAAATTACAAAAAAAATTGATTGAGGAATTGACATCTATCTGTTTCACAAAAAAAAAATAACTAATGATTTAGTTTGAATGTTTCGTAGAAGAACTTTTTAGCTTTGAATAATATAGATAAAATTATCTATTTTATCATTAAAATAATTGATAAAATTAATTCTATGTTCTTTTTGATCTACTAAACTTCTGCAGCCTCTTGAGGATACTTCAACAATTAGATTAATATCATTATAAGAAGCCCAAACGATTCATTTACAAAGTTTTCATGGTAAATTATAATGTGTTTCATGTCTTTATTTTATAGTTTTTTCTATTTAATAGAAAATAATAACTTACGTAAGGTTCTCGCTAAAAGAGTATTTTCTTGTTTTTTTAATAAATATTGTTTTTCATATTTCTCGTTATATTTAATGAAGAATGGCTGGTAGTAGTTGAGCATATTAAAAATATATTTAATCGTTTATTAAATTGAAACTTTTCATTGATATTTCAAATAGATAAGGTAAATGTTAGTTCACTTTTTATTCAATAGATATATTTCCAAAATGGCTGTTACACAATCAACTGTTCCTTATTAATTATGGTTGCAATTATTGTATTTATAGTGGGCATTCTAATATTTACTATTTTTATCATGGAACGAAAATGTTATTTGATTGCAACTATATTGATATGTGTAATACTTGTAGTGAAAACCTTCTTGTATTTCATCAGTCTTATCTTAAGCTCTTCTTCTTAAGAAACTCAATTTTTGTCAGATTTATTGAAATATTCGACATATTCGTGTTTTGATAATTTCCGTCATCGTCTGCTTGAAAAAGATACTGTTTTTAGGAAAAACAGGAAATCTTTTTTGTTTTTTCTTTATTTATGTTCTTTTGATCACGCATCCCAGGATTCTCAATGGAACTTCATTATAGTTAATTGACTTTTTTTTTGTTTGAAAAAGCATGCCAAAATGCAGGACACGAGACAGTTTCTTCTTTTGAGTTAAAATTTGTTTCTATTATATAAAAGAGTAATTTTATAATTAGAGTACTATTTTCTGAAAGTTTTTCGATACATTCAACTTTTCATCTCTTAAAAAGTAAGAGTTGAAAAAAAAGAAGATTCTATCATACCTTGCATTTTGACATGCTATTTCAAACGAAAAAAAAGCTGTTAGCGTAGTTCCCGTGGGATTAAAATGTGAAACAGGATATAGCTGCTGTCGCTGATTATAGGAACAGTGTTTTATGCTATCTATTTTGGGACATGTTTCTTCATCATTTTTTTACTTAATTCTTCAGCAATACAATAAAAAAAGGCTGGTATTTATATGAGCAATAAAAATACTGGAATGGGCATATAATCAAAATACGATTTAGCAATAATTTTTGAGCAACAAAAACACTTTATTTAAACAATAATTTTTGATTAATAAAAAAGCTTTATTTGAGTAATTTTATATTGTTAAATGTACAATAATTAATTCATTAAGTAGCAATAGTAATTTCATATTTTAGCAATAAAACAAAGAAAAACTATATTATTTTATATGAATTAGAGAAATAAAAAAGTTATTCACAATTGAAACAAAAGAAAAATGAAAAAAACAGTATATTATTTTGTGAATAAAGATTTTTTTGCTTTAGATAGTCTATCTCCTTTTCTTTTTATATTTTATTTTGTAAAATTGAAAAAATACGTATTTGTATATATAAATGAATTCATATTGCCCTTGGTCAACGGGTGATTGATCTAACACATTAACACTGAACTACTATTTTATTGGAGAAATGGTAATTATATATGTAAATGAGCTAGGAAAAAACCAAACATCCTAGAAAGAAAACATGATGAAGAAGGAAATATACCTGAACAACATCAAGAGAAGAGAAATATCTAAGCGAGGGAAAGAAAAGAAGAGAGAAAGAAAACAAAAGATATATGTATATATTGGAGTTGATTTTAAAATTCGATCCCCTTTTAAAGGCGACTAGTTGACTTTAAAATATTTTAAAATCAATCAGTTGACTTCAAAATAAATTTTAAATTCAACTAGTTGAATTGAAAAGGCAATTAGTTGATTTTGAAATATTTTAAAGTCAACTCCGACATATATGTGTCGTACTTGTCATCTGTATGACATCTTAGAAGAGAAAAAAGGAGAAAAGATATATAAGCGAGTCACACTATAACATTCTTTTTTATATAAAATCTACCTTATATAAAATTTACCTTTAATTTAAATAAATTTGCTCATTCTATATAATTATTGCTAAATTTCATTATTGCTCAATTAAATATAAGTCATAAAAACAGTAGTTCATATAGTATGGCGAGACATTATTTATATTCGGTCTTTGATCATATATCAACAACATCTGTTACGATTTATGGAAGGGAGAGAAGTGTCCAAATTTTTTACCCTTATATTTCAATACTCCTTTTAGATCGTGTTTCACAAAAAAGATAAATGTATAGAGTGAAGACTCACAGAGAATTTCGTTGCGTTGTCAAATGAGCTATTTTTTTTGTCCTTATTGGTTGAATATCTTTTGAAAACATCATAATATAGAGCTAAAAATTTTACCGTAACCTCTCCACTACTGCTCTAACATATCCTAAATATTTCATGTGATTGGAATATACCTGGCCTAAGAGGAGGGTGCAATTAAAGTCTTGCTGTTTGTTGTTCATATTTAATATAAACTATTAGTCGTTTATTCATTATTGTATTCTATATGCATTCACATCTTCAGGTCTCAATCTGTGCGTTCATTTATAGTTTTTTTCATTTAAATAAAAACGCAATTATCAACCTTAATGAGAAACATAGATGGAGACAGAGATAAAAAATGTTTATTCATTTAGCTATTTGCATGCATGATAGAATATCTTATGTAATTTCTTGACTTATATAGAATGTCAGTGGAAACAAAAACAGTCATTATTAGAATATTCTGGTGAGTACAAATGTAATACAGATGATCACTGTTGTCAAAATGATTGTTTAGTTTTATATGAATAAAAAACAACAGGTGCAAAATTTGGTTTGAAATATGTACGCAACATGTGATGACACTAACTATGAAAAAAAAAATATTTGAAGGCAATCAGTAAAGAAAAAAAAGACATTCTTTAGTATGCCTGTCTGTTGAATGTTATCCCATTGTTTGTTTTCCTCATTGATTATGCGATGCAATTTTTTTCTACGAACATTTGAATAAATTATGATTTTCTTCAGTTACTATGATAAAAATAATTAATACATGTTTGCGATATTATATTACGGCTAGTCTGCTTTTGGTTTGATTACAAAATGATGACAAAACACTGTTTTATTATTTCTTTTCTTAAACATATATTTTTTTATAAATTTCTAGTTCTTTTTTCTGATGTAATGAAAGACATTATCTGTTCACTGTTTGACAAAGATTTAATTTCTTTTTATTAAATTTTCTAGTTCAACGTTCATGATTAAAAACTTATGAACGATGTTCTATTTCGTTCGTTATAATTGTGTTCATCATATTAGTTTTCACCCATTATGATCAATCTTATGCATATTACGCCTTAAATCTTGATAACGAAATATACGAGGGAAAACAAAAAACATTTGATCCGATCGCATTTATCATTTCATTTCAATAAAAAAATGTCACGTAATTTAGAACCGAACATGCCTTCCGATCTTTTTTATATTATCAATTTTTCCTGTGCAATCATCGCTTCAATTATTGGTTTGATATTTAGTTTTACACTTATATTAATTATTATTACTAATCAACAATGTCACAGTATGTCTAATTTACTTGCATGCAATACTTCGGTTGCCGTTATTTTCTATTTAATCTTGACTATTTCGGCATCTATTTATGGTTTTCGTCAAGATTGGACATGGAATTCACCATTGTGTACTTTTCGAGCTTATTCTTTTGTCGTTACATTAGCTGCTGTTTGTTATTCATTTTCAATACAATCTCTTAGTCGCTTGTTTTTTGTTATTCATTATAAACGAAGATATCTTCTTACATGGCGTACACATGTTATTATGATTATTTTCAATTGGCTTATTAGTTCATCAATTCCAATGGTACCTTTATTTATTGATGGAAGTCTTGGATTAGAAAAAGAATCACGTACTTGTATAGTAAAAACGAATGCATTTTTAGCGGCAATATATTGTATGATCATGATCATTGGTATACCATTGTGTGTTAGTATTATGGTTTACTGTTCTATTTTATATCATGTACGTCAATCAACTTATCGAATTTTGCGTTCTGATCAAAATATAAATAAATACCTAACAATACAGAATGCTAAACGTGAGTTGAAGCTTGTACGACATATACTCATTCAAATTGTCTGTGCTTCATGTGGTGGAATTATCTTTCTTATTAATGTCTTTTGGCAAGCATTATCAGAAATACCTCTACCAAAGCCTATGTATTTATTAGAAATTAATTTAACAACTATGGGTGTTTCACTTATAACTATTGCACATTTTATGTTAAACACGCAAGTGAAAAAGATTGTTTGTCGATACTCATGTAATTGTTGTTAACTTAAGATAAATACGGTACTACATGTATATAGAATGAATGTTTCATTGTCATGATAATACGCATAATATCTGATTTGAAAACTTAGAAAAATATCTTTCATTTATATCAAACCTTTTAAATTAATTTATTAGAATGATAGAAAAAGAAAGAAATTGTGTTTTTTTTTATTTTTCTAGAGAAAAATGAAGATGAGTTTTCTTTTTGTCTGATTGTACGATACAAAAAATAATTATTGTTCATGTTGAAAACCTATGTAAAGGCACATTCAATATTTTATGGCATTGATGAAAATGAATAGATATGTATCTCTCTTGTGTTGCAATATCTCCTATGTGAAATTGATTTATACAAATAAAAGTTAAATTTATTCATCACTGGTGTAAAGTGGATTTTCACGTCATGCTTCAATGGATCATCCGACATAAAATAAATCTTTGTTACAACAATTATTTAAACATTTTCTAACCGTAAAGATCACTCTAAAAGGCACTACGAATTATTATTTTGCATACCTATGTAGATGCGCTGACGCATAATGGTGTATTCATGAAAAAATAATAAAAATTAGTAGGTTCTATCTCTAACAACCACTCAAGATTTCTCTAAAGTCATTGCTAAAAGTATGTTAAAACTGTGTCTCAGTAACTTTTCTAAATACCTTAATTTATGTATAATTATCCTAACATAATACTTAGATATATATTCAGAATTATATCAAATTTGGTAGACTTTTAAGTTAAGAGCTATTCCATCGTATTTTTTCAATTCTTCAAACTTTATAATACATCATTGTGTAGATGACTTTTGAGCTATCGAAGCATACTTATGACTATGACCTTCTATCATTGTGAAAAATTAATTAAAATTTTAAGAAAAATAATTTTCTTATAAAGCATGATCATTCAATGAATATAAACGCCTTCAAATGACACGATATTTAGTCGATTTCGTTATTTCCACTGACAAAATTTCAGTTTATGATAGTAAAATTAATAAAATAAGAAGTTCTGTATAAATGTTCTGGCATTAAATTGATGTATGTATTGGAAATATTATTTAATCTGGTAAAAATCAGCTGAGACCAAATATTTAAAAAAAGTATTTCTTTCGTGTTCGGTTCATTAGTCTTTTTCATCATAATTAACGAAGAATATCCAACAGAATTTCATTCACTTTCAATCAATCAAATATTTTACATATTCTGTAACTGCTTGAAGATAAGCAGATATTGTACTATGTAAATTTAATTATTCACATTCAACTAATCGAGCTAATTTTTTTCTTTCCTTGAAAAACAATTAATAAAAAAGATTTTCACAAGCATTATATTTTTTTCAATTTCATTTTTAATAAATCGAATTGTTTTTTTTCCTAGATGGCAAAAGTTATCGAAATTCATTATTCATTTTTTTTAATTGGGATAATTCCGTGAGATTTTCACCATCTTTCTGGAAAGTTGTGTTTTTTACACTTTCATCATCTAGTTTGATGTATTGGTAGCAAAAGCAGTGTGAGTTAACAATTAAAATCTTCTTTTGAGGGTGCAGATGTCAATATAGATGTGAATGTGGGTGAACTGAAGACTCACATTCACACCCACACTCACAGTCATTTATCGTATCGATATTCTTGGTGCATTGAATGATTTGTTCGTCTGAATGATGAATAGCATCTACAACACCATCAATAGCTTTCTTCGCCCACTGCACCTTCACTTCTGTACGTCGCTGTTATCAATCCATTATTTTTGCTCTTCGCCTGTTTGCCTTTCTCTTGAAACTCGATTCACTCCGTATTCGTGTTTGTCTTCTCGCCAGATAACGAATACTTTTCTATCTGATTGTTAGCTAAAGGTAGGCAAGTTGACGAAGAGAATGTTATCATAACAATAAGGAGTCTGTGAGCTACCTCTTTTCTATCCATGTTTCTTTCTGTTTGCAAGACTTTGCATTGGGTTCTTTAGCCATCTGCTGCTCTCTCTGTCTCATTTTCCATCTTACATTTACGTTACTTCGTTTTTGTCTTCCACATTTTCCTTTTTAACTCTTATCTTCATTCTTTCTCTGCATGTTCTCGTTTCGCAAAGACTACTTCACTTTGATTGTTCCTTTTCATATGGAATAAAGATCAATCTCTTCACTTGTTTGAGACCGAGCAGATCAGTGAACGGTGGATATCATCCATATTACTTGAAAACCTTTTTGATAGTTCACTCTTATTGATTCAGACTAAACTTGTTTCTCCTTTCGGGTTTGTCTTAATTTTCTAACTACTCTTTGTCTCGCATCGCATACACATGTTACACTTCTCTTTCACGACCTTCTTCCTCAAAGTGCTCTTCTTCATCGTCTATATTTTTTGCTCACATTCTGTGTTAGTGTACATGATATGCCCGCTGATAATACAGCATTTGATTTCGATCTGCGAATAGGTATATAAAATACTCTAACATCAACCCACACTTTTTTAACACCATCGGACAGTGTAGTGGCGGAACCAGGATTTTTTGGTATGCTGTAGCTCAGCTTTAGAGCATGGGATCCAAATGAAATTTATGGAGGTTGATATTGGTCTCAAAAGATGACTTTCTATGACACGATTTTTACGATCAAAGTTTGCGAAAAAAATTAGCATTTTCCTGAGCTCCCTCAAGAAATATTTAATGCTTTTAGTAGTATCCGCTTTTTGAAAATGCCATCGTAAGCTACGTTGACTTTCATCGACAGATTTCAAATTTCATCTAAAAATATTCATCCACTTAGGAGTTATAACGTTTTGAACTTCTGAGGTAATTTTTTTGAAATGTAGGAAAACTTCAAGAAGCCATAACTCCTAAACGGATGAATATTTTTAGATGAAATTTGAAATCTGTCGATGAAATTCAACGTAGCTTACGATGGCATTCTCAAAAATCGGATACTACTAAAAGTATTAAAAAATTTCTTGAGGGAGCTCAGGAAAATGCTAATTTTTTTCGCAAACTTTGATCGTAAAAATCGTGTCATAGAAAGTCATCTTTTGAGACCAATATCAATCTCCATAAATCTCATTTGGATCCCATGCTCTAAAGCTGAGCTACAGCATACCAAAAAATCCTGGTTCCGCCACTAGGACAGTGCATCAAAGGTTATGTCTTATGTAAAGTTTGGGTATTGTTTGTAGATAACCTTTCGGGACATATAGGGCAAATATCAGTGAAAAACTCGGTTTCGATTGATTTTTGCCGATTTTCAAGAAATCTCCAGTTTGAGTAACTTTTCTGATTTTATACTCGGATTCAGGGTAAAATTTTGCATTTCATGCATTATCGATTATACCTTTTCGATGGCTGTGTGGGCTGTGGGATTTATAAGGATCTAGTTTTACGAAAACAAAAAAAAAATTGTGGCAAATTGTTGTATTCTCCCTGTGAACTTGTTTCAACACTTCTAACTGTAATATTCGTGACCAACATGATTGATTGCATGTTACTAAGTGGTTTTGAAAAACAATATAGAACGAAAGTTTTTCAATAGCTCTGTAGAAGACCATTAGTTTGAAAAATCCGACCGAGACATTATGCGAAACTAATGAGCGAAGGTCTATCGATAATCAAAAGCTTTTTGAGTTAATATATTTCCCAATAGTTGGAAACAGATAGTCTAAAGCAACACTCAAAAGGTTCGTGTTCTCATTAAGATTTAACGCAGATAATTGAATTTTTGTTGAATTCTACCTGTGATTGTCAATTTTTCAATACAATCATATTTTTTTCGAATTTTGATCTGACACTTTGCCCTTATGAAGGTCTAACTTAGTTTAGCTTGTGTACGAAGTTTGAAAAACTTTTAGACATCATCTCTTCGAGATATGCATTTTTCCAAGGAGTAATCTTTCATAGTATGAATGGGATAGCTTCTAAGTTTTGAGACATGGAAATCTCGAGCAGCTTAGATTCAAAAATTCTGAAATTTCGTACACAAGCTAGACGAAGTGAGTCTTTCATATGGACAAAATCTCAAGTCGAAATTCGAAAACCTGATTCGATGAAAAAATTGAGAACCACAAGGAGAATTCAATAAATATTCAATTACGTCAGGCAAACCATAATCGTAATGACAGCATCTATGGACTTTTCCTCGTACGTTGCAGGATATGTTCCTTGGCATGTATCGACATCGCCCCAGCACAGGAAAGCCGAAAATTTTTGCGGGCCAGGAAAGAGTCTTATCCACTCTTCTCTTTTTCGATGAATAATATTTGATCAGCGACAGTGGATGTGCTGCACATTTCGGCGAAAGCAGTCTGAATGGGAATAAGACTGTAATTCGATAAAAGAAGAATGATTCTCTTTTTCTTCTACTACTAGACTACCTATATGAAACAGAAATTATTTCATCACTATCAAGATAGTCATATTACAAAACTATAGTGTTGCCTTCCTCTACTACGATAAAATAAACCTACTACAACTCCACCCTAAATTTCTCTTTTTCTTGCAGTAAAGATAACGAATAAATGCGCAAATAGACAAGTTTCTGGATGCTTCTACGAGCAAAATACCTTGCATTCGTTGCCTACTTTATAAAAGAACGTGCACAGATAAAATACATAACATTTTATCATTTTGCGTACTAGCCAACAACGGTAGAAAAGAGTTATATCTTCAAACAAATACGTCGCATCGCTTCTATTCAAACTACAGTAGCGTTACACAGGTTTCTTTTTATTTACTATCGGTACCAAAATAGTTACTATGCGCATGGATGTTTTTTCAATATCTCTGAGACCGATGTATCTAGCGATATGCGCCTTTCAAAATTCGAACGAGAAATGTGGTGAAAATATATAAATAGAAAAAGCATTAGGATAAGAGATGGTAAAGGAATCTCTGGAAACCTGGACTTAGGTTAAAAGTTCGCTCTCAAACCTATCTGAAAACAAGATTAGTGAAGAAACCCGTAGCGTAGAGACTATTTTTTTGGTGACTACATATGTCCTAAGTAGTAGAAAGAAGTAAAAGAGCAAGATTCTGTAAACTCCAGCTGGTAAAGAGAAGTTCTCCATGGACATAATCCATCTACACAGTTCTAAAATGTAATGGGAAAGTTTTGAGTGCAAAAGTTTAACTTTAGTCCAGACATCTAGATACCTCTTAGTTATTTGCTATTGCTAACCTAATGATTTTAGCCATCTCGATATTCTCAAACATTTCTTTTTCAAATGCTGAAAATCACAGATCACGAACTACATCCATTTCAGGTCTATTTAACAGACATTCTATAAAGGAATCGTAGATTTTTCCTATATTGAATGCCTGTGTATATTTCAAACTTTGAGTTCAATTATATAGAAAGATGAGTTACTTTATACCATACTAGAGCCAAAAAAACTTGGCTCTGAAAACTTGTTGATCTTACAGAGATAACTGATTGTTAGTACCCCATTGGACATCCCTAAAAATGGTGAAACATGGATACTCATTTCATTTTAATTTTTTTCTACTATATTGTCACTTTAGATAAGGGGCAATATAATAATCAACAGAGCTCGCTTCAATCTACAAGACTATATAGAAAGTTTTCTGTTGAAGTTTAATGTGAATTTTAAAAGTTCAAATACTGTGTTTTCGCCATATACTCGATTTCTTCATTCCCCAGTATTTCGGACAAATATCTTGACTTTTAGCAAGTTCTAAAAACTGACACTATCAAAGTATAGTGTATTCAATTCAGCGTCAAGGCTCACATTGAAATTTCTCTAGAAACGTTCGTAGGTCGAGATAGCGAATGTCATACTGATTGCCCTTGATCATTTTTGTTTGCTTCTCTATCGTTTAAAATTTTGGCCATCTTTCGCAAATAATTGCATTCAGAAGTGTAATCTGATCTGAAATATGTGGGCGAGTATGGACTTAGCAGTGTTTCTATTCCCTTCACTCCTGTTCACCCACCCACTCACAAGAAAAGCATTTATTTTTCAAATAATTTTGACAATAATCTTTACTTTGGCAAACTTATCTGGTAGTTCGGAAGACTTGAGATACTCATCCTACACTGCATTCGTGAAACGTTTCATGTACACCATCGTGTAGAGTGTGCACATTTACTAAGATTCACTCCTCTTTCCTCCAATCACTTCATCTATTCTGCATGAAGAAAACGGTTTTCATTACGATGTGTATCTACCATTCAAACATGTCGAAGATTGAGTATTTGTGAAGTTTTTTATTTGACAACGACTGAATCATACAGCAATCAATGAGAAACTGAAAAATACTAATGATTAATGTCCCCATCATCCCTCTCATGTCTATCTCATTAGTGATTTCAACACCATTCAAACGTTTTCGAATAAAAAGTTTCATAGGAATGCTTGGTTTTCGACATCTTTGAATGATAGGCAGGATGTGGTAATGAAAACCGTTTTCTTCGTACAGAACAGATGAAATGATTGGAGAAAAAGGAGTTGAACCCTAGTAAATATGCATATTCTACATGATAGTGTGTGTGAAACATTCCACGAATGCAGCCTGGGACCAGCTACACAAGTTTTCCGGACAACATGGTACGAGCTCTCGAAGAAGCCATTAGATTAAGAAACGTACAAGAACACACTGCATGTATTGAAGAATCAGGTTCTTTTCGAATTTTAAGCAAATTGTTTAAGGTTTTGTGAAGAAAGTTTTAGATCTTATTTGTTAAAAGCTGACGGGGACATTTGAAGAAAGAAAAGTATCTTAGGATGCGGAAACTTATTCTATTTGAAATGCGAACATCTTGTCTGTTTTCATTCATTATTTTAGAACAGTCGAAAATGGAATCATTTGTCTTTCTGTACTCCAATAAGCGCCCTTAGTTAGAATTAGATTTTCTTTAAATAAAATTTCAATATTGAGCAGCCAATTTTCCCTGTTTTGCATTTCATCAATGTTTGACTACAAAAAATTAAGAGGTGAATGAGAAGTTCTTCTACCTATGTTTTAACTTAACTGCTTATTCAATAACTTCTTCGGAAAGTTACTAGAGATGTTTCCGTTTAAAGTTCCTCTTCAAAAGAGTCGCTTTTCGCCAGAATCATCAAAATTGAAATAAATTCATGGAGAAATAGCCCGTCATCTGTTCTTTCATACGCGACAAAAAATTTTATTCGGCACCTCTTTTTTGTTTCAAATTTTTTGGAAGATTTTCGTCATCCTCTATTCGAAAAACAAGCAGTTTTTACAAAAAACCGAAAACCATCTTTCGTTTTTCTTAGAACGTGGGTTCAACGACGTAGCACCAGCAGAACTCTATTATAGTAAAAGCTAAAGTAAAATATTTTTTTTTTGTTTCAGCTTGTGTCTAGCACTGGTCCTGCTCGTGATTCTTTTTTTAGAATAAGTCTTTTTATTATCATATAAGAAAACACCTCTATAAAAACAGCGACATTTTTTTAGAGGTTTTTTGAGTCATTAAACTTGTCAACCCTTTTCTTTGCTTAAAAAGTAAGAGTTTAAAAAAAAAGAGCCACAAGGAAGGCTAGCCCTAGACACAAGTTTTCAAACAAAAAAGAATTTAGATGTATAAAATGAAGATCCACAGAGAAATCTTGGCGCTACGATAGAGCTATTTTTGACTCTTGTTTGGTACATATCTCTGTCAAACGTCATGATATAGGGCTGAAAACTTTACCATAGCCATCACTCATCAGCTGTAACATATCCTGAAAGTTTCTTGCAATTTGGATGTTCCTGGACTGAGATCGATTTTTTAGGGGGGAGGGGGCAGGGAGAGGGGCAGCCTTAAATCTGAGAAGGTCATCATTTAACTTGAGATGAAAGCATGATCAGCGACGTAAATAGATCGATCAATCTGATAATATTGCTACAAAATACGGCAATAGTTTATTTTATAAGAAAAGATGAAGTCGCAACATGAAAATTCTGGATTTTCTTTTTTTCGAATGTCGAAATATATTCTGTCTAATAATTATCGTGTTTTCTAGATTGTTTCCTGTTTGAACATTGATCATTATGGAATATTATTGAGTTGGACACACCTTTTGAAATTGATCAAAAAAAAGAGAGCAAGAAGAACACAAGTATGCCGGCAATGATATGAGAATGACAATGAAGATGGAACAGAGAGAAAGAGAAAGACAACCAGATAAAAATATTGATTCAGCTATATCGGTGACAAGCGAGCAGCATAGTTCTTCGAGTGTCATCGATTCGAACATTGACAACTACACGGTGAACAGTGTATCTTCATCGGCGAATTCCAACAACCATTTTCCATCGATATCGACAACGTCGAATGATCAATTGAGTAGCTCGACTCCCACGTCTCATACTTTTGCATCGACAAATAAATTCAGGACATCGTCAACTAATTCAACAGCGAGAAAAACGTCACTTATAGACGATTCTGAAACAGTTCATTCCGATTCTACAGATTCATTAACCTATCGATCATCGACGAATTCAACACGATCGAGACCTAGCCGTGCACGTGAACGCGAACCACCCTATTCCTCTCTCTCACATTATCATTCGTCATTATCTTCATCACGATTTCGTAAATCTTATTCTTTGGATGATTCCGATGAAGAGATTGTCCAAGAAGAAATTCTGGAAGTAACAGATTTTAATCATTATCCGACATTGATGGAATGTTGGGGTCCGGATACAAAGACGAAGACTTGGCTAGAAGATGACTTGAAAATTGAAGAAGTTGTCGAATTCGAAGAAGTCGAACCGACTATTACCGAAGAAATCGTCTATGAATTAACCTATTTAGGTGAGCAGCTTCTATCGTGTCGACAAATCAGTCGATCTCGATCAGAATCGAGAAATTTTCGAAAAATTCGTAAGAAACGAACTAGAAGTAAACGACAACATGCCGATGACTCATCTTTCACGATCACCTCTGACTATCGTGGAACATCAGAGGCAACCTCGGGTGATGCTAGTCGTTCATATTCGCCTTTTGACTATGAGCACAGCTACACTTTGGAAAAACCGATCAAACAGAGACCAGCATCGTCTTTCGCTTCGGGCTCGGCGTCGACCGACTTTTTATCGAGTAATGTCTACTCTCCGAAAAGACATAATGACAAGACTCAGTATCGAACATCAGACTACGAAGACAGCGATCAAGCAGCATCGGTTTTATTCGATGGAATACGTGAATTGATATATCGAGTCTATTCGTCGACGATTGATAGCTATTTAGAGACATCATCCGATGAAGATGATGCCACAATGAGCGACATGGATATCGAGACACCTGTGCACAGTGAAAAAAATGATTTCACAACGAGTACACCCAATCAATGGTCGATTGAGTCTAAATCAAATGAGATCACTGATGAACCTGTCGACAAAATTGTATCGCATATTTTACCAGATCAATCGATTGGCACACCTATAGCGATGAGTAGTGGCGAAGTTGCTGAAGAGAAATTGAAAATCACTCTTGATCCAACAACTGTCAACATCAACAGTACTCGTAAGTAAACAATGTCAATGCCTTGATGATCGTGGAGCGTTCAACTTTGTTTCCTTTGCAGACGAACAGCCAATATCGGCCAATAGTCGCATTATTAACACGACTACTAATGAGATCGACAAGGAGCCGAGAGAAGAATCATCTCCTGTTGACCACGAGCGGATAGACGAGTATAGAAGTGCACTTGGAACTGATGAACTTCAGAGTCAATTCAACGGATTAAACCGCGACATCGACGAGTTTGACCAATCAGAAAGACCTACTGATCGACTAGTGAAGACCAATGATGAGCGGAGACATTCTGATCCAAATCAAATGAACACGAACCAACAAGAATGGCTTACCCCTATTGGTCAGTCTCGTGCGGAGCAAACAGAGATTGAACGAAGTGAACTATTGGCTTTTCAAACGACCATCCCTCAAGACAATCGACAATCGTTGAGCGAAACTTTTGAGAATGAATCAAAAACATCACTGGAACCTTATGAGTCCTCAACTGAAGTTCGTACAATAAACCTCGAACAACCAATTCCAGCAGCGAGCGAACAAACTGTACTTATGCCCAACGTACAGGCGAAAGCTACTGCTCGAATTCAACCAATGAAATCTTCCGAAGAGATGCCGCAATCGATGGGAGTTACTACCGAACAGAATCTCACCAGTATTTCAGCGACATCAGCCACAGATGCGGAGAAGCAGCAGGAATGTGACAAGGACTATGAAGAAATGACTCTGACCACTGCCACGGAAGTATCGACAATAGACAGACCAGAGATCATTACATCAGATGTTCCATCATTGACTGGTTTCGATGTTTCTGTTGACTCCCAACTTCATGTCGACGATGATTTTCTCGCATCCAATAGCTCTCCTCCATTTGTCTCTGCTCCCGGATGGACCGGAATCGATGAGAAAAACTTGAAGCTACAAAGCATAGACGATAGACCAACATATGCGAAAAAAATCGAACCGAACGATAAAACCTGTATGCCATCGCTAGAGGAGCTCAATGCCCACCGAGATGAAAGCCAAGAAGTAACTAACTCCAACGATGAGATCAATGATAAAAACGAACAACAACAGATAACAATACAAAGTGGGAATAAATCGAATTCCAATCAAGAAACGAACGCGCCACAACCTTCGGTAAGCACCGCTGAAATAGAACAAGAAGATGCTCTGCTTTCGTCTACGACAACGTCACTGACAACAGGGCCGTCAATTAAAGATCAACATGAATTGGAACCTCAAGACGAAGTCGAGGCTATAAGCATGGAATCGTCATCCACGACCGATATCGTTCCATCGAACACGTCAGCAAAAAGATCTAGCTTCAAAAAATCAATGCCGCAGCTCAAAAACATGGCCAACCGGAAGATTCTTGTGAAAGAACAAGCATCGATATCTGTCAAAATCAATATTCATGTCACGACGACGGATATCAACAATGACAGTTTGAGTTCATCACAGTAGGAATTCTTTTCTTCTCAATGTCTGATTTACTTTTCATTTTTGAACATTTTTTGCAGAAAGTTTCCGTCGACAACCGTTGTGGGAGTAGCTTCGCTTTCATCGGAAAGCACCGAAATCTCCGATCATTACTCGACATCATCCAATGAAACAGACGATGCCGATAGTGAGAAAATTGATCCTATGCATCGACATAAATCGCGAAAACGTACAATCAGCAAGGACAAGTCGGTCGATCCCACTCCTACTGGCAAGGAACAAGACGCATCCTGTACGACCGATCGATTGGACAGTGATCAACAAGACGAAACATCAGCGCAACAATTTAAAGAAGACGATGGAGATTCCAGCAGCACGAGCAGTCAATTGAATTCATTCTCATCGGATTTCTTGCAACAACCGGCTAAATCCGACAAAACAAGCACATTGTTGGTCGATACCCCCTTGACAGAATCCAGTATGATCTTATCTTCGGCCATCTCCACCGGCATGGATACTTCTGAAAGCGAAAGTCATACAGTATTGCAACAGCAGAGCAACAATGAAAAGCAGATCTCGCCGGAATCAGTCTCACTTCATTCCATTGAAACATCCGATATTGACAGTTCACTTACGACGGTATCATCGCCGAGCGGCACATTGGTGCAAACTCAATCAGTGGATTTGCTCACAAACGAGGAGGCGAAAACAGAGTTGACGCACGAATTCAGCGATACACCACCAGTGGAAAACGAAGACAAAGAATCGTTTGTCACCTCCATTCGCAATCTATTCGCCGGATTCATTTACAGTTTGCTCGAACCCTTTACCATCGACTTCACAACGTCGGAATCGACTGTTGACGATCAACAAGCGAACGAAAACAACGAAGCAATGACTCAATATCAGTCTTACACA
>CAJNOL010000229.1:90271-185581 GCA_905250125.1 Rotaria sordida
TCGTGCGAAGTGCAATCATTCGATCGGCCGACAGTGAAAATGAAAACGACGAAGAAGATTCTATGGATTCTCCGATCACCAAAACAATAGTGACTCAAGAGCTCACTACTGACGAACTTGTCCAGTGACCTGTACTATTGTTTTACTCAGTTGTGGTAAATGCAGAATTCGATTCTTCATCGAATTACTATGTTTTCACGCACTATGATTGGAGAGAAATGCGGATATAGTTGGAAAAACAGACTTTTGAGACTTTTCAACTGTATTTTCAATTTGAATTGATTGTGTGAATTCTGCTATTATTTTCATTAGTTCTCGTTTCTGAATTTGACTTTTCTTGAAGTTTAATTATGTTTAGTTGCTCCCATTGGATGAAAAATGAGAGTTTACGATAAAAAACAGATGTTTGAGAGATGTTCTTATGATATTTCTTATTTAGATGCGCCCAGTGGCTTGCACTATTGTTTTAATCCGTTCTACTTACCGCAAAATACAATGCTGTATTAATTATTCGGGTTTTCAGATTATCACATCGGGGAAGAAAATAATGGTTTACAAGGAAAACAAGCTTCATCGGTGGGTTTCCGATGATCTTTTCCTGACTAGACTCGAATTGTGTCTTATGCTATTATTCTAACTGCCACATGATATAGGATTCTGACTCTACTGACGAGAATTCCCTTAGGTGATAATTTGTTCTTTGTTTACAACTCTACTCAAGCAGTAGGGATTATTAAATTTTGATTTTCTCGCATGCGTATGATCTTGTTGCTAAAAAGTAGGATCTTGAATGTCTCTGGTTTTTTAAAGAGAATTCGGTTTTTTGGAAATGTTTTGTTGAAGCTCAATGTACTCATAATTTTTTAAAATTTATAAGCCTAAACAACGATCGATCATACTCGAATCCATGCAGCGAGTAGTTGATATAGCGTTGGTTCGAATCTGATGATTTGTAGCAAAGATATAAATAATTTCTATATTTATATTTCGAATTCGTACACGTCACTTACTTTTAGTCGAGAAGCAAAATCTAGAGTGGGTTCATATTTACAAAGAACTTACATGTTAAATTAGTTACATTCATCCAGAGTGTAAATGTGGTTTGTCTCGGCATCCATTCACCGACACCCTTAGGTACATCATGTCGCTGCTGAGAGTTTTGCGAGAGAATTTTCATTGTTATCTTAATTTCTGAGATTGGTATTAAGAAAACTTAGGATTCCAGTTAGAGGAAAGCCATATATTTAGGATTTTCTTAGCCTAGCCTACGAGAAAAAGTCAGTTGCTTTCATGACCAATGAGTTGCAATGTTCTGGAAAACATCTAGCAGAACTTCTAATGAAAAAAGTGGCGAATGGTAAAAGTACTGGATCAATACCAAAACATCATTTTTTGGACAGGTTTGTGTGAGTAGATTATGAAGATTTGTTGTTTTCCTGCTGGAATTTCTAAATTTTCTTAGTTGGAATTTCAGGAGTTCAGGTAAAAATGGCAATTAACTCCAAAACTTTCATACTCAGCGATTGCTTTTAAACTTACATCTATCAAAATACAAAAGATGAATAGAGCGTTCGAAGATGATTCTAAGGCATATAATATTGTTAGTTAAGATTAGTTACTCGCGAGAGAAATTATGCTCTCAAAACGTGGAAAAACCAAGTTTTCTAGAAAGCCTTCTAAATACAAAGATAATATCGGAGGAAAACTTTCTTCCTAGTAAAATATTTGTCTCACTGAGTACTATCTACTCTGAAAATTTCAATCTTCTATCATTTAAAATAAAGATATCTAGAAATCTTGTTTTGACAGGTAAAACTCTAGAAAACAGTGATGGAAACCCATCAAGACATCTTTCTAGAACTTTTTGAAAATGATTTTTCGAGTAAAGACATAAAGCTCATGTACTTCTGGAAGTTTGAAATGATTCTGATGAAGTTGTTATAGCTTCTTCCACATTTTTAGAAGCACTGCCTATATGCATTCAATGTGCTTCTCGACTTTTTCTCTTTACGTTCGTAAATTAACTACTCATATCATCGTTGTACTCTTATGTTAAGAGAAACGTGTAAAACAGTTATTCACACTATTAACTACAGGGTGTGTAAAAATATTTTTCCAGGGGGTAACGCTATGATTTCGAGTAGTACTCATAACAAACTTTATACCAAATTAAAACGTGTCGAAAATAGGATTGATTGATGCTAAATAGTAAAGGATATGGCAATTTTTTAGTGTCGAATTCAGAAAATTTCTAGAATTTTACAGCATATTAACATTGAAAAATTACTTTCACGAGGCAGTTCAAATTAAATCTCATTTAAATTGAGGAATATCATAAAGTACTATTTATCTCTTATAGTTTGATGAATATGGCCAATAATCAGTATGATGACGATTAGCTTTCTTTACAGCACGAAGATGAAACGGACACGAACATGAAATAGTTTCAGATAAGTCAATGTTTGTTTTCATGTTTCTCAAAACATCTGAAATATGTTTTTCAAAGTTCCTTCATCGTAACGATTATGTTCTGTCTCCAATAGCATTTTGTTTCAGTTTCAGTTTTAATTATTGTTCCAATATTTCCGAGCCAGGTGTCGAGCTTTTTGTGTTATTTCTCATTTTAATTGAGATCTAGTTTGAACTGCCTCATGAAAGTAATTTTTCATTGTTAATATGCTGTAAAATTCCAGAAATTTTCTGAATTCGACACTAAAAAATTGCCATATTCTTTACTATCTAGCATCAATAAATCCTATTTTCGACACGTTTTAATTTGGTATAAAATTTTCTAGGGATGCTGTTTGAAATCATAGCGCTACCCTCTGGAAAAATATCGTTATGCACCCTGTGCAGATCAAAGTCAGATTTTGAAACGATTATTTCTATTTGTTAGTACATAAGTAACAATTGACCTGTTCGAGATGAGTAGTGGTTAATATTTTTTTTTGCTTGTTGTTTTGATTGCATTGTTTGTTCATCTAAGTTAATTTAGAGAGCGTCAGTATTGATCTTCACTTAACCAATATCCACTATTGCAGCTACATCTACATCGACACAACTAGGACTGGTTCGAGATAGTTAGGATTAAGGAAGTATGGGTGTGGGTGCAAAAGCTATTGACATGTGTTTGTATGAATCCGGTTCCGATGATCCACGCTGTGGTCGAGCAAACTGATTTGATTGAGACTATCTCTTTCGACATGGTTTATCAGATAGTTTTAAACGTGATTATCCTTGAAATCACATGGATTGCACTGATTTCGTGAAAGATTTTAGCTCTGTCATTAATTTGCTTCTCTATTCAACTGGTGGATTAATGCGGCCATACATCTTCATATACTAAATATTGAATCAAAGCCATTGGTAAGATAGTACACGTTCGACACAATAATGTCTTAATAATATGCTTTCGTTATAACACTGATAACATAATAAAATCACTATCTAAACGCAAGGGGACAGTATTTACTTCATCTAAGTATTTGTTTTGTTCACTTTTTTTTTACATTCATAAGATGCTCTTTTAACTCAAGAGAAGATATCGAGCTAACGAAACTGCATTCCCTCAGCATCCTATACCAGAGATAACTTAAAGACGGACTATTCTTCCTTCTTCTTTCTTGTGTCTTCTATCACGTTTGGTTTCCTCCATTTTCTGTCTTACTCAAGCTGTGTTCACTTCGGACAGTCTATATCTTACATGCATTGTCATGATGACGATATTTATCCTAATCATGTTCGACTGAATTATTGCATTACTACTTGTAACGGGTGTCTCAGAGTAAATTGCACTACACTATGAAAACAAACAAAGGTCAGTCCAAAAATATAGTTGTAATACGATACGGATCAGTTTTCATCCTCGAAATTACTTTCATTTATATGAAGTTTTTTCGTCATCTATTTGCATCTGAAAAGGTCAAATAGATAAGGTCATTATTGATGAAAGCGAGCAAGATTAGATGCATGCTGAACGCAAATTTTGTGAAAAGACCTTTTCTTTTGAGTATAAATTAATAGTTGAAAGTTGTAAATGATTTTCATCATTTTATGCAAAAAAAAAACATTATATTTATCAACAACAAATTCTAAATACGCATAATCCCAACAACATTGATCAAATTCGAATAGCATCGTAAAATGATGTTTGAAAAAAAAAGTCCTATCATGTTACCATCGATAATTCAAGTGCCTTTCTGATCAATCGTATAAAAAGTCGAGAGAAAATTGAAATGCAACCGCACTCAAACGGAAATGATGTCAAAAGCATTGTTTATCTCTATGCTATTACTTCTCTCGCTGGCTATCAACAATGCCATCGATAATAAATGCCTTGCATGCATCTGTAAAATAGAATCGGGCTGTAAGCCACTCAAATGTTCATGGGATGTCAATTCAAATTCATGTGGTTACTATCAACTGAAGCGTGCTTATTGGCAAGATTGTGGTTCACCTGGTCGTTCACTTGAATCGTGTGCGGCAGACAAGAGTTGTTCGGATAAATGTGTACGAAAGTACATGCAGCGATATGCCAGTCGATGCACTAAAGGTCGTAAACCGACTTGTCAAGATTATGCACGAATTCACAACGGAGGACCGAATGGATGTCGAACGTCAGCCACAATTAGCTATGGAAAGAAAATTGCTAACTGTTATTCTGGTTGAAAAATCTGAATTTTTTTCGATTTCACAATAAATCTCGCCTATTTTCTTTATAATGTGAACTCAATATTTATTAAATTGCTCTCACATGATTCAACTACCTTAAAATCGACAGTATTTGGATTTATAGGTTTTGTTCAACGAAATGTTCACTTCTAACATTGTGGTTGAAACTATTGTAGTATTACTTTCATTTTGATAGCCGTAATGAAATCAAATAATAATCATTGAGATTGGATATTTGATTATTGGTTGTCATTGCACTTGCTCTATTTGTTATGCATAGCCTTAGCTACATGTCAATAACTAATGCGACACGAAAGAAGATGCATTCCAATTATAAACGATTGAGCATAGAGAAAATGAGGTTGTCGATATAGATATAGAGAAAACTACCACATCCACATCTTCCGCCATTTTTGTTTGAAAGGCCTTTCTGTAATCTGTTATTGCTCAGATTGTGCCGTAATTAATTTGACTTCTGGCAGGTCCAATTTTTGCTTGCATGTAGGTGAGCCTCCGTCGTTGATCCTTTTCATTTCGATGCATCTTGTATCAGGTTCATTGTCCGAATGCCTTTCAATTGCAGCATCATCATCATCTAGTTCGTCGGAGATGCATTGAACATTCTCTGATGCATCTGACTCTTCTGAGCCATTATTCACATCATTGCCTTCGTCGCCTGATTTCTTGCCGAAGCCTTCAGCACATTCGTGTCAGTGTTCTGGCTGATTAGCGTCTAATGGTTTGTTTGAGATCGTTTTCTTTTGCAGAAATATTTGCGTTGAAATTCAGTGATTAGTAGCCGAATAAGACGTTGATAAGTTTCACAATACACAGAATAGTGAGAAAATAGAATATAAACTGAGTAAAATAATTTATTACTGAGGACAGTGCTCAGCTATTTATTTGATAAGCATGATGTTTTAGAAAGTATTGGAATGTTTTGGAAAATATTCTAACACAGAAAATAGAATATTATGAAACCATTTACTCGCTCTAAGACTTTTTAGAAAGTTTTGAAATGTTCTCAAGCAAACTAATAGAAAAATGTGGAATGTAAAATTGACAAAGTTATAGCCGAAAAATAGTGTCATAATATAGGGTTCGGATGAATTTGAGGTCACTAAAAAGTGCTTATATGTATTTCCAGATAATTTATTCCATAGATAAATAGTGTTGATGAAAGAGTGACATCAGCAGCGTACTCTACTATCTTTCACTAGATTATATTTAAGGAGGCATGAGTTGATTGGACATGGTGTGAATATAACATTAAAATGAAACTAGTTGGCGTCCATTCAAACGTCAGATGAACGTGTTAGAATTGAAACTATCTGATAATATAATTCAGAGTTTAAATTATATTTGTACTCATTCAATAGTGAATCGAACACAAAAAGTGTGTGGACGTTGGTGTTAGAGAAGCGAAGACCTACACTGACATCCACTTCAGCATTGTGATGGTAATGATAACGTTTTCAACTTTGAATGCGGCAATGTAGAAAATATTTTATAAATCAAGTTACTACCAGTCGAATCATCTGCATGAGCATAGCATAGATAAGATCAAGGTAATAACATGGATTCTATTTCCATATTTTCTGTATCATCTTCACCAACATTAACCAATAAAAACAATCAAAGATTAAAAGATTCATTAAAATCTAATGTACTTGGCAGACCTTTGGACGACCATTCAAAAGTTGAGTCTAATCCATCTGCATACGAATTACAATGTTGCCTTAACTCTTGTCTGTCCAATAAAGAAGAGTGTGATACGGCAACTAAGTTCTTCTGAAACACATCCGCATCAAATCAAATAACTATTCAGTTTAAAAAACTTTTTTTCACCGTAACATTTCTTTGATAGATCAGCATCAGCACACGGTTTTGTTGAGTAGGATGAAATTTTGCATAGGTATTACTTTGAATGTGCTCAAGCAGAAAACCACTAGAACAAATATCTCTTACTTCATTAAAACGTACTCGAAGACATCTTGGTGTGATCCATTAGTTTTTGCATATTTAGTATCTATCTTTCCGGGTAAAACCTTAATTTACGTCATCTATAAGATAAATGCTTTCTACATTTAGAAATTTATCAAGTTTGTTATAAAAATCGGATTTTCAAAAAAACGTTCGTCAGAAGAAGAAATACTTGCGTATCATGATGACTTTCAATGTAATCAATACATTCATTGGCATTTTCGAAGACTTTTATTGATTTAATTATTGAATGGAAACAAGCTTTTTCTTCCAAGCAATAATTTATTTTGTAAGCATTCGGATTGAGTCAAATAATCATAAAATTATGAGAATCGATGTCTAATGACTCAATCATTTTTGCTCAAATACAGTGAGTTTTCACATCAGCTTTGATTTAAATCAGCTAGAAAATATATCAAATAAATAATATATAGTATTCATTGATTGATGACGCGTTTTGTACCTAGATTTCAGAATAGAGATCAGTAGAGTTTAGCAAAGTCAATTTTGGCTTAGTGCAGACTTTTGAACTGAACTGAGTTATGAGAGTACGCGAACAATTTCTCTACCAAACCCTATATCGTCTCCATTCGCATGAGGGAAAAACATACATCATCCTTGCGTAAAAAACTAACGATTCTACAATATAAACTTATTCTAACCGTTTTCACTATGAAAATTAGACTCAGAGAGCATACTTGTGTAGGTCTTCAGTTGGAATCTTATTCGAAAACCAAACAATGAACGCTATCTTTAATCGCCACAACAGCTTAATCAAGTTTATAAAACTTACCAAAGCTAAAAAGAATGTACTAAGTTGATTTCAATTTCGCTGGTATTGAAATACGAAAACAAGTAAATTTGAATTAAAATCTTATTCGCTTCACTAATGCTTAATCGTAGAGCATGCCTATGTAGACACAATTATATCCAATTGATCTCGAAGTTTCACCCAACAATGCAGTTTTGGTTAGACTTTTACTATAGATCTTTAATTAGAGAGCTCATATATCTAAAAAGTAAAAGGCTTTCAAAGTTGCTATTGAAATTTTTTGGTATCTAAATGAATACTTTTCTAATTCTGATTATTAGAATACATTGAATGAATTCAATTTCAACAGGTCTGTCAGACCCATTTTTAGTTCAGTCCAACAAAACGAAAACAAAATTTCTCTCTCATTATCATACATGTTGCTTATATCCCGAGAAATAATAAAACATCATAGAAGGACAATAAAGAATACTCATAGACGGGATGCAATCGTGCTACAGAAGAAGACAGAGAACATTATTATCGCAGTAGGTTCTCTTCTGACGTAACACTTTCCCTGTTCAACGTAACCGAAAGAGAGAAAAACGACTAAAGACGATATTGAAAAAAAACAATGTGAAGCAAAAAGAAGCGAAAACAAAAAAATGAATATGTATACGTGAAATTATTAACAAGTGAATTATAACCACCTGAAGAGATTCGAAAAGATGAAAAACAGGAAGCAGTTTATGACAATAAAAGAACTACATGGAGAATAGAAAATAGTAAATTAATGATTGTATATTCAAGCTAGGTTGAGGTGAGAATATTGGTGTTGCTATTCATCTCAGGCTCACATATTTGATGAGCTAGATAAATAGGTTGACTAAGTAACACTTAGTAATTCATCGTATGACGTTTGGAAAAATGAATACAATTTCCTTCTGAAACTTGCTTGTAATCAATATATTTTTAAAAACCATTTAACTTCGAAACTGAGTTTTGACATAACTATTCATTACAAATTAAAAATATTGAATATGTTCGAATTTATATTCTGTTCTTGGTATTGGATATAATCAGTATTATGAGGGATACTATTGAGCAAATTAGAAATTATAAATATAGTAGATTGAGGTTTTCTATGTTGATTAATACAATCGGTGCATAAGTTTTCAGGAGTACTTCTAGGAAAAAATATTCAGCATCATTAATTTTTTGTTATCAATTAAACAGATAAAATATCAAATAAATCACTAATATCTACAATATTCTATAGAAATATAAGTCAATCATTTGAATTACCATCACTATTGGAAATACAAATTTGAAAAGATTATTTTATGCAAAAAAACTAAAATATATTTTTTAAATGGAAGAGTATATAAATCATTCTTTTTCTTTTCATAGCATACACTTTAATTAAAAGAACAATCAATATATTATTAATAAATCGCACAAAGTGCATGTCCCATATCCAAATTCGTATTTCCTTCGAAAAGCATTGTTTTATCATATGAAGGTATAATTTGTAAAGCATATGTATACGTAGAATAAACAGCTGTTAAAGATCTTGACACAGAAGTATTCCAATTCGATTGATTATTGGGAAAAATATTATTTGTATAGATCGAACTACCAAGTGAAGTTTCCATATTAATCCAAAGACGATATGTTGGATAAGCTTTAGCAATAACTGAAATATCCGATGCAAATATTGGACTAATCAAAGACCAACCTAAAGCAGTACACGCTGATTTGCTAGCCGTATATGTCATTAATGATGAACTAATTAATTGTGTACACACCCATTGAGATGAATATCGAATCAATATATACCCTAGAGATTCACAAGCAATACATTTATTTGAAGTCCATGACCAATACCATAAAGGTATATCACAATCACAAATACCACCTATAAATAAAATTATCAATATATTATTCAAATATATTTTTCTTTTCTTACTAACCAATACAAGCAAGATTTAATGTCTGTGGACATTGACTATCATATGTACAATTATTAGAATATGTTACTTGATTCATACATGTTGATGTTCCATTAATACTTGTTGCTGTAACCCATGTTTGTCCTTGAAGACAATCACATGTATAAAATTTTGATTGAAGAGGACAATCACATGGTAAGTTTGAACCAGGTAAACGACAAAAAAGGCCAACCAGAGTATTACAACTTATATTTCGATCACAATAACCAGTATATGTTGAAAGTTGTTCACATCGAGCATAGGACCAATATGTTGATGAAGGACATATACATGTTTGTGTTACTGTATCACATATAAGACCAAGTTGTGTATTACATAATGGAGCACTGGATGTCAGACATGAAGCACCAAATAATGAATAAGCTAAAAGCATTATAGTTCATAATTCAATCATTCTTTGTTTTGTTTTTCATTACTTACTCACACATCCTGTAGTTGTATAATATGTATTTTGAGAACATTGACATGTACCATTCGTATGACAAATGAGACCTTTATTTGTATCACATTGTTCATTTTTTGAACAAGCTGTATTAATTGTTTTTACTGTAAGACATTTTTGTTTTTTATTATCCCAAAAAGTTTGTTCCGGACAAAGACATATTGATGAAGACAAACTACATACTAAATCTGTTCCTGCAGCACATTGAACTTTTCGAGCTGCACATGATTCTAAATAAGATGCTGTTTGGCGAAGACGAACAAGTCCAGCAATAAGCCAAGCAAATGCAAGAGTAACAAAGATGATAATAGAAAATAAAATAATAAAACGACGTAGATGCGTTGAATGTTCATAATGAATAAATGTATAAAAACGTTTTGAATGAGATCGTTCAGTAGTTACAGTTGTTTGAGGTGATTGAATAAGGAATGGAACATTAGATGGTAAAGACAATACAGATGCCATGAATGAAATTTTTTAATCAAATGATCAAACAAACTGGCTTCTTTTTTTTGTTGTTATTTCATATATTCGTATTATGTAAATAATATTTCGTCGATAAAAAAAGCAAACTAAATTGATTTTTTTTTCATGTATTTGGTGTGTTTATGTAGGACAATCTTGTATTATAATATATAGTTATTTTTTATGAATTAATCTTTTGCTCTTCTTTTTGTTGTAGTGCTAAATTCAAAAAAGACGACGATAGAGATTAAAATTGTTAAGGTTTCTTTTTATTGAATTTCTAGCAATAATAACGAAAGATTCGATTATAAAAAAGTTGGAACTATTGCTTTGATTTAATTTTTTTTTTATTTGCTTTGAATATTCTTTAGAATAATACCATTGTTACGAGTTATCGCAGAAAGACGTAGAAAGGTAATCAAATATAAACTTTCATGATAAACATACTTATAACTTGGTAATATCTTTTCAAGATATTTCTTATGTGGAAAAGGAATACAATGATTGTTGATTCAATCAATCAACATGCTCTACACATAGTCAAATGTGCATGTCTTATATAGTTTGCTTCAGATAAGTAAACATGCAAAAAAAAATTTGTGCTTGTTGTAAAAGAAATATTGAAGACATATAAAAATTGATATGTTTTTATCAATGAAACTTCAAAAAATGGAACTAATCCACTTTTTTTTTTAATTCTAATTAGTCGTTGAAATCATAGTTATAATTATCTTTGAATTATCAACTTGTTTCGATGCATTTTCTTGAAAAGACAATGGATTTATAAAAATGTAATGAGAATTAATTACGATGCATTCTAATCCAAGATACAAGAAAACATTTTCATGAAAATATCGAAAAAAAGGGCATGTGATAAATATCCGAAAATTTGTGAATACGTATGCGTAGATTAAACTTCTAGTTAAAAATATGTTCCACACACACATATCAAAAACTGAATCGTAAAATCGTTACACTTTTGAAAAGTAATGAGAATGTATCCAATTTACGTTGACATACAACTTTGTTAAATATATTCAAAACAATCTATACTATACATTACTATAGTTCTGTGTTTGGAGTGCGAGTATGAAGATTTGGTTTACATGTGAATATAATGCATACATACTTATATCCAATAGACAAAGTCTAAAATGAATCGTCTTCTTGAGTACTCCTTCAACAATTATACCTAATTTACTAATAAAGAAAGGTCTCTAGATGAGAGTCTCGATTTTTTGATCAACTTTATGCCAGTTTGTAGAACTCCATCAGCTAATTACAATAGCAGAATACGTTCTTTACCATAGATTATCTTTGAGGAATAGAGTCGATCTCAACTTGAGAAAAAAATGGCTGTAAGCTATTATTTAGGAATTTTTATTTATCATATTAGTTCAATTGTTAGCATAGAAAACTTTAATATTGAATACGTCTTA
Organism: Rotaria sordida; assembly: GCA_905250125.1. NCBI lineage: Eukaryota > Metazoa > Rotifera > Eurotatoria > Philodinida > Philodinidae > Rotaria > Rotaria sordida. The sequence goes on from CAJNOL010000229.1 coordinate 102,035, forward strand.
ATTGACTGTACACATCCATATAATAAACACAAATGCAAGTCTTAGCAACGTACGTCTATATTCTGAATATTTCAATACCATTCATATTGTGGATGTACAGAACTCAACTATTCTTTCAGAATTTGTCTAATTTGAATTGTATTTTCATTTATTTAGGACATGTATTAAAGATACATGTTGATCGTGTTTTAATAATCTGCCTTAACTATTGTATTTTTCCAAATAAACATGAATGCATTATACTATCGTGACCAGCTCATGGAGTTCTACAATCTGACATAAAGTTGATCTAAGATAAAGACTCACACTTGAAGGCTCCTATCAATATATATTATAAAAATTCAAATGTCGAAAACTTGATTTGAAACCTTTTCAACAACAAGATCGCGATCTTGTATAATATGTCGCGAGTATGATTTGAAATGGATACTTTCATCTCGAAATATATAATTCTTCGCAAATGATGTTCTTGACCAAGAAGTCAGCAGTCTAGTTTTTATAAGAATTTTATATGTCGAAGTACAAACATCCATTTCGGGCTTGGTATTCATCGCATTATAATAATGCTGAGACTTTTTTTATTGAAAAATTTCAGATTAAATTTTTTAAAATAGAACTGCTCGATCCATCTGATATAGACCAACTATTTCGTAAATTGAGTATATCTCCATAAAGAACATTCAAAAAGAACGATTCATTGCAGATTTTGTCTATATGCTTCATATATTAAAACGAGGTGTTATTGATATACCCTTTGTGATGGTATGATAAAACATCTGTCACAATCTGTGGGAGGAAGTCCAAATTTTTACCTCTATACTTCAGCACTCCTTCTAGATCGTGTTTCATAAAAACACAACTTAGTCGACTTTTAGAAAATTCACAGTTCCTAATTGCTGATTGAAACTGACATCACATGACAAATATTCTATTCAGATTAGTTTCAGAAGAGTATCTATATTGATTATTAATTGCTTTTATTTTCATACATAATTGAGACTATTTATTTGTGTAGCATCTATTCTCGTACAGTTATTTACATAATATTTTGATCGACTTGTCAATACCAATCTTTCTAAACTATTTGATCAAATTCGAGAAATTAAAAATTAAAATATCGAAATGATAAACATAATTCAAGTTGAAAAGATTGATTGATAATCGAATTGGAAAACATTTTTACTTTAAACACCATGTCCTCGCTCTCACGTAGTGCTGTATATATGTCGAATACTCGTTGGTTAAAGTTGTATAGAAAATTTAAAATCTATCAAAAATGTTCTGATGCCTATGATTCAACAATTTTTGTTCTTCATTCTAATGAATGACTTATAATGAATAATTTTAAAATATTTCTTCTATCAACTTTATTATTATAATAAACAAAAAAATTTGATTTCATTTACCGAAAAAAAAAATCACTTGGGCAACTAAAAAAAGCGTAAAAATAAAAAATTTATGCACGATGTTCAAAAACATTATCAATAATTCTTTCAAGTGCTACAGGATCATATCGAATATATTTTTCTCGATGTTTTGTAAAATCTTTATGTGCAAATTTATCATAATACTTTTTAAATAGTTCAAGAATTAATTTTTTTCCTTCATCACGTAAACGTTTACGTAAAACAACATCACTAACAATATATTGTTCACATTGTTGTCGAATTGTATCAATAGCTGTATTTACAGATGAAAAACTTTCTTTTAATTGTTCACGATCACGATCACGTAACTAAATTATATAGAAAAGAGTTTTAAAAAAAAGAGTTTTAAATAAATAACTAACTTTTGTATCAGATATACGATTATTATTATCATATTCAAACATTTGTTGAATTGGAATGATTATTGAACTGTAACTATAAAAGACAACAATGAAATATTTCGTTTTAGTGAATATAGATATTCAGAGAGTGTCCTCGAGGTTATCAAGATTGCAGGAGAGACGACTTTTGTTGTAGAGATTGGTGAGCAAAGAGAATCGGTCAGTTTTATTGGAAAAAAAACGAAAGTTTTCCAAGATTAGGAGATCAATACTATTCCTGCTCGGAATACGACTGAGTGCTCGGTTAATATGAAAAAAAAACTAAAGATCAAAATTCAATACTGGTATTTGAGAATTTAATTTCAATAATATAACTGACGGATGTATTTTGTCTATTGGATGATAGTTAATTACTTGATGCTATAAGTTTTTAGAATAAATTTGTTGGAAGAAAGAAAAAAGTTGTTTGTTTCTTATTAGATCAGTGAAATAGAGTTCGACAATATATTCATCCGTATTAAAAGTCAAGTGTGCCTGTCCAAAGCTTATCATTGTTCTTCTTCTTTCTCTATTGTTTTATTTACAACACTTAATAAAAAAAGTTTTATGATCGATGGTTAATAGCTTCGCATTCTGTGTAGAACAATTTTGACAATTTTGAAATTCCTATGTATGCATCTGTACATTTACTTTTGACTCTTTCGTATTACAGTTTAACATGCTAGACGAAAGCAATAATACATGTGGTTGTCTGATAGATGAGTATAATAATTAGACTAAGCTAAAACAAACATTTGTAGTAGAGTTAGTTGGTTGTAAATAATGATTTTATGTTCTATGTTTAAGACAAATCACCACTAATCTTAGACTGTACTCAAACCTTGAAAACAAAATTAGGTTTTCTGAAGTCATTGTTTCATCAACAACCAACAAATTAAGCTGGGTATACAACTATTCTAGATTCTAAATCTAACAATATCAATTCTGAAATCAAAATGACTAGATTTGCTGATATTAAAAGAAGAAGGATATAAAAAACAATATGAACTGCAGTATAGCAGCAGGATATCGTAAACTTATCAACATTGAAAGTGAATTCTACTAACAAAGAAATCGCTCGAAGCGATTCTAAGCTTTTGATTCCATGCATTGCCCTATAAATAGGACACCTACTTATCAGAAAAAGCTTAGAAGTCTAGTTAAGATGTTCATTTTGATCAAAATTCACGTTAAAATTCGAAAATGTAACCCAAGATTACTAAAAATATTTTAGTAAAATTTCTATTTCTTACGAGAAAGTATTCTTCGCTGAAGACTATAGCTATTCGATCAGTCATGATGCATAGCGAAACACCCTGGCTTTCACTTTGTCGAGTTATGGGTGTTTCAAACTGGAATTATGCCTTTAGATAGACCGTACAATCACTTGAAATTCTTCAGAAATTCATCTTAGGACAAACGTATCTTTATCGAGATATCAGGATGTTATGAAAATATGTTTCTTTTGAAACAAGTGTTTCTTTAAAAAGTAAATATCTTGTAAAGAATATGTCCGTTCTGGCTAAAACTTTGAAGAGCTTCAAATAACTGTAAGATCTATTTGAGGATATAATTTGAACTCGAAATTCAATGATCGAAATTGACAGTGATTCTGTGCTCATAGAAGAAAAATCGAATAAAACATCCATAACTTGACGAGTGAATATTGAAAAATCAGACCAAAATAGGTTTTTTCACTACTCATCATGATCGATCGAATGGCAATAATTTGAAGTCAAAATCAATTTAACAGTTGAAAACGTTCCCTCATTAGCCAAATTACAACATGAGCTAACATCCTTCTAGACTTTTTCTGGTCTACAGGTCCTCTATTAATGAGTAGAATATGAGCTTAAAAAGTTTCAATCTCGTTAGGCGATTCTTTCGTAAGTAAAAAAAAATAAGACTATTCGTCATTACTGATAACACGTGCTACTTGCAAATATTCAGAAATTCTCTTTTACTTATTATCAAATTGTTATTTGCAGATATTCAAAATGAAATCTACACTTATTAAACTAAATATAAAATACCATTTTGTATAATCGCTTAAACTTGTTTGAAGATCAGCTTGATATTTTGATAAAAAATTTGGTTGACACCGTTCAATCATAGTAAGAAGAGATGAACTACTAAATCAAATTTAGAGAAAACAAAATCTAAATCTCATTTATAAATATCAAATACCCTTCAAGACGTTTAAGAAGATAATTAATATTATTAAGAAGAAATATTGATCGTATTACTGTATCTGTACGTGGCATATAACCATCAATTTTCTTTGATAAATTAGCATGTAGTGATCGAATTAATCGAGCTAAATACAAAATGATTTTAAAAAAAATATTGATGTATCTTTTAATAAACACATACCAAAATAAGTTCCTAAATCATAAAGACCTTTTTCTGTTCTTGATGAACCACCACTAGTTGATCCTGATAAATTAAAACATAAACTTTTGTTTTGTTTTTTTCTTTTTACAAAAATAAATAATTTTCGTATTCATACGTTGTTCTTGTTCAATATATTTCGAAGCAATTGTTGTTGCAGTATCTTCATAAGTTAATAAACCTTCCATAAAAGCTAATACATGTGATGTTAATGGATGTACATTACCACCTTGACTTGGTGATGATGTATCTGTAGTAACTTCTTCTAAAATTCCTCGAAGATAAATAACTGCCTAAAATAAAAATAAAAACTTTACAATTATAAATAATTTATTTTAATTATTACCGATTTTTCAAATGTTTCTGAAAGTGTAGTAAATTGTTGTCTACGAGCAACATCACTTTCCTTAAATACAATAAAAAAAAAAATAAAGGAAACAATTATTAAAAATTATTTTTAATTATTAATTAAATTACTTGATAAAGTTTAGAAAATGTTGATCTTGATTTACGAAACCATTTTAAAATTGAAAAAATACCATAGATTGCAAATTTACCAGAATCTAATTTATGTGGTAATCTTTCAATTGATTCACATAAACGTTGTGCTTCTTCACGCATATGTACTAATGGTAATTCAATTAATTTCGTAAAAACAAGTGATTGTAATTCTTGAGGAAAAACATAATTAAGTAAATCACGATCACGTTGTAATAGAATAATAAATGCATCAAGTAATAATTTATAATTATTTGTATCACGATGATCACTTGAATCAAACATAGCATTATCTTCTATTACTGTTAATGTTGTTGAAACAGGAGAATTTACACCACGAGGTAATGTACCTGGGCCCGATGGTCGCTTTAAAAGACGACTCATATCACTAAATTCATTAGATAAGTAATCATATATCAAAAGAAGTTTATGTGTCGAACAAAATAAAAGCTGTCTTTTTACTTTCATAATGATTGCTGTTAAGGATTTAAAATTTGAATGCCTTGTTCTTAATCAACAGGATATAGAAAAAAAAATCTCTTTTATATACATCCTTTACACATTTCATGTCACATCATCAATCAACATTGAAAGAAAAAAAATATTATTTATCTATTTTAATTAATCATAGAATTTCCTTTACTTATTCAAGTCTCTAATTTTCTTCGCATGAATAAAATAAATAATAAAGTAGTATATATTATTACGGTGTTTTCTTTTTTCAACAAAAAAAAAATACGAAACAAGGATAATCTATTTTGCTTACGATAATAAATCATGTCTATTGTGAAATCACATATAATATAAAAAAACAAAAAATTTTATTTACCCTAATTTTATTCCTGGTCGTTTTGATGTATCTGTACTAGATGTATTATTTGTTGATAAATTTGGACTTGGTTGAATAATATTAGTTGATATACGACGAACTGATGATTTTCCTAAATGTTCTGCAAGACTAAAAAAAGAAAACTAAACAAATAAATTTATTTTGAAATTTTCTATTGATTACAGTTGAAGAGAACGTCGAATCATTGTGCCTCGTTTCGTTGCATATGAATCAATAAGACCTTGTCGAAAACCATGAGCATTAAACCATTCAATTATTCTTCTTAATGTACCCATATCGACTTCTAAAATTTCAATTTTTTTATTTCTTTTTTTTATTTAAATTAAATCATAAATTCATTTCTTTATTATCTTACCTTGCATTGCATGAATATCATTTCTATTTGTTTCTGACATTTCACATAATTCAATTAATTCTTTTGCTGATAATGGATTAGCATATCGTAAAATAAGTTTATCAGTTTCTTCAACAAGTCGTTGTCTTCCAAGATCAAATAATTGTGTAACACGTTCACGTTCACTAACAGATGTTGTACGTTTAAAATATTTAACAGCTTCTTCAAGACGATCTAATTCAGATAAATATTCAGTTAAATTTCCACCTGGACCTGATGATATTGTTGGTTGTAATTCATTACATATTTCATAATAATGTAGAACAGAATCAACTAACAATAAACTATGATCAACATTATTTAATAAAAAACTTAATTCATTTGTTGCTTCATATACAGGTGTAACTAATTCATCTAATGATTCAAGTTTTCGTTCAAAATTATCTAATGTTGATACCATACCACTTGTTAATGTATTTGAACGTGTTAATGATTCGTTTAATAATGCTAAACGACGTTTTTCCTATTACAAAAAAAATAAATAATAATAATAATAATAAAAGAATAATATGAATAGGTTTTTTTCCAAAATAAATTTTGCTAAATATAACATAGGAAAAAGAATTACTCTTTTAACAATGTCATGCTCAAGATATTTAGAAAAATTTAACCTTTGAGTAATGAATTTTGCTCAAGGTATATGACCTTTTCTTTTTTTTTGCGCACTTGTTCATGTATGTCTACGTTAGATTATCAGTTGGCAGTATTAATTTGTTCGAAGAAAAAAAAATAATGTTCATTTAATACTTTATTAGACGAAAAAAATCGAGTTTGTGAAGAACTAAAAATTTCAATTATATGTAATAATACTATTTCAATGTTTACGATAAATATAGAAACGAGGTCCATTGACAGAAAGAGATAAAGTAAATCTATGTCAGTAAAATAAGATATCTTGAAACTAGAGCTCGTCATGTTGGAAACATTTGGTAACAGATCTGGATCTGGATCTAAAGGGTTCTATATGAAGCAAAAATACTTCCCCCTTTCACATTTCGATAAGACATTTTCCTATACAATCCCCATGCACGACCTCTGATCTGAACCATTGTACAATAGTTTAAGAATGCATTTAATTTCATAGCTAATATCATTATTCTGTATTTGCAATAGTCATAAATTTTGAGACGCTCATCTCACATAGTTAAAAATAATTACATTTTGTTTCTGAATTGTATATAATTTTTGTCTTCCATTTTTCATCAGTTTTCTTATTAAAATTATTCTCACCTCTTGTAATTTCAGTTCTGATGAACGTACATTCGTCTTGATTTCTCCACCACCGGTCATTTTATTATCCCTCTTTGATAGAACAATCTGAAAAAAATCATTTTTCGCTTTAAACGACAGATAAATGTATGTATATTTTTATATAATATATATATATCAAATATATCTTACAAACGAAGAGAAACATGAACAAAAATGATAGATCATGCAAAAACAAAAAAAAACCAAAGAAAAAATTTATATATTCAAAGAAGAATACATCCTTTCTTTTTAGGTTTTGGTTTTGGACATAGATGAGCACGTATTGCTTCATCGAACACTGTCTTCAGACCTTTTTGAGTTAAAGCAGAACATTCTAAATATTTAACAGCACCAATTTCTTTACGCATTGCTTCACCTTGAATAGCTGTTATTGGTGTTAATTTTTTTTCCTAAATATATATAAAAAGAAAACAAAGGTAAATAAATAAATAAAAAATATATATTTTTTTTCAATTATATTTACTCGAAGTTTTTCAATTGCAATTTTATCATCACGTAAATCAAGTTTTGTACCGACTAGAACAATTGGTGTTTGAGGACAATGATGACTAACTTCAGGATACCACTTAATAAATTAAATTAAATATAAAAAATAAATTCAAAAAAATATATATATATAAATATTTTACTTTAGCTCGAACATTTTCAAATGAAGCTGGACTAACAAGAGAAAAACAAATAAGAAAAACATCCTAAAAAAACCAAAGAAAAAAAAGTTTCTTTTAAAATTTCCTCTACCAAATTCTTTTACCGTTTGCGGATAAGACAATGGACGGAGACGATCATAATCTCAAAAAGAAAAATAAAACTCTAATCAAAAACACAAAAAACCTAGACATTCTCCATACCTTCTTGACCAGCCTACAAACAAAATATAATTCAATGAAAAATTCTATTTTTAAAAACAAATCTTCTTACTGTATCCCATAAGCCAAGATTAATTGGTTTTCCATCGACCATAACATTCGCTGAATAATTATCAAACACCGTTGGTATATATTCACCTGGAAATGTATTCGTTGTATATGAGATTAATAAGCAAGTTTTACCTACGGCACTAAAAAACATAAATAAAAATAAAAATAAATTTTAATCTAGAAGAAATTATTTACCCATCGCCGACTACAACACATTTGAGCGCTTGCATTTTTTTGAAAAGAGATATAATTTATGTTCGTTTGTTTTTTTTATTTATATTTTCTTAAATAATTTAGAATAGACTATTAGTATCATCATAGCATCTAGAAAAGGAAAACCATACACATCAGGACAATGATGAAATGAAACAAACAAAGAAAAGCAAAAGAAAGAGAAAAAAACGAATGAATCATTATATTCACTCTCATTCACTCACTTATTCATTTAAAGAAAAAAAATAGAATAACCATCTAAGAAAGAGACAGAGGTCGCACATTTAATACCATTGTTTTTCTGTTATGGAATTTATTAAATTTTACACCGACGGATGATTAGTTATATATTAATCACCGATGATTTTATAGACATTTTATGGATGAAGAATGTTTCTTAAGTGAAGAAAAAAAAAATTGAAATTGATATTGACCATATTATCGATCTTTTAGATTCGAGTAAGTTTTCTCAAGTACTTTTCGATCTTACATACATTATAAATGAAATTTATAAACAAAAAGAAAAATGAAGATTCTTGTTATTTTTTATTGAGTGAATAGTGTAAACAATTATAATGATAAATATAGATTTTCTTTTACACCTTCTAATTAACGTATCAAATGTATGTTTCTTTCGTATTGTTACACAAGATATGTTGACTTTGATATGTAAAATTAATTAACATCATTTGTTTTTTGTTGCTTAAAGAATGCTCTTCAAATCATGATACGTTTTATATAATAAATCTTCTCGTCGAACTATCTTTATAGAAAAAAAAGTATGGTAAAACGTGTTCTTGAAAACAGCTTTAAATTAATCCCTTCATTTGATTTAGTAAGCTATTAGTCTAGAAATGTCGATCATATTTAAAAGAAGATTAACCGTTAATATTTTGATCATTAAAAATGAAATAGTCATCTAAATATGATGCGAACTAATCGACTCGTACTATGAAATTACTTTGGAATTATTTTATAATTAATTGGATATCAAATAGATAAAAAAAGATGATGTGGCTTAATACTATCTTGAGAAAAGTAATGAATTTTAAGTATATAATTAAAGTTTCAATGGAAAAATCATTTTCTTTTTTTTTGACTTTGATCTTTTTTGCAAATGTATTCAGTTTTTTTGTAATCTATTCTATTCTGACAATTCTTTATGTACTAGAATTTAATCGATCTTTTTCACTAATTTTCTTCTTAATATTCGATTTATTTTTTAGTCTTTATGATTATTGATACAAAAGAAAAGAATTTTCATAAGAATATAATTCATTAACAATGCTAATTATTTTCTAGATAGGATTCGTTCCTTTCAAAGATAATATTAATCCAAGTCATAAGTTATATCCATTTTACGTATTAGATCTTTAATTAATCATATAATAATTCTAAAGTAATTTCATAGTACGAATTGATTAGTTTCAATCACAGTTAGAAGATTATTTCATTTTTGTTTTTTCGATTAAAATTTTAACGCTTTATCTTCTCTTAAATATGGTAGACATTTCGAGACTAATAACTTTCTTATTAAATGATCTATTGAGATTAATTTATAAGAATTTTCAAGAACACGTTTTATTGTACTTTTTTCTCTATAAAGACAGTTCAATGAAGATAATTATTATTCCAGATCATTCTGAATATTAACGAGCTTTTAATTATGATTAAATAATATTTATTGATATCAGAAAATGATAGAAAAAGAAAGTATATTATCAGTGATTGAGAAAAAAACTTAATTTAGATACTACAAACTGATAATAATGATAAAGCTTATCGATCAAATATAATCTATCGACAATCATAATTTCAGGTAACAGATAATTTTTGAAAGATTTTCAATGAAAGTATACATTATTTTTTTTTACTCTTACTAGAGGCATGCAGACTATACAAGAGAATTATTGTACTATACAAATGTGTGTTTGTTCTTTATGTACATATACGATGCCAAATGTACCTATTTCTTTCATTCTTCTTTCTAACAAGATATTGATCGTAATGTTCTATCTTGATTTATTTTCTTATTTTTCGTTTTTATGTTTTCATTCAAGTATGCTCTTTAGTTTTTTCTCTTCGCTTATTCCTTTGTTAGTTCCTTGATCATATATATTTTACAAACAGAGGTAAGACAAATACAAGAATTACAAGTGGGAGTATTATATTTGTGCTTCAAGATGAATACTTTTGTACTGATATTTAAGTACGAAAAATAAAACCTTTTAGCTTGAGATATACATAAAATAAATTTTGTTAATAAAATGATACTCATTTCATTTAATTATCTGAGTAAAAATTTTCATATTTTATTCATCAGAAGATATTACGATAATCTTTAAAAACTGATCGGATCTAGGCAATTTATTTTATCTATATCTCAAGTAAAAATTTCTGTTTTTCGTACTTAAGTATAATACAAATATTTTCTTGCGAGCTCTTTTTTTTTTGCAACTGTATTATGCTGCTGCTTGAGGTATTCACCTTTTGATTAACATCTAATATAAATACCTGCTGTTTTATGTGAAGAGGGCCTATATTTTTCTTCACAAATAAATTTCTTATATGCAACAATGTATTTCGAATCTAACGCAAGTAGTCAACAATATTTTATAGAGAATTTTTGAAACTTTATTAAATTTTGAATGTAAAATGAGTTCATCTGAATTAGTGTTTAATTTCTAGTACTGCTTCGATTTCTTTTTTTGTATAATGGTACAACCCATGTAGTTGATGACGATGATTAATATTTGTTGTTATGATTAAAGATGTATCGGATATAGAGACATCTTATTCAACAATCCGTTAATTGTAAACAAGAACTATTAATTATCATTCTCTCACTTTTTCTCATAATAAATCTCAAGGTCAATTAGAGAAATGTTTTTTTTTTTTTTTCTCAAACTAATGTTTTATCAAGCTCTACTCTTAGGCAATTTCTACAATTTGATTAAAGTAACAGAAATTAAGGTTCAGTTTAGTCCACTTTTACTCAAACTATGTTCTGTGGTATAATTGATATGAACACATGATGACTTTACTAAATTTTTATCTATGAGTAAAATTTATCAAAAGCAAAAAATGTAACAAAAAAAAGTATTAAGTTAAAGAAATAAATTACATATGAGTTTCGACAAGAAATAATTAGATTTCTTGTATTACTAGACGAGAAAAACGAGAGAATATCATATTATTCTTTATTGAGGAAAAACTTATGATAAATGATGTTATTCATATGAATTATTACCTATTATCGGAAGCAAAGAAATATAAAACAATGCTTATTATCGACTTGAAATATTTCTCTTATGAAAATGCTTCCAAATATATATTGCTATCAAAATGTAGAAAGAAGATGTAAAGTGTAATAAGAATTACATTTAATTCTAAAGAATAATTCAAATTGGTATTTTCATTTATTCAGATGAAATAATAAATGTAAAAAAAAAAAAACAAGATCCATCGAACTTTAACGGACTAATACAACCATATTATTATATCAGCATGAGATTTTTTGTAAGAGCAAAAGAACATACGAATATCAATAGCATATTCTTGACGATCGAATCTTTTCTACGTGTTAGACATTTAAATAATGAAGCCTACTCAATTTTAACTAGTATACCATCAAATATACAATATGAATTCGAATATAGACTGAGTTTAGTAGTTATGTTGACGAGTAAACAATTATACGCAAAATACATATCGAAACTAGTTTTTTTCTTCTGTCGTTATTACTACTATTTTATAACCTATATTCTAGTAATAGTATGTTTATTAGTTAGACTAGTACGAAAAATTTCGTTGTATTCGAATACTAATACAAGTTTAATATCTTGTATAACTCGATCTTTTTTTCATTGTTTGCCGTTGGAAATTTGTTCTGCGCTGATAAAATACAAAGAATATCATTTTATTCAAAGACGACATATTGAAGGTTACGTCGAATTTGTTTTTTCATTATCGATTTCATGATGTCCTTAAAATTCTACTATTCATGAATTTAATCAAAAGAACTTATCATCTATTCTCATAGTCTATTTTAGTCGATGATATTACTATAATTTTTATAGACTAATCAAAATTTTCTTTCGACAGGCTAGTTGAGAAACATATAAAATATCTCAAGTGCTTTGTCTTTCGTGTATTGAAAAAATTAGATTGTTATAAAATAAACTATACGTATATTTGGTTAATTAAGATTTTTCTTTTGTAAATCATTCATGTTTTACTTATTTTGCTTGATTTCAAATACTAACTTGATCTTTGTAATATGAATAACATTTATGGATACTTGAACATCTACTTAACGAATATATTTTTTTCTCTCGCTTGAATTAATGAACGAACCATTTATTTATTCAGCAATTTTCTATATATTTGTAAAATTCCAGTCAAAATTTTTCTAATATAATAAATAATAATTATATTACATTATGTGATTTTTGTTTTTTATAAATATCCTTCTTTTCAATAGATGTCTCGATCTTATCGCTTCATGATACGTTATATGGCATAATCCAATGAATGACATTCTTTTGACAATTCCTAATAGTCACATCTGGTCTGTTATTAGCAGTGGGGCATTTAATTGTTTTTTCAGCTGGATTAATAATGACATGCAAGACATGTCTCGGTTGTCCTTGTCCACCAACAATTTCATTTGTTCAACGATTAGGATCGGCTTTATTTTATGGTGCTTGTTCAGGTTTAATTACCGTTGTTAACAAACTTGTCCTTACATCTTATGAGTACGTACTTTATTTTTTTTGACATTATTGTCTTAGTAGTTTCTCATCCCCCTATTACGTAACAGGTTTCCCTCATTTCAACTGCTTGCCATTGGACAGGTAGGTGATAATCATGAATAAAAGATATCCTAGTTTTCTATATGCATGCCGAGTGTCTACTTCTATTAACCATATTTCTAACACATTACTATTCTACTAAAATATAATTAATTGATTAATTATTCTTATTGTTTATTCTTTTTTTGCATAGTTAACTGTTTCGATTACTGTACTTTATCTGGCACGATTTTTTGGTTTTATTCGTTTTCCTCATTTCTCCGAAAATGTTGTTAATAAAGTTCGTAATTCATCTGTTTTTTTTTTCTTTCAAAGAAAAAAACGATCTTTTTTTTTTTCTTGTATAATAAATAGATTATGCCGTTGCCATTGTTTTTCTTTGGTAATTTACTCTTTGGTCTTGCTGGTACTCAAGCAGTTAGGTAATTTGTTTTTTTTTCATCGTAGTTTAATAAATTTCCCATTTTTTTTTAATGCTTAATCAATAGTTTACCAATGTTTACTGTTTTACGTCGTTTTTCAATTTGGTTAACGATGATTGGTGAACAACTAATACTTCGGTATGTACATATACATAAATGTATTTATTTGTATACATTTTTCTTGCCATTAGACAAACTCAATCTCTCATTGCACAAGCAAGTGTTTATTTGATGTTAATCGGTGCTATGATTGCTGCTAGTGATGATTTAACTTTCAATTGGTCTGGATATGTTTTTCTTATAATGAATAATCTTTGTACGGCAGCACAAGGTGTTGTAATCAAACAAAAATTAATCAATAAAGTAAAAGATAAAATTTCAAATTTTGTATTTTATTAATGTTTCTTGTTTTTTTTTGTTTTGTTTGGTTTAGGAATTCAATCAAAATAGTCTTTTATTCTATAATTCATTTATTGTACTTGGACCAGCACTTGTTATAACTGCTTTTACTGACGATCTTAATAAAGTAGATAATTTTTAATTGATGATATAAAAATGTTTTATTGAAATGTATATATTTAAGGTTTGGAATTATAATCGTTATACGGATATTGGTTTTGTATTTGCTTTTCTTCTATCATCATTAATGGGATTTCTACTTAATTATTCAACAATGCTTTGTACTAATTATAATTCTCCTTTAACAACAACAGTTGTTGGTGCTTGTAAAGTTAGTTTTATATTTATATTTTTTATTGAATAATTTTCTTTTTTGCTATTTTGATTTTTAGAATATGTTTGTAACATATTTAGGAATGATTATTGGTGGTGATTATATTTATTCACGTTTGAATTTTCTTGGTCTTAATATTAGGTAGAAATTTCGTTTTATTTTTTGATAGATTTTTAATAAAGTTAAATTTTATTTGAAACTAATATTAGTTTAATTTATTAGGTAATATGAATTAAACTTTTATTATTCGATATTTCTATATATAATGAAAGCTACAAGTTTTGATTGTTTAATATGAATAACTGAAGCCATGTTTAGTAAAAAATGAATGTCAATTTGAAAAGAATAAATGTTGAAGACTTTGAAATGATTTTATTCAAGAGAGACATTCGAAAAAAAAAAAAGAAAAATGTGTTGTTCTTGTATTATTAGAATTGAAAATTATGTTAAAAGAAAAGCGTAGTTTAGAAAAAGAACTAAAAGACAGACATATGTAAACATAAGATAAACTATTACTTTTCTTTTTCTTTTAGTGTTATTGGTAGTATTGTTTATTCTTGGGTAACATTTACTAGAAAACCACCAGCAATACCAACACATGGAAGTGGATCATCGAGTACAACATTAGATAATCGAAAACGTACGCACGATATTGTTTAGTTTATTGGTGCTTATAAACGGTGATGGTAGTGCTATTTCTAAAATTGAATGATTTTTTTTTTTTGTGACAACTAATGATGATCACTTGACACATCTATTTATATTATTTCTCTGTTTATGACTGATCTTAATTCGAATATGAATGTATTTTGATGTAATTTCTTAGCAATAGATTAATTAATCAAATTGTATATTCTATTCGAAAACTTTAGAATTTCCCATACTTAACGCAATAATCTCTTTGTTGTTAATTCTTTTTTTCTTCGTCTTCTCTTTATTTCATTGCTATAATGTTCTTCAGTATTGTTTTACATTTCTATTAAGTATTATATGTATGTAGATGGCAATCTCATGAAAGGTTCGTATCAACTATAGTATTACGGGGAAAGGGGTGAAATGAAGCATGCACGTTATATTTATATTAAATAACTCATTACTGAATGTGCGAAAACATGACTGACTAGTTTTGTATTTTTTTTTACACTGTCGTTTATGTTCTCTAACGCTTTTTTAAATTACATTGTTGGTTTTATTTATTTATTTATATATGATAGATAAATGAATGAAGAAAGTTTAATGAAAGCTATCGCTTTGATAATGCATTAAATAAATAGGCGATAGTATACAGAAATAAATATATATATATATATGTGTATGATGATTAACTGTTTGGCCTTCATGCATTGGTGCAATTTTTGTTTGTTCTATGCATATTGTAAGCTGATAATCATTATGCTATATCTTTGTTTATATAGATGAATGAAACCCGTTTATGATTGTTTAACAACCGAATATTTATCCTGAAAAATAGCATAATCAATATTCTTCCTACTGCTCTATCTAGATAAATAATTTAGAACAGTATGCATGTGATATTATTTTATTTTTGATTGCTTTTCTCTTGTATTGAGAAGATCGATTTTTTTAAGGGCACCCTCCTTTCCTGAATTTCTTACGAACGGCTCTACCAAAATGATGAAACTTTCAGGGTGGATAGATCCGAACTAGTAGAGTAAAAGTTGTCATAGACTCAAAATTCATCGAAGCTTCTTTCTATGCGATATAGAGACATAGGTGCCAAAAATGACTTGAAGTTCTCCCCTGCAAATAGCCAGAATTCATTTTTTATGGTTGAATTTTTTTTGTAGCAACTAGGATCAAATCAGGGTGTATATTTTTTTTTCTTTGAAAAAATAGTGTTTTCTTCATTTAGGAGAACTAAAATACTGGAACTCCTGTCAAAAAACATGTTTTTTCTTTCTAAGGCAAATTTTGTAAGATCTGCCACAACACCCACCATAATATTATTTTCAGAAAAAAATACACATATACACTCTGATTTGATCCCAGTTGTCATAAAAAATTTCAGCTCAATCAGTCGAAGCATCTTGGGAAAAACTCTTATTTTTCTCTTTAAAAAAAATGACTTTGAGAAAAACATGAAACAACGTAAAACGCTAGTTTTTCGATATTTCGTGTTTTTCATTTTTTTTATGCATAGCCATCAAGTAATGCACTTGTAAAGCAATTAGAAGAATACACTGCTGACCTACACAACATATTTTGATGATGAAATAACTATATTAGTATAGATCATTTACAACATGAACGAGCTGTAGAACGTGATTTATTGTATAGGGATTCTTTAAAGCCGGTTTTTTCAAAGGATCTAAATAACAATAAAAACACTTAAATGTCTTTTTAGATAGAAAAAAGTGAATTTTGGGAGTCGGAACAGAGTGTCCTTAAGTAGAACAAAAAAGAATGAGGAAAACTATTGAACAACGATTCCAAGTGTGAGTAATTTTTTTCTTTATTATTTTGATCTAATAATCAGAATATATTTGATCTACTTTTGAACAAAAGAAAAAAAAGACCGAATTTGAGAAAACAGAAAATAAAACATCTTGATCGAGTTGTTTATTGATATTTGATCTCGAAAATATATAATTAATTTAATGAATATGCACGAGAATATACATATAAGTATATATTAAAATTAAATAAAATACATTTCACACTCAGAATTTCATTATACTGATGACAACAACTACTGTTTTCTGTGAGTACTAGACTATATTCTATAGAGTAAAAAAAAAATTTATTTTGAAACTAACAAACATTGTTGAAGAAAATTGATCTTTATTTTAAATAATTCGATTCAAGTATTTCAATTCATCGAAACTACGAATAATTTGAAATGTGAATCAAGAAATTTTATCAGTATTATATTTGATAATTCTAAACAAACTTTTATAAATAATTTTTAGGAAGGTCTCTAGAAAATCATGATGATATACATAGTATGAAACAGTTGTTATTAAAAATGAGAAGAGTTTAGAAAAAGAAGAATCGTTACGTTCTATTATGAAAAGTAAATTATGTGCACGTGTAGAACATTTCGAATGTATGTGAAATATAAGAAATGAGATAATTTTTAAGAAATATCATATTGTAATTGATTATAACTAAATACATGATTCATTTATCAACCAAAAAGCAGTGAAAAAGAAAATAATTGTTTAATTGTAAAATACTACCTTATATATTCTATTAAATCTTTTAAAAGTTATCTGAATACTTTCAAACTAAAAATTAGCATTATTTTGAATCATTTCAAAATTAAGGAAAAAAGCACCAGAAAAATAATTATTCCACTTAAACAAAAGGAATTTTTTTTACATAAGATATTCTAATCGAATTAGTAAGTCTAATCTATGGACAAATAACAAAAGATCCATTGCCTACTTCATTTATAGACTATTCTATTCAATATGAAAACATTGATTTGCAGAATTATGATATAGTAACAACAACTGCTAGTCCAGAAGAAACAAGTACATTGTGTGTGAATTCAACTAAAGCTATAACTACGATAACAACAATAGGAATCGTGTGAGTATTCTATGTTAATACATAAAAAAAAACTCTTCCAGATAAATTGTAGAAGCATATTATTTGATTCTAATAAAATATTCTTTATATAGATCAACATCTAGAAATAATTCTATTTGTGTAGCTCCGATATGTCGTAATGGAGTTATCGGTGTTTCATGTAATATAACTACGGATCAATATTCTATAGTTCAACCATGCTTAAACTTAGCAACATGTTATCCAAATGTTAATATGCCACTTGAGTATATATGTTTATGTGTTGTAGGTTTTTCTGGTGTAAATTGTGAAGTCGATGACTGTTCATGCCGCCTTAGTTCGAGTTGCTTTAATAATAGTATATGCAATGGAAGTTAATGTATATGTCCTACAGGTAAAACAGGTGATCATTGTGAATATGAAGTTGCTGTATGTGCAAATATAAGGTGTGAAAATAATGGTCAAGGTATACCAATCTATAGTGATTGGTCATGTCGATGTACGAATACTGAACTTTATTCAGGTGCTTATATTGCGAAATAAAATCTTCGAGTTTATGTACAAAAGAAATTGTTTCACGTTCATTTGCTTGTATTGTTATTGAATGTATTGCAACTGTTATTGGTTTTGTTCTTATTATGGATGCATTAAAATATTTTTTTTCCATATTATATCCAATTGATAATGATTTAAGTTCATCGAAGAAAAAACAACGAAGAGATATCAAAAGAAAAAAAAAGAAGTCAAACAATCAGTACTTGCTGTACGATTTCAATATGTTCATGCATAAAGAACTTAAAATCTTTTTTTGTTTTGAAAAATTTTTAAAATAAATATATTTCACTTCAAATAATGTCAATTATGGTGAATAAAATTAATAACAATCTCTCAGGCAGGTATGAGTGTTTATATTCTTTTATTCAATATCTACATCTCATGCGAGAATTGATAGAGTAGCCGGAAAATAGGAGTTTAGTTAAATTCTAATATCTTTTTTTTTTTTTAAAAGAGAAAGTGTCTTCTGTGTTAGATTCAAACCAGGAATATTCGAAGCTTCGAAGAGTGAGATTAAGTAAATGATAACATACCGATATTATTTTGTTGATGGTGTCCATGGAACCAAGATTATGAAATGAAAATAATTGTAAATAAATAAATCGATGTCGAATAAAGCCTTGAAAAAAGAACATACTCTATTGGTCGTGGAGTGTCATCTTCATCCGATAGATAGATAGACGTGGTGAAATAATATGATTCACAATTAGTAAAAGATAATGTCGATAGAGGGTGTTAAAATCGCTTTTCAATATTAATCGAAAATCTCTACTGTGTTTGAAAATGAACAAAGAGAGATGAGAATTGAAAACATGAAAAGGGTGTAGCAGATGAATTGTGTAAGAGTTCATTGATCGACCATTCAAAATTCATTAATAGTAGCTATTAATATCATGATAACGTTCTTGTCTCACGAGGGAATCTCTTCAGTTGCCTCCTTCTAATTTCAATGATTTTTTTTTGTCTATAGATACTATGTAATGGTCTAATAAAAACTCTAAGACGATTTCGGTTTCTATTGATATTTGATTAACCTATGAAATTTTTAATATGTTTATTTTCTAGCAGCTTCAGGTTTTCAGCAAACTCTTATTTTCGAATTTTGATCTGAAACTTTCTTTATATAGAGAACTCAACTAGACTAACTTTCATAAAAAAATTCACAAATTTTGAACAAAGTCTCTTCGAGATACGAGACTTTCAAAATATAGACCTTTTTTCAGGGATGGTGTATACAGCATGGATTTTTTGAAAACTTTACATCTCGAAGAGACTTTGTTCAAAATTTGTGAATTTTTTTATGAAAGTTAGTCTAGTTGAGTTCTCTATATGAAGAAAGTTTCAGATCAAAATTCGAAAATAAGAGTTTGCTGAAAACCTGAAGCTCCTAGAAAATAAATATATTAAAAATTCCATAGGTTAATCAAATATCAATAGAAACCGAAATCTTCTTAGAATTTTTATTAGACCACTACGTAGTATCTATAGACAAAAAAAATCATTGAAATTGGAAGAGGACAACTGAAAAGGTTCCCTCGTCATTAGTTTGAAGTAAATATAGATCTATCGAGAGAATTATAATTTAAAATAAAAGAAAACTTTTCAAATAAGTGGTTTTTATATCATCTCTAATAAGCTATTCTATATTCTGTCGAACTCTGAACTACACACGTCCATACATATCGCATTGTTACTAATTGAATCATTTGACAATAGTTATCAACCAGATGCATTATTAGTCAGTTCAAAAACTGACTTTCTTATTATAAAGCAAACAAAGGAAAGGATTTCAGTAGTCAAAAAAAAACTGACAGAGCAACGATATAGTTCAAGAAGAAAAAACAGACAGAAATTAGATAAGTTGACTAGAAAATGAAAAACAATGTCGCATCTACAAAAGATCGTAATGATTTATTGTTAATTCTCGTGAAAAACAAATAAAATTAAATACTACAAGTGGGATTTCTATAGGTTCAACTATGAAATATGGCATAGTTATTCCTTTTAAGAGCTCTTTCGTTCACCTAATTGGAATATATGTCTAGTTTGTTGTTGTAACCTGAGACATATGACCATATTTTTCTAACCATTTGAGTTCTTCTCGAACTTTAATTTTTCCATGCCAAGGGTTATTGTTCAGCGAGTTGCCTTCATTTGGAAAAAGTAATAATTTAACCGGTACTCCTAGATAATTTAAGCTACGTTCTAAAATAAAACTTTGATCTGGCGGAATTCGAATGTCATTTACGCCAGTGACAATGTGTGTAGGTGTATGCACCTTATCTAACTGATTCATAATTGATTCTTTGGCATAAATTTGTGGTATTTCCCATGGAAATCCACCGAATAGAGTATTGACATATATAGGAAAATCTGTGGTACCCCAACCAGAAACATGCTCAACTCCTCCTGCACCAGATAGGGCAGCATTGAAACGTGTTGTTTGTGTAATCAACCAATTCGTGAGAAATCCTCCATAACTATAACCTCCAATGGTAAGTCGAGACGGGTCAGCAATGCCATCCTTAACAAGATATTCGACACCAGCAAGGATATCTTTTCCTGGTCGAGACAACGGTTGAAAAGTAATATCATTGAGAAACTGATCACCATAACCGGTCGAACCTCGATAGTTCGGTTCAAATACTAACCAGCCTTCTGTAGCAGCTAATGGTGCCCAACTGTACCAGTCTGGATAAAAAGAATTTAAATTGGCATCAATAGGACCCCCATGAATGAGAGCGAGAAGAGGCAAATTTTTACGTTCGAATTTTCCTGGTGGATAATGTAAAATGCCTTCAATCATACGATCATCATCATTACTTATCCATTTGTACAATTTAGCTCGTGGTAGATTTCTTTTCGTTAACAATTGATTTTCATTAGTAATTGCTTTTGCCGAACGAAGTTCATCGATATGATCAATAAAATAAACTTCTTCTGGTCGATCAAAAGATGAATAAAGAAAAGCAAGTGATGAGTATCGTTTTGAGGTTGATGAAGAGATCGATCGATAAGTTCCATTCCAACTACGTTCCAAAAACAAATATTTCAATGGTGATTGCTGCGTGTATATTTGCACATTAGTTCCCAATTGTCCCAATATAAAAACACCACCTTCGGATCTAATAGCATAATCATTAACAGTCCCTTCGAAACCTTTTCCCCAATTTTGAATCTGTCCATTTGTTAAATCAATTGAGCATAATCGTGGTTGTGTATTATTGAATTTTCTATTCCTTGATGTAATCGGAAAAACTTGAAAAAATATATGTTTCTCATCACTTGATAGCCGTAGATTATGTTCGATTCCTTCATTGTTCGTCAATCTTGTTAATGATGATGAATTGTACAAATCAATAGAATACATTTCGATATCATATATATTTTCGATAATCGTCGTTATGGATGTGCACACCACTTTATGTTCAGATGGCACAAACAATAGTTCACCAACTGTGAAATTCAGTTTCTTGATAGTATTAATTTTTCTAGTGGACTCATTCGAAAAATAACATGACCACTTTTGAGTAGAGGAGGAGGCATTAATCAAAGAGTGACGGTCGATGCCATTGAGAAGGGAGAGAATAAAGCGGGTAAGTCATAATATGAGTAAAACTAAATTAACATTCTCATTAATTTCTACAGAAATCCGCCTGTTTATGTTTCAATTTCGTCAAAAACTGTATAAATTTTGCTCTAGGAGTTGTCAATTCTGTTTCCAAATTGATGCGTAGAATCTAATACCTATACAAATGATTTTCTATCTGTAAAATAAGAAATTTTTCTTCTGAAAAAAAGCTGTTCTAATATTTCTTTCATACATGTAGTCAATCGATCAAGTGAATGAACATCAATTCTATACATTTGAAAGCAAAGCCAAATATCTCGAACTCGAACCATCTTCTCGAAAAATACTAGAATACGATGAAGGCTAACATACAACGTCCGTACGAAATAATCTTAAGTTTCTTGCTTAACATGTTCGATTGACTTAATGCGAACA
Source organism: Rotaria sordida (assembly GCA_905250125.1). Classification (NCBI taxonomy): domain Eukaryota; kingdom Metazoa; phylum Rotifera; class Eurotatoria; order Philodinida; family Philodinidae; genus Rotaria; species Rotaria sordida. The sequence goes on from CAJNOL010000229.1 coordinate 124,441, forward strand.
AATCGAAGGTATTATATCTGAATGATCACATAACTCTTCGATTTTTTCTGCTTATATCAATACGATAGATTGTACTACCATCACTAGGTTCACGTCGACGATATTCAATGACATCTTTCCATTTGGTTTCATACAAAAGATTGGCATCTTCGGTCGATTGAGATGATTGTGCAGCGAAATAGAGCGACGAATCAACATCTGACCATGCTAGAGCCGACGGAATTTGATTGCCAATTTCAATAGAGAACAATTCATCTGAAATGACACTATGAAGATGAATCTGTTGGTCGTTTTTCGTCTGATTCTTGACTGAACGTCGAAAGCGATGACGATTATCTGTTGAATCGGTTGCAGCTTTATCGTTGATTAAGTACACGAACCAATCTCCACTTGGTGACCATTTTGGTTGCATAATTCCAGACAATTGTTTAGTGATCAATTGTTTTCGTCGTCCATAAGTTTCATAAAGCCATAAACTATTCTCGAAAGAGTTAGAATCCCATGCTGGACGTTGACTATATATCAATAAATATCGACCATTCGGAGAGATACGTACTGATTGAAAATTAGTCGCATCAAAAAATTCATCGATAGTTAACTTTGACTGAGTTTGAATCGATGAACACTACAGAAGTGTAAAAACAATTAATAAATATAATTGCATTTTCTATGATTGATGTTACTGATTCTAAACGAAACAAAGTCTAAAACAATAAGAATTCTATACATAAAGTCGCAACTATCGATGAAAAATGCATCAAAAGATAATGTATTATGAAATAAAAATGTCGAACTTGTAGTAGAGATATGTCATAAAATGCTATTTGATATTTGAGTAATACAGAAAAAAAACCATTTGTATATAAACGAAACGGTTTTTGTTTTCACAGAATCAATTGCATACTCTGGTTTCAATATGCTTTTAATCTACTACAAATCTCTGCATACAAAAACCAACAGATAAAAAACGCAGATACGTTCATATTAAACCTTTACACTGGTTTATAAGATAAAATATCTTGACTTTTTCTTTCTCGTTGTTGGATATTATCCGATAGATTATTGGTCTTGTTTTCATTATTTCAAACTTAATCTTTGTTATGAGCAAAGACAAATGCTTTTTCTTTCTTTCTCTCTCTCTTCAAAACATTGACTCGAATGTATATGGTGATGAGAAATTTTGTTTTACTTGCTGATAGCATTTATGTTATACAAGATGCATTCGAGCGGCATGATAAGTAATCTACGTCAACCAAACAAATTCAATCTATTTCGAACTTCTATTGCTATGCCGTCTTTGCTTAGATATTGAATATTTTTAGAAAATGTCGTATATTATAATTAAATTTTCGATTTTGATGTAAACAATAGTTCAATAAAATTCCGAGCGATAATGATTGAAAAAGGATATGAAGCAGACGTTTTGCATGTGTTCCTGTACATTGAATATATAAAGTAGAATGGATGTGATCTTTTCGTATGCATCATCACATGGAGTACGAGCAGACGCTAATCAATTATTCATCATCGATTGTGTTCATTTTTCAGGATTCACATCTCGACTTTTTGTTCGAACGATTATTTCAAGTATCTAACACTGTCTTTTTGATCTCAAAATTCAATCAAAGTCGATACAATGATAATTTTCTAAAAAATAATAATTAACAATAAATTAATCGCCTAGATTTTTTCCGGAGATCATTTCCCGGAAGGCTAAATACACGCCTTGAGAATCATCTATTTTTCGATCGAATCAGGCGAAGATTATTCTGGAACTTATTTTTCTACAAATAAATCTTACAAAGACTGATTTTGCATCGTATTAATTTCAAAAGAGATGGACTTTAATATTTGGTGAACAATCGTTTACTTTGAGTGTAGAACATGTCTCAAGATATTTCAAATCATCAATTAATATGATCACATGGATGCATGCAAAAGATGCAACTAAACGATCAGGACAACTTGTGTTCTCAGTCGAGTTGATTCGAATGAAATATGACGAAAAACAATTAACAGAAACCAAGGAAGAAAAAGGAAGGCTTTGGTCTTGCGATGTACTGACATCTCGCTTTTTCTCTCTTGACTACACTTCTCAAATTTCAATATAAGGAAGTCTATCAATGAACGAAAAATTTATTATCCATTTATAAAGCATCAAAACATTTGTCCAATCGCTAATGCAAAAAATATTATTTATGCTATATTGTACTACTTACTGTGTTCGAACGCTCTTGCAGAATACGAGGACATGGAATAGTTGAATGTCGATTTTTAAGAGAGGGTCCACGAGATCACCACCACCCAAGAAAGTTGCCAAAAAATTTTAGTTTTCGTAATGAGGTTGTTAGTTTGAAAGAACATAAAAAATGGCTCAGAAATCCAAATTTTGACAACTTTTCGATAATGTCTTCTAATACTTTGACCATTCAATAGTTTTCATCCAAAATATCGATTTATCAACAACTATGGTTCTTCGATCATTTTTGTTTATGAATTTTTTCTCGCAAATATTTGATCAAACTTATTGTCAAATTATATCAATCGATGGAGTGGAAGCCGCGCTATAAAACTCTATGTTTCATATAGTTCATTATCTACTTCATAAATCGAAAAAATCCATTATAATGAGTGAAATCGACTATTTTTTTATCTATTTTACATGTTGTGTTTTATTCTTCTTGCTTCTGTTATACAGTTAATTTTCAAGAGTTCAAGATAAATTTTATATGGTTTTGTAGAGTGATAAAAGGCACATCTTTTAGTAAAAAAATATTGATTATAAATTACTCACAGCTTCCCGAAAAGCTCACGATAATATTGGTCCAAGTACGAATTTTTTAATATTTTCATAAAAATATATGCGCAGGTTTTTTTATTTATCGGTCGCTTGTTTTCGAGAAAGTCTAAGTTGTTTGGTAGAAATTATAGAAAGGCATCCGAAACACGATCAAAACGTTATGTTCTCACTTTTTTCCTACTGATAAGATTAAAAAATGAATGATTACTTAGTTAAAATTCCTCGTACCGCACCATTTCTCATGAGGGAACATATTCAACTGTCAAAATACTCTTGAATTTGGCATGTGCGCAAACGATAGATTTCAGTGAGTTATTAAATGCCTTAGAATGGTTTGGTTTTCCAGTCTTCTGTTGTCAAGTTATGGGCTTTTTACTTGATTTTGGCTTATGAGCATAAGATTCTTCTGAGTACCTGAATAATCGAATTTCAAACTGAAATTTTGCTCATAGATAGACCTTATAAGCACTAGGAACTCCCCAAAGTTTGAGCCAAAACGAATGCATCCTAATCGAGATATCAGCTCGTCATGAAAATGTCTCTATTTTGAAACACAGCTCAAAACAGGCGTTTCTTTAAAATGCGAATATCTCGATAAGGATACATTCATTCTGGCTCAAACTTTGGAGTGTTTCTAGTGCTTATAAGGTCTATCTATGGGCAAAATTTCAGTTTGAAATTCGATTATTCAGGTACTCAGAAGAATCTTATGCCCATAAGCCAAAATCAAGTAAAAAGCTCATAACTTGATAACAGAATGCTGGAAAACCAAACCATTCTAAGGCATTTAATAACTCACTGAGATCTATCGTTTGCGCACACGCTCGATTCAAAAGCGATTTGGCAGTTGAATATGTTCCCTCGTCAGTGAATTAGATGCGATCATTCAATTTAATTCAGTTTTTCATGATGATTTCCAGTCTGTTACCCTTAACAGATGTCATTCTATGACGCTATTCTTCCCTTTATCCTTATCATTGGTTTATCTCATCCACTTTAATATTGTATCCTTCATTATATCACCTGGGTTGTTTTTCACTGTTTAATGTAGCGTGAAACAGAATATGTGATACATTCTACACAGTACAAGGTTTGTATGTCTTGGAGAAAAATTCAACATTAATGTAATGTTTCATGAGTTTGCTTTTAATTTTCCGGCATACTCATCAGCTTCGAAATACATGAAATCTAGACATCCCATGTCGTATAAAACGGCTCGTAAACTGCCTTAAATGACTTGAAAACGGTGAAAAACGGCTGTTGTTACGAGAGTTGTTTACGATCTGCCGTTAAACGGAGAAATACGGCGATAAGCGATGACCTGTACGGTGATTGTTTGTGTACTAGCGGAAACGATTATCATTACGACCGTCGTTTTTCATCGTTTTCACACCATTTTTCATCGCTAGGGACTTCCTAATAATCTACAATTCATTGGTCATTATCTACTGAAAAAAAATCGTCTTTTTTAATCCAGATTCCTTTCACCATCTAGTTCAATCGTAAGTATTGTATTTGAATAAATATATTTTTAGATTTATCTCATTGATATATTCAACAGCAACTATTTTGTTTAGATATATTAATTTTTTTAAAGACTTTTCTCATTAAAATATTCAACAGTAAGTACTCTATTTAAGTAAATATATTTGTTTATTTTGTTTTGTTTAGATTTATCTCAATTAAGTATTTAACAGTAAGTATTTTATCTATGTACATAAAGTTTTTTTAAAATTATATTGATATCCTTAATATATTCAATAGTAAGTATTCTATTTAAATAAGTATTTTTTTTTCATTTAGATTTTCATTGAAATATCTAACAGTAATTTATTTTTTTTATTTAGATTTATCTCAATGAAATATACATTAGAGGGTATTTTATTCAAATAAATAAATACTGTTTCTTGTGTCTACGAAAGGTGAGAAGGGGACGAAATATCGTGCTCCTCTTCACTGACGTTAGACGGCAAAAGATAAATAAAGTCGTAAACAAGGAAAATAGGTGTAATCGTTTACGTTCCGAGGAAAACGGCGGTCGTTTTTCATCGTTTAGGGTAGTAATCACGCTGTTTTTTCACCGTTTTAGGCAGTTTAAGACGTCGTTTCAGCCGGTCGAAATGATCGACCTGAGATGAGCAGAATGTGACCGACGTAGGTGAAGTTACCACCATATTCGACTAAAACTTGCCCATATTCGTCTAGAAGCGCGTTCCAAAACTCTCAACCAGCCTTCCAAGTAGATCTTCACGAGCTCTACTCAATGGTACAATCACATTTTCATAGTCCAGCCTATTGTTCCGAAAACCTCAAAATACTGTACTTTGTTAATAAAATTCTAGCATCATATTCGAGTAAAAGTTATCCATATTCGTCCAGGAGTTCATTCCAAGAGCTCCATGCCTGTTTCAAGTACAGCTCGACGAGCTCTATCCGATGGCATCCTCAGATTTCCTATACATCAAAGTATGATTTTCGAGCTGATAGAAGGCGTCACAGAAAAATCAGAAAATCATACTTTGATGTATCGGAAATCTGACGATGCCATTGGATAGAGCTCGTCGAGCTGTATTGGAAACAGGCATGGAACTCTTGGAACGGATTCCTGGATGAATATGAACAACTTTTACTCGAATATGATGCTAGAATTTCATTAACAAAGTACAGTATTTTGAGGTTTTCGGGACCATAGGCTAGACTATGAAAAATGTGAATGTACCATTGAGTAGACTTCGTGGAGATCTACTTGGAACGCGCTCCCAGGCGAATATGGGCAAGTTTTAGTCGAATATAGTGCTAACTTCACCTACGTATGTGACAGTAGCTTTTTTTTTCTTGAATACAGCAGATGCCAATATAGTTGGTTATACATAATTAAACTATCATTCGAAAGCGTCCTATAGAAACAACTTAGTATACGTTGATAGGGTTGTTGTAGTGATAAGTTTTATTATCGCTATTTTTCACTTTTATTTGGATATAGATTAGATGATTAATGAAGAAGTCAAATTTTCGATTCACAAGGAAAAAATAATGTCTGATTTGAGTAAAGCGTAAATAGTTTTAGCAAAAACATGAACCACGATACATCTTAAAAACGATCATTTGATCTTCATGCAGTACTTTTTTTGGAAAATCCAGATTTGCAGATGGTAGTCTGCGATCGTATGTTCAACAAACACCAGATCTATTTACATAATTAAATTGATCTCCAATTTGTAAAATCATTCGTTTTACGTGATTTTACAACTTATGTTTCATTGATTTGGAAATAAGAGAAGTAGCATAACGTGAAATTGATTATTGTAGCAGTGCTGAATTAAAGCTATTTAAACAATTTCGTTTTTCAGTTTTTTAATGTATCCTTCTATTTCTCCTCATTTATATTTTTGAAATAGTTGTTCCAATTATAATGATCATCTACATTTGGACCTTCCTTTATCAGCGAAGACATTATGACACTATTCTCCTTAATATTCCTTTATTTTAATCTGAATTTGTTTGCTCATTCGCTAGCTTTTTCCGAGTAATTGGTGGAGTATGCTGCAAAACTTGAGAAAAGAGATTTTCATATATGTTTCGATACTGTTAAAAGTGAATTCTGATGCAAGTTTCGACTAAAAGACAACAATAATTCCGTTTTTCAGAGTTACTGGAACAATTCTTTTTCTCATGCTTAAAAAGCGTTTAAAGTCCAATATGAGTAATACATTGATTTTCTTGTCCTGCACAGATATTACATAACTCGCTGAACATGGCACAAACATTGGAATGCAAGATGCCCCATGAAGATGCAAAAATGATACGAATACTTTGCCTCTTCGCACGACCGTCACTTTCTCAGATGATGATCTTAGTCCCGAAGCCAAGAAACAATTTCCATTCCAGGCTGAGATTTTAAGTACATTTCGATTCTTCGCTGATCATATACTTTCTAACGCGGAGCTGTCACCAATCGGACGCCATCTCGTATGCACAACACTCGAACGCAATTACATGAATTCGAAACTTGTCCTCAACTATATTGCATGTCATCCGGAACTAAAAATGACACCAGATATCGTGCCACATCCTCTAGTCCTATGCGGTCTTCCTCGAAGTGGCACAACACTACTCTACAACTTGCTGTCTTGTGATCCAGCATGTCGAGCACCGCTATATGCAGACATAGTCCAACCGGTGCCACCAATTTCACGCTCGGATACTGTTGGACAGACGCAACGTAATAATGCTTTACAGGGACTGCGTGAGATGTTCAAGACGTTTGGTTTAAATGATAATTTAGAAGCTATGCGTGCTTCTCATCCTCAATTTGCAATTGAAGAAGATCAATATCTTTTCCATCATGTTGGATATAATTGGCTTCATGCTATGCTCCCATCTTCTGACGATAATGAACTCATGAGCTGGGCTCACGATGGTACAAACAAAAACTTTCTGTACGAATATCACAAGACTTTCTTGAAAATGTTAAACAGTATTGATGCTCCTTATTCTCACTGGCTCTTTAAAGCACCGCACCATATGTTGTACCTTGATGAATTCTTGCATCACTATCCTTCGGCGATGCTCGTTATGACTCATCGCCGGCTTGACCATGCGCTGCCATCATTTGGTCGTTTAGCAGTTGCATACGCTGGTCCCTATTTCGATAAGAACAAAGATAATGCAGCAATCAACATGCAGACAATTGTGACCAGAACATTCCATCTAATGGATGAGATACTTCGTAGTCATGTTGAATTTCGACGATCACGTCGAAACGTTCCTTATTTTGATATACAATACGATGACCTTGTGGCACACCCAATCGATACAGTTCGGCGTCTTTACACCCATTTTGGTCTTGCATGGTCCGAAGAGTTTGAAAGGGCTATGGCTGTATGGCTACGTGATAATCCTCAGGGCAAGCAAGGTCGCAATTCCTACACGCTAAGCGATTATGGAATAACACTTGATGAGATTGAGAAACGTTATAAGGACTATATCAGTATGTTTCTTAATTCTCAATATTCTTCCAACGATACTTGTAACATGACGAAAAGTCAAGCTCAGTAATCAACTCTATGGAATTGTCATCAAATGGGTAGATTATAGATTAATGCAAGAATCATTAGATCAACTATAGTTATTTAGCTGAAACTTATTTTTTGCATGCACTTCAATCCTAGACTACTACAAATAAACAATGTTTATTTTTCTGTTCATGTCGCCAAGAGAAGACATTTTTAAAATTTATGTTTACATTAATCACTGACTTGAGAAAGTCGGCCAAGTATCATCAGAACAGTCTGTCGTCAATGACCTGAGGTATGAGTGCGTGTAAGCCTTGGCTTCATCCACACTAACATCTCACACTATATGAAAAAGTGTTTTTAATAGAGAAGTTGTGAAAACATGGTTAGCCAATCTTTGGGCAGACCATTCGTCGCAAAGGCAAAGAATCAGATAATATGATCGATTTGTTTCTGCAGAATTGTACAAGTCACCAGTAGATCGCAATCAGTTTCCAAGTCATCTTCTAAAAAAATGATGCAAATAATCAATCTATTCTTTTATCAATAATGCAAGAAATATAGCCACTAACGGCTTAATCGAAGTTGGTCTTCCGAATACCGCTTTATGACTGATAGTTTGAAATGTTGATCGCCTAACCTTTGTGGAACGGGCAAATCTAGGCGACCAGCAACAAAACGCGATAATGTATTTTCATCTGATATTAGTAATTTTAGACTATTTGAAACCATATTATTCATCGAATCATTCACTCGGACACGTTCTAGGAAAGAAAAAGGAAAGGTTCCTTCATTCAAATTCTTATCGAACAGAGTCTATGTCTGTCATTTTTCTAATTAAACAAGGCTTTCTAAAACCAAATTAAAATGAATTTATATGAAAGTAATTGTAAAAATGCCATGTCTAAGTGAGTTTGTTGATTAGTTTCGATGAAACCACTTATTCTAACTGATTATTTGTATGATTACAATCAGTCTGATTTGATCCTATCAATTTCAATCGATGTTACATTCTTTTTGATTTCATTCCAGCAATGATCAAATTGCAAGAATGGATTCTCGTGGACTGGCTGAGAATTTTGCATTGCGTCTAATCATTAAAATTCTTACAAATGTTCAAATAAGTATAAGATGCAAAATTTCTTGTGCCAATATAAACAAAAACTACCACTCAGCCATGGTCATATGATAATCTTTCAGGCTAGAGCAGAGCGAATCGGGAACCGATGAACGTCACTTGTTTTTCTAGCGTCAGTTATAATTATTAGTGGATTATGATCGCTGTTCTTCGAAATTCGTGATGTAGACTTTCAAGAAGATTTTCTAAATTTTATTTTTGGTGACACCCCAATAAATCATTCAGAACTACAGTACGGACGAGGATCCGATCTATTTTAATTCAAATGCCAAGATATGAAGATGTTCGATTTGATTTCCTTTTTTCCATTCATGAAATGCGAGCACCTGTTGAAGTCTATAAGTGTTGGATGTCCTGTGGGTGTGGGTGTGATTGTGCATGTGGGGATAGAGAAGACCAACACGCACCCACACCCACACCAACAGTCACATCCAGAACCATATCATTCGTTGAAATCTCAGCTTGATAAAACTAATTTGACGAAAGCTAGAAATGGAAAGCATCTGATAGACTGAAATCCCAGACACAAAAAAAGATTCGATGCCTTCTATTAGTTTCTCGGAAACTCTTTTTTTTCCACTTTATTGGAAAGAGGGCATAATGAGCATAGAGAGCAATGCAGTGAGAACCCACTAGCGGCACCGATATCGAGAAAGATGAGTTACATATATGTTAGCTTACCATTCCACATTTCATTGGTCAAAACTGCATTGATTGATGAAAAAAAGATTTTTCTATACTATCATTTGAGTTCCGAAAACCATCTGATTTTCGAAAGTTCAATTTCGATTTCGGAAAGTCATTGATGTTTCTGGAAACTTGTATAAGACATCAAATGCAAAAGAAAATGGATTGATCGAGAGTGGAACAGCGAAAGCAGCTGATTGGCTAGACTCTCAACATCAGAAAACTTGATGGAAGAAAATTAGAAAGTAAAAAAAGCTTGATTGGACGAAAGCTAGATAGTAGAAACATCTAATTTAATGGCCCACCGATAAGAAAATCACGCAATTGGCTGAATTACCAACATAAAAAAAATCTAATTTCGAATAGCTGCTTCACAAATATATCTGTACACGTGACTTTACATGTGTAAGCAAACTCATCTTATATCATATGAGTCTACCTTCAGTCTGGAGAATGAATATTGTTTTACGTCAAATCTGATTCACGAAAAACTACACAAATTATGTTACACTCACTATTACTGTCATTGTGTATTTTTTTAAATTAAAGAGACCGATACGCAACTAACAGCAATGTTTATTATCACACATATGTGATGTGTAGCACCATCGTGGTGGTTCATGCAATGAATAAGAATGATTGTCTATAACATGTATCATTAATCCTGTAGCAATAATTGATGAGTTTGAATCGTTAGAATCTATGAGATCTTCATTTTGATGATTGATACGCCTTTTAATTATAACATTGCTTATATCAGAATCGATAATAGTGTTAGCAACACATAAGAGTTCTTTGTCTATATTCTTAATATTACTTAGAGATAAATACAACATTTGAATGCATATACTACAAAGCAAGAAGATGACAACAAAAAATACTAATAATCTTATTTGTACCATAACTATATTATTTTTAGCAACAGTCGCACATCTCATATCGTTAGTTCTGGTATCAAACATACATTGATCAATCAGAAATCGTGTTAGCCATGCATCAAATACATCGTTTTGTACCAGCAAACGATTGGTCATTACAGAAAGCGCAAAAAAAAGCAAGTGAGAAAATTCTTTGACGTCGTGTAGTGCAATATGGAGAATCGTTTTCAACTTCTTTCTAATCGTTTTTCGGGACACCAATGAAATATCAATCGATGCACAAACTCGTGGGCTACCAATCGACAACCTCATTCTATTTAGGCTAACGATCTCTTGTGCTCGAAACACAGAACAACTGATAAAAACCTTCGGAAACAGTTAATTCAGCATTGTAAATCTATAACAGCTCTCACCTATTCATTTTCTAGGTCATCAAATATATGTCATTCGATGCAGAATTGCCATGTTTATCAACTGACGAGGCTATTCTCTTTTGACAAATGCCAGACCGTACTAAAAACATGCAAATAATATATAGAACCCTAAAGGAACCTACGACTCACCATATGACATCCCTTTCAGTTCGATTGTCTTGGTTTGTCCAGACATGAAACATATATTAATCGATACAGAATTACTCTGGCTATCGACTGCTTATGTGATTCTCTCTCGGCAAACGAAGGCAGAATAGCTGGTAGAGATCTAGGAAGCATGATAGGAGTGTTTTTTTAAATTTTTGCTCGTTTTTGTCTGTTCTAAGTGCTATCGATTGTTTGCCAAGGGATAATTACATCATCAATTGATAGTCGAGGAGATTCTGCATCGATTTTGTTGTGTAACACTAGCCTTATTATTTCTCGTTTTTTCTAGTAAAAGTTGGATTGATAGAGGCAAAGCGTGGATTGTGTTTCGATTGGATATCTATATTTTGCGTCCTATTGGTGTTCGTGGTAGCATCACCTTAATACAAAGTTTGAGAGCTAGCGCCTTATCATTAGTGAAGTGTTTGCATTTGATTAGGCAACGAAGATGTGAATCATGATAAGATACGTGTTATTCTTATTAAATAGTATCAGAAGAAAAGTATAGGGTCGTCTTTTTGCTGTTAAAAGTCATACGACTTCTTGCTAAGTATTCATACTGTTTTGCTCATCATCCGTAACATTGTTTTTTGCATTTAATTTTATTGTTATCAAGTTTTCCTACGTGGTTAAACGTAATATATGGTAACGATCGAATATCATATAGTTTGACAACGAATATTTTTTAAAAGAACTTTCCATAATTCTTTCCAAAAAAATGTTTTAAAGTGTTTAATTTTAGCACACAAAAAAGTGTAAAATAGATCTAATAATCCTTGAAAACATTTACTCATAGTATCGGATGTTAGTGATGAAACTGGTCTAGGCGTTTGAAGCCCGACGTTTATATGGGTTTCAGTAAATCAGATTGAACTATTGTATCGATTGATAGATCGGTTCAGCCGGTGTATTGACGGTCGATAACCTAAAATTTGTGCTATGCAATTTATAATGTAAATATGATGACTTTCCTTCATCTTTTATATAATTTGACTGATTTAAGTTCGAAAGACAGTTTAAATAAGGGCAGAAAAGAGATAGGTTCTATCAATTATTGGCAGCGATGGAGTTATATTGGCTGTTTCCTATAGAAAAACTCCAAAAATCGATGAAACTTGGATGCAGTATTTCAGACTAGAATATCTTGGGGTCTTTTCAATAATTTTCAGTGGTAAACGACCGGCATTCACCGAACAAATCTGAAGACACTCTAGTCCAAAATATTGCGTCCAAGTTTCATCGGCTTCTAGTTTTTCGACCAGATACAATGATGTTTCTGAATCTTTACGATCCATCCTAGCAAAATCTGCTTGTTTTCGCAGTCCGGAATCATCAATCTATGTACCAGTCTAAAACCTCTATCGATATGAGTTTTATCGCTGTGCGACGTGATGATCTAAGAACTGATATTACTATAGTAACAATGATTCATTTAGATAAGATAAACAAATAATGCAATATCAAAAGATTGGACATACTGATATTGAAATATCTCGTGTAATTCTTGGTTGTGGATGTTTTGGTGGTATTGGTTCGGCTCCATCATTATTTAATCAAGGAGAAAATGAAGAACAAGCACATGAAATTCTTGATGCTGCTGTACATCTTGGTATAACAACATTTGATACGGCTGATGCTTATGGAGGCGGTAGAAGTGAATTATATATAGGAAATTGGTTAAAAAAATGTGATGAAAAAGTTAGAAATAATATAGTGTTGAGTTCAAAAACCTATAATCCAATTTTTGTTGGCGATAGTAAGGGATTATCAAAAGAAAGAATATCAGAGAAAATTGATGGCACACTACAGCGTCTTGGAATAAAACAGTTGGATATGTATCTTTCGCATGAAATGGATGAAGAAACACCATTAGAAGAAACACTTAGTTGTTTTAATGAATTACAAAAATGTGGAAAAATACGTGCATTTGGTGCATCAAATATTACTTGTGAAGAATTAGAAAAAAGCATATCTATTTGTAATAATCTTGGTTTAAATAGATATGAATGGGTACAAAATCCAATGTCATTATTAAATTATCGAGAAGTTGAAAAAATGTTACAAATATGCTCAAGATATGGTCTAGGCTTTACTCCTTATAGTCCATTAGCTGGCGGATGGTTAACAGGAAAATATCAAAAAGGTCTCAATTATGAACTTGGTTCTCGAATGACATTACGACCTGAACCATATGAAATTTATGTTAAACATCAAGATAGTATATATGATGGGTTAAATTCAATGAGAAAAATCAGTAAAGAACGATTTGGTAATATAAGTATTGCCGGTTTAAGTTTAGCTTGGTTACTTAGTGATTCTCGAATAACAGGAATAATTATTGGACCTCGCAAACCAGAGCACTTGGAACCTATACGTGAAGCATTAAATACGCGTCTTAATGAAACTGATCGAATCGACTTAGCTAATTTATTTCCAGTATTGTAAACCGATATTGTTGTGTATGCCCATCGAATTTGAAGTTGATTTAATTTTCCATTCCAACTTCTAAGTATCCCTTCTTCGAAGAAAAATAGTTATTATCAACGACTTTGGTGTGAAAAACAATGATATGTCACGATTTTTTAAAAATAAATGATGAAGAAGATTAATTGGATCTTTATCTACAAATTTGTCCTTATAAATACCACTTCTTAACAAACAGAATATCTTAAGACAGAGGCTATGTCCTGCCCTTCTTTTTCCGACGGTTATGAAGTATTGTGTAATATTATACGTATTTTACCACATTGTGTAACGGCAGAGTAAAAGAAACTTTTGAAAAGTTCATCACAGATCCCCTCAAATGCCAAGCAGCTCAAAGTATAGGCGTTGATATGGATGTGGGGTGTTGTTGTAAGCGTGGAAGTGAATGTAAAAAGAACAGCAATAATCTACCTCACTCCCTCCAAACAGACTCTTCCCACTACACCCACATCCAAAAAAAAATGCTTACACCATCTCGTGTTTTATTCATCGTTACTTAGTTTTGTTCTTGTTTATTTTCAATAAGCATAAGCAAAAAAAATATTACTCTCGATCAGTCTAGAAAAAGAGAAGTAAACCAATACAAAAAAATCACTGTTCTTTTATCTAAAAGTAACACAAAAAAAACACTAATACATATGTATCCCAGGCAAAACGATGTCATATACATCCTCGAGTAGACGCAATCTATGTCATATTATGTTCATGCTTCTCTTTGTAGTTCAGACGAACAGTGAATTCTTGGTTCTTTTTTCTCTAACAAATTACAGTCATCATTTGTCGTAAATTTCATTACCGATAATCGACTAACAATACTAGAAAAATATCCTTAGCTATTCTTCATTTCTGGTATACTCTAAATGAAATTATTTTGCTAAATAGATATATACTGTTCTTAACAAGGTATTGTACTGAGAATACTTTTCCTTTTTTTCTCCTCGTCAATACATTTGATGAAGTTAAGTTTTTAACCAAAAATTCAGTGCTGAATTCTCTATGAAAATCTATTAACTATTATATTCAACAATCTCAAGGCAATTCATAATTCATGATATCACTATTGACAGATAACTTTAACAAACCTTATGTAAGTCTATCTCAGTAACATCCAAATTAAATGAATCTTAGAAAAACTCTACCGTTAACAAAGACTATTAAATGACCCTCAAGCCTACTAGCATCTAGAACCTCTCTTCTGTTTCATGCAAGCACCACAACTTATCGTCACTCACATGCATAGTAACATTTTATCTACGCATTGATATATTATTGAAACAGCTTGTTAAGTATAATTTTCTATAAAATACACTTAAATTCAAAAAAAAGTCTAAAAATAAGAAAAAGTACATAAAAACAAGGAAAATAAATCTTAAAACATTGAGTAATATTCAGTTGAGTTATATAATAAGAATTTCATAGACTCTAATTGGATATTGTAATCGTATAAGAAAATAATAGTTGAATCTCTGGAATCCAGTTGGAAATAGATTCTGAGAGATTTCATTGAAAACAAAAAAACGCTTGGCGATGATAAGAAGCATCTCAAAATAGTTATTGAAATCCGATTATAATTGTTTTAACATCTGACTAATAACTAGTTTATATTGGATAAGATCAATTAAAAAAACTATAGATATTTGTTAATGCGTAGAAAAATGAATTGGAAACAAGTTGCAAGTGTAATTGTCTATTATAAATAGGCGAAAATTAATGAAAAGATTCTTAAATATTAATATCACGCACTTGTTATTTCATTAGAAATATCAAATAAAAGAATGAAAGACGAACATGAATTTATAGAACGACAAATATTATCAACACTTTTCAAAAATGAAAATTCTATTCAGAATAAAACAAATTGAATTTCTATTTTCAACAAAAGCAATATTTTCATTTCTAAAATGAACTAATAAATATCATATTGCAAAATCATCAACAGAAATATTAAAAGCACTATCATAATCAATCTGTTTAACTGATTGACATATAACAACTTCTGAAATAGAAAATATAATAAAACATCAACTAACTACGTAGAAAACTAGATATCCCTTTATGAATTAACAGATCTTCAACTGAGAATATGACAAGGATCTTAGTCAGACAATGTGTCTCGATAAATGAATTGATTTTTTATATTGTTCAAATTTTTTCAAAGAAAATATTGTCAGACAAATATTTACTATGACAATATGCTTGAAGTTTGGCAAACTATCTCCATCAAGAAAGGATACATATTGACGGTGGAAAGAAAAAATGAAAACGGCTACAGTAACGAACAACAACAAAAAATTCATTAATACGATACTTGTCTAATGAAATTTCTTAGTTAAATATTTGTTTTTTTCTTTAACGTTATTTTTTATATTTACCAATCGATTTACAATAGGACCTATTTTGAGATGCTTCTTCTTATCAATGTCAAACATTTTTTGTTTTCAATAAAATCTCTCAGAATCTATTTCCAACTGGATTACAGAGATTCAACTATTATTTTCTTATACGATTACAATATCCAATTAGAGTTTAAGAAATTCTTTTTATATAACTCAACTGAATATTACTCAATGTTTTAAGATTTATTTACCTTGTTTTTATGCACTTTTTCTTATTTTTAGACTTTTTTTTTTTGATTTAAGTGTATTTTATAGAAAATTATACTTAACAAGGTATTTCAATAATGTATCAATAAGTAAATAAAATGTTACTGTGCATGTTAGTGAAGATAAGTTGTGGTGCTTGCATAAAGTATAAGAGAGGTTCTGTATGTTGATCGAAGTGATCGTCGTTTGATGATCTTTGCTGACAGGATATTTTTTCCTAGGACTCGTACTCAATGACTGTTATTAGCATAGATTAAAAATAGTCCCAATCTTTTAATTAAAATTCTTTTTAATATAAACGATGAAGAGAGATTCAAAAAATGTCTCGATTTGTGAACGAAATCGCACATATGTTTTTTCTTTGATTACAATATTCTAAACAATCTTTCATGTTATAGTATTCTGTCTGAAGATTAAGCAATAAAATGGTTAATTGATTATTTATAGACAATTGAAATTAGAATATTTTAATGAAAATTTTGCTTGATCAAACATATCGAAGAAATGACAATTGTGAGAGTATGATTATTTGTTGAGCAGCCGTTATTTATTATCGTTATTTTTAT
The DNA here is from genome assembly GCA_905250125.1 of Rotaria sordida. Classification (NCBI taxonomy): domain Eukaryota; kingdom Metazoa; phylum Rotifera; class Eurotatoria; order Philodinida; family Philodinidae; genus Rotaria; species Rotaria sordida. The sequence continues at coordinate 141,193 of CAJNOL010000229.1, forward strand.
TTTTCTTGTGTTTTATTTGATAATTTTATTTGGATTAGAGTCAAAACAGTAATGATATCTTCGTCGAATTTTCGATGTTTGTTATTATATTTTATATCTGGACAATTAAATCTATATTATATCAGAGCAGCTTGGCCATCGTCAAATTCTTCGAAGATTCAACTCTTAGGTCTTTTTGATAATGTATTCAATAGATCTGCATCTAGTGAATCATCTGTTCATATTCGAGCTATGTTTAAATCAGCTGTATTACTTTCTCAACAATATAATATAAAAATCGAAGAACAATTCATAGAATGGCAATCAGCAGAAACAACTGGTAATGTAATCGATGCTCTTAGCAAAACATGTCAAGCATTGTCGTATTCAAATATCGTTGGTATTATTGGTCCAGCTTTATCAAGAGAAGCTCATTTAGTAGCTGATTTCGGTAGAACAATTGGTATACCTGTTATATCATATAGTGTAACTGATCCTGATTTATCTAATCGAAATGTTCATCGAAATTTTTATCGTACGGTTCCTTCAGATAATTCAGCTGCATTAGCAATTGCTAAATTATTTTTTCGATTTAATTGGACATCATGTATACTTATTCATCAAAATGATGCATTTGGAACTGGAGGAGCAAAAATAATAAATGAAGTATTTATTAATAATAATTTAATTGTTGAACAATTAATTATATTTGATATATTGACACTTCGTATTCGAGGTGATTTAAAAAGTTATTTAATAAATAGTCCAACTCGAATAGTTATTTTATGGGCTCAATCAATTTATATAAATTCTATTTTAGAAAATGCTATTCAATATGATCTATTGGCTCCACAATTTACATGGATTTTAAGTTCAAGTATTTCATTAAAGAATTTTAATAGTACATTATATGAACAATTAATTGGATTATTTTCTATTGAACCTGTTACAGCAAGTGTTGTTAATGTGCCAATAAATACAACATTATTAAATGCAGCATATCAAATTTGGCAACAATATGAACCAGAAACATTTCCTGGTTCAACAAATGTGAATTTTTATGCACTATTTGCATTTGATGCAACATGGGCATTAATCAAAGCATTAGAAAAAGTTTGTTCAACAATTAAAAATAATTCTTATTCATGTTCATCTTTTATTGGATCTTCATTTTGTTTTCATCGACGTTTTGTTCATTCTGATTTATTATTAAATGCACTTTGTAGAGCCGATTTTCTTGGTGTATCTGGTCCTATTAAATTTAATTTTAATGTAACAGATCGAACTATTGGATCATATTATTATTTACAAAATGTTCAACCTTCTTCAAATGGTTTAAATTTTGTACCAGTATTAGAATATTCGGATACAACTGATTGGAAAACATTTAAACAGACCAATGTTTTTATTTGGCCAGGGAATTTATTAGAACCTCCTACTGGTCGAGCAATACTTAAAGGTGTTACTTTAAGAATTGGTGTTATTGAATCAATTCCATTTACAATAGTTACAAATATTATTGATGAGTTTGGACAGAGTACAACGAAATTAACTGGTTATGTACCTGATCTTATTGCAATATTAGCTGATAAAATTGGATTTATTCCAAATATTCAACTAGCACCATCAAATCAAACATATTCGGGATTAATTCAAGCAGTTGTCAATGGTTATTATGATATTGTCATTGGGGATATTACAATTACTGCTACACGAAGAAAATTAGTTGCTTTTTCTAATGCTATATTTGATAATTCTTTACGTATTCTTATGCGAAAAACACCTGATGTCACTGTTGAATTATTATCATTTTTAAAACCATTTTCACGTAATCTTTGGTTATTAGTTTTAGGTGCTTGTATCTATGCTGGTTTATTAATTTGTGTTATAGAAAGAAAAGATAATAGAATATTTCAAAATCGATCAATATTTTCTCAAATAACCTTGAGTATTTGGTATTCTTTTGGTAATATAGTTGGATATGGTGTAGATTTTCATGTTAATACTGCTGCTGGACGTTTATTAACTACTGGTTTATATATGTTAAGTTTAATATTATTAGCTACATACACTGCAAATTTAGCATCTGATTTAACTCTATCGAAATCAAAAGATATTATTTCAGGAATTAATGATATTAAAAATGGAAAAATTCCATTTAATCGTATAGGTATTCGTACTGGTACAGCTGGTGAAGATTATTATTTAAGAGAAATATCTGTTGGTAATCGAGGTTATTATCCATTAAAATCTCTAAAAGAAATGTATGATAGTTTACTTGCTGGTACTATTGATGCATCTTTTATGGATATTGCCGCTGCTGAATATATTACTAATAATATTTATTGTAACTTAACTTTAACTGGAGATGATTTTGATAAAGGAGATTACGGAATTGTTACTCCGAAAGAATGGTTATATTCGAAAGATTTAGATGTTAATATTTTATTATTAAGAGAATCAGGTCAACTTGATGCTTTAAGACAAAAATGGTTTCAAAAAAGAAATTGTCCTAGTTTAGATGAAACATCAATTGCCATGCAAATTGATTCAATGGGTGGATTATTTTTAATTTTTACATTAATTAGTTTTCTATCATTATTATTATTTATATGGTCGAAACGTTTTATTATTAAAAATAATTTATTTAACTTGTTACGTCGAAAGAAATTCATATTGACAAAGAAAAAGAAAAAGAAAATGATAAAGCACTCCCGTAGAAAGTCTATAATACCTTCATCTACTGTTGTACAATTCTAATCATAAAACCCCCTTGAATTTGTTTTACTAGAAAATCGATCGACTTCTATGATGTTATTGTATTTTTAGTAATCGAAACAATAAAAAAAGAAACATCAGCAAGATTTTTCTGGACTGAATATTGGATGTTGAACTTGTTTATATTTAATAAATATATGGTTAAAAATATAGAAATAAAAAACAAATAGAAACAAAGTGAAAAATGATCCATTCTTGTCTGTATGTTGTCTACTCACTGTTTGTCTTGAATGGCTGATAGAAAATAAGTGAAATTTTAGACAATCATTCAGAATTAAATATGAAATTCTTCTATGTACTGAACGTATACGTTGAAAGCATTTATTGAATTTGTTTTTCGTAAGACTCTTTGTTGATCAAATTCATGATCTTGGTTAATACGCGATTACAACGATTGTGAATTGCTTCTATCAACTGAAAGCTGTCATATTAGACCGAATAACCAAAACTTGAATGGCTTCTAGATATAGGAATTCTAGTTTTGTCAAATAATTTTGATAGTTTCTCATTCAATTTATTTTCTCTTTCGATCTAGGCTATTTTCTCTTTGGGTCTGAGCTATTTCTCTTTGAAAGTGATTCATTTTCTTAAAACCATTGAGTAAAAACGGCTAACTACTCGTAATGAAAATTTTCAGGGAGAAAGCTATAACATAATAACAAACTTAGAGGGGAGAAATTCCTCCTCTTCCCTTCCCCCCCCCCCCCCCAATCGTAGAGCCTGTTGTAGAGAACGACTTGGAAGATAGTACAATGTTCTAAATACATAGAATACGAAGAAATATTCTGTGACTAAATTTCACAATGGTAATATGCTTTGCTTTTGATTTCCGTAAGAATTGCATTAGTAGCTCTTCAGACTATATTTGGTGAATATTTTTATTGGCATTATATACCATTGCTAAGATTGCATTCCAATAAATAAAACGAAAGTAATTATATTCTATCAAAGAATAGAAAACAATCGGATTATTAGATATTATTTAGATTTTAATTCATGCTACCAAAAAATTCTACTAATTATTCATTTATTTAGAACTTCACTATATGAATGTAGTATAGAAAGCGTCAGTCTGAATCATGACGATACAATTAATGGGTTCATTATTATTTCAGATCTTCTGTTCTTTTCATTACTAAATATAAAATAAAACTCTGAAACTTATTAAATTTTCAGTTTGAAAAATGACTTCAATCACAAATATGCTTAAAGTTGAAATTGACAGATTCTGAAATCGATAATTTAACTGATCTACAGTCTGTACGAACTGAAATCAGGTGAGACTAAGCCTATAGAAACCAAAAACAAGTGAGGCTCAAGCCTCACCGGGCCTACAGACTCCACCGCCACTGCTTACATTCACATTCTCAAAATGGTGTATTTATGAATAAAAGAGTCATATTCATTTATTGATTTCCTGTGTATATTCTTTCAACATTATTTTATTATTTTGAAATACCACGTCTTTCAAAAGAAAAATTTTAAAATCATTCTTAATAAATGTAATTATTATAATCGATACAAATATAATAGGAATACTTAATTTTGAAGTTGGAAGAGCTGAATTATATAAACTTCCATGACATCACATTCATTCAATATCATTCTAATGTGATACCATTTGCACTTATCATTTTTACATGATATTAATCTTCAATGATGTTATTCATCTACGCTTATCGATCAACTCTTGATATAATTTTCTCTTTCCTTTTTATTTTATATGTGCACTTGATTCGAATGTAATATTGAAGTTGGTTGATAAAAAGAACGTTTGTGTGAACTAATAATAGTGTTGAAATAAAGATCTATTCAACAAGTAACGGAACTAGGCGTTGATCGAAGTATATTAAAGAACAATCAGAGCAACGATCAAGTAACAACTGTCCCTCAACTATTCACACACAATTTAATCACATTAAAATCCGTTATAGATATCATAGCAACATTCATATCCTCAAAATGTTTTCGAAACTAACTAAATTAACAATGTAGTGAGCTATAATAAGAAATTAAAATAACAACATAAATGCACGTTTGATTGAAGAGAAAAATAACACAGGTACATATTTTATGTCAAAGAACGCACAAGCCAGAAAAAGAAAAAAACAAATGAAACGCATGTCAGAGAAGGACACAATGAAAATTAAAAAAATACGAAGAGTCAAGGAAATATATAAAAAGAATTAGAAGAATAATTACATCGTTTACTGTTAAATAGACAAGACTTACAAATATTGATTAGTTTAATTAATGTGTCTTATATTCTCAGAGAATTATTCGAATATTCATAAATTTTAGAAATGTCATGTATAAGAGTGAGATGGATCTTTGTAAATACTAATTTCATAATCTTATTCAGTAAAATCAAATTATAGACAAGAAGAATAGTAGATAAGATCTTTTAATATACATTGTATTCATAGCAAATTCTATATTATTTTTTATTTTCGACTGTTATTTTCAACAGCAATTCTATTATGTTTGTAAACTAGTCTGTGTTGATAAAGCTCATGTTAAAAAATACGGAATATTATCCTCTCAATCATGTAAAACATTCTTTCGTCGTAATGTTTTTCATTCAGAAGTTTGTCGTTTCTTATAATTCTATACATTATTTCTAATGAATATCGTTATATGTTTGAATAGACAACTCATTTATGTCGCTATAATGGTCAATGTGAAGTGAATATGTTATTAAGACATGTCTCTGTGCATCATGTCGTCTTATTAAATGTTTTTTTTTCAGTTAGTATGAGTAGCAATCTGATTTATAAGGAAGAACTATATTTTCTAAAAAATCATCATCAACAACTAAATTTAACCAAAATAAAGTGTCCAAATATAAAACAAGAATACTATGTCGAGTTTTACTTAAAACTTTCGAGATATTTTTCAAGAATATATATTCTTTTTTTTTTAGTCTATATCTCATATACCAGTATTAAATCTGCTACGTGATTTCCAAGCACTTTGTATCAAAGAACAACAATCGCTTATCTAACGAAATTTACATGATCTTAGTAGTTTATATCCATATTGAATACTTCGTAATACTGTTTTCTTTTTTCATAATTCTTAGTATATTCATGCTTTTGAAGTAATTATATGCTTTATCAATATGGTCATCATGAAATAATTATTCGTTTTAGTAAACTTATTACAGATGTAATTGATGTTAATAAACGTACAATACATGCTCATACAAGTTATGAAGTTCATCATGATTTGATTGAGGAAATCGTTGACAAAATAAAACAAAATCTTGTTATCGATCTAAATCAACTGATCACATTATGAGGAAAGACGTTGCCATGTATATAGTTGTAGTTCTCATTTTTTGCTTTATTAGAGTGACAAATATTATAGAAATTTATTTGAAATATTTTGATTTGAAAACAAAAAAAAAGTGAAAAAGTTGTCTCTTAACTACTATCATTGTCTTCATCGTGTTACGGAGATAATCCACATTTTTTTCTGCAAGCCTTGTTGACATCCAGAGGATAACCAGGAATTTTTTTTCTCAAGTTATCGATGAAATCTTCGGATTGATCGAAAGCAGCTGATAAAGGACCATCGGGAAAACGAAACATATTCAAACCCAATGTCAATAGACCAGGATCTTCGTTGTTGTAACCAACAATTTGCATAGAAGGAGAACAATCCAAGTTCTGTATGAAATGAATCGCTCCTCTGGGAATTGCAGCAACGTATCCAATGGTAATTTTGTTGAGGACAACTTGTGCGCGATTTTCTTGGATAAAACCGACTAGAAGAGATTTTCCGGTAATACTGTAGACACCCTTGGAGGCACGAGGATGTATGTGAGGCAAGATGATACCACAGGGTTCCAGCATGACTAGTGTGAAAGATATACCTATGCCAGCTAAAGCGGGTGTGGTGGAAAGATTGAAGTAACTAACATTGCCTCCAGGAGTCTTTATCCAATAATCTGGATTGAGGAGATTTCTAACATAGTCTGAAGATGTGAATCGATTAGAGTTCTGCAATCCAGTAAGAGGAGTTCGACATTCACTGGCATCACAAACATTTTTTTTATTTTGTGTTGTGTAACACTGCGCAACTGAAAGGATGGCAATTGCTACACAGACCAGTTGAATGATGACGTATTGTTGTTGATGATGCATTTGCGAAGTTTTGTAAAAAAAAATGAATAAAAACTGTATTTATATATCACTAATGATGTATTGATGGGATAGAGAAGAAATATTTGTTTGTGGTATAGAGAAAAAAGAGAAGAAATACTAATATACCAATTACTTCATTTGCCAAGCGAAACGTGTAACCAATAATATTTCAAGATATCATCAATAGGTACAAAAAAAAAAAAAGATACACAATGCTTAACTATTGTTCTACGTATATAAGGATTACTCATGGCTTTTTTTACGTCGTATATTCTGAAGAGATAATGACAGAGGTAAGATACGGAAAGGACATGTTTTGTTCTCCTCGATAGTACTTAAAAAATAGAAAAAGAGAGTAACCTATTATTCTATCAATAATAAGGTTATTGATTAGTTTTATTACATAAGCACGTGTTGTAGAGATAGTAGAGAAAAACTTAATAATAATTTGTTTTTTTCTTTCTTTTTTGTTCACAAAGAAAACAATCAGGTACTAACGCACTTTTGTATTATGTTTGATACAATCGATATTTTTATCACATGAATATAACATGTTGCACAAATACATGAATAAAATAGATCAATAATAATGATGATGTACGAATTGCAAGGGGAAAAAGCGAGACTTCGTACTTTACCATACTTCACTGTACTTCACTTGTACTTTATTCGTACTTCACTTATACTTCACTCGCACTTCACGTACTTCACCGCACTTTCATCGTACTTCACGTACTTCAGATTTTTTTAAAGTGGATGAAGTCTCGCTTTTTCCCCTTGACTAATTGTCTTTCACCCGCATCCACACCCTCAAGATCAGCGTCAATCAATTCAGCTATCTATATAAACCATTTCATTATGCCGGGTTTAATGATGCAAGTATTTTTGTGAAGCTTGAATGTTTTTTTTTCGAAAATAAAAGTTACTGGTCCTAAAATATTAGCTTATAGTAATCATTTATTTAATATACAGAATCAAACTATTTCTGACTATGGAAATAGAAAACTAAAATGAAAAAAAACTGTCTCTTAACTACCATCATTGTCTTCATCGTGTTTATCTATTGTCATTACAAATGTAAATTTCAAAATCCAAAATTTTCCTTAGACAATTATTTATAGATTACTCATCGATAATCGTTGTTATTCTACTGACTTATCTTTGAAATTAGATTTTTAGTCGTGTATCTATATTTGTCGAGCAATTTCTAGGATTTTGGTTTTGAATTTATTGAATTTATTCAAATAAGTGGATTTATCTATTCATAGTATACGTATGATACATAAATAACTGTAGCAAACTAGAGTGAGAGTGATGGCGAGTCTCTCGTCACTCTCAACTAGATACTTACTCTCAGTCTGGTTCTTCCTGTTTGATGAGAAAATTTATGGAAAAATATTTAAAAAAAAGGATTTTTTTATTCGATTGTAAATCTTATTTATTATATTCAAATAAAATTATTTTTGGATTAAAATGAATAGAAAAAAAAATAGTAATAAAATCTTCAATATGACAATAAAATATAATAAGTTTATCAGTATAGTATATTCATTGAATAATATTGTTTGTATTGATAGTTTTAATTCAATTGTGGTAGAGTGACATTAGCACCTATTGTCGAAGCTAAATTACCCATAGCTACAAGCATAAAGAATTGTTGTAATTTGACAGCTTCATCCATAGTTAAAACATATGGTACTTCTTGTATGGATTGTTTGTTCCTTTCAAAAGGACCACCTAGATAACTTTTTGATGTTTGTATTATTAATAAATCAGGTGCTAATTGCCAATCAACATTGATATCAACAATAAAAAATGAAGTAGTATTAGTTAAACTATCATCATTTTTAAACAATGTTAAAGAACGATAATTTCCATTATTTGATGGTGAATAAAAATAATCAATACGATCCCAAGAAAAATCATCGGAATATGTTAAACCAAGCATAAAACTACCTTTTGATAGTAAATTATAATCAATAATAACTGCATTAATAAATTTCGTTGCTTTATCAGCTGGTATATCAATCTCTTTTAAAACTGCTGATTTCTGAGAAAAATAGGTAAAACCAAATAGTACAATACGTGTAATTGTAGTAGAACTACTTGATTTGAATGCAGTCACAATATCTTTCCAAGCATTGGTAGCAGCTGAAACGGCCTTGGATAAAGCCAAAATTTTCTCTGAAAGAGTCCGCAGTTGAGAAACATGAGTTTTATTATGATTCACTGTAGGTGAAATTATTTCAAGATTAAAATATGATAACATTCGATATTTTTGTGGATTAATTTTACTAGCAGCAATAAAACGTAAAATATTTAATGCAATTTTTGTTGTTTTTAATTGCCATGGTGTAATCAATGTTAAAAAATTTTCATTTAAAAATTTACTACGATCATTTAATATTGAAGTACGTACAACTTTTAACTTTTTATTATAATCAATCGTATAATCAGATTCATTAATATTTGTATTATTCGATAATAATTTATTAATTAATTGTTGAGAAGTAATATTTATAAAAAGAAAATTAATTGAATATGTCAAATTATCAACAGTTTGACCAATTAATCAAATATATTTAATAGTTAGACTTTTGTTATAGCCATCAATTGAACTAGTAAATAAATTTTCATATGAGAATCTTCTTGTATTTAATTATTCAATAAATAATACATTGTCATAAATATCTTCGAATCCATAATCTGTTGTTAATGTTGATAGAACTAAACGAAGATTTTGACTTTTTAATTTTGTCATTTTTAATGATTGACTTGATAATTTTAATAAGGCAATATGAGTTTGTAATGTTGATAGAATTGAATCATTATATGATGCTAATACTTCACCTTTAACTCTAGTAGTACTGGCCAGGATCATTTTTGACCCTGCCTCAAAAATTTAAAAATATACTAGAAATATTTTGCTTTTTCCCAGTTTTTAGAAGCAACTAGCATTCCTTATGAATAGATATATGTTGTTGAATCTAAAAAGGAATACATTTGTTTTTCATATCATTACAACCTTTTGATACAAGACCATCTCTTCAGTATACAACAAATATATAACAAGAAAGGAGAAAAAGTCAAACTTGGCATATATAATTCAATAACTCATTCACTAATCTAAGTGGATACATATTTCTAATCTATTAAAAAATATGTTTTTTTTGAGTGGTTTCAAGCTATTCAACCATTATAGTAGATCAAATGTATGGCTTGCTTTTCTTTCTTGTTTTATATTTTGTGAATAATGAGGTCAAGATATCATATTAAAAACTTGTAAAATCATGAAGAAGGAGACCATTTTTTTTTATTCAACTTCATATATCAATCTATTGTTTCAGCTGATGCCAGTTTATCTAGTGCTTCTTCATTTACTTGTGGCCTCTAGATTGAAGTTTTTTTCCTCATATAATTTGTATCCAACTGGGTGTGGGTGTAGTTTTCCTACACGCACACCCACATCCTTCTATTAAATGTATTTTTCGTATTACTTGTTCTAAATAAAGAATATCATTTTAATAATTTTTTCTATTAGGTCAAATATGAAAACAGCATATTTCGTCAGGAAACTGATCCAAAAGTAAACAAAATTAATTTATGAAAACATATGTTGATAGTAAAGTGCTTAAAAAAGGCCGGTACTACTAGGGTTAATGAAACAATATGATTAATATACAATTTCAAGAGTGTGAAGAACTGGAAGAGTATTTTCATCGCTACCCTCGATAACGATGTTTGTTGAGCTACGTCATCATTCCAGTCGTATCTATATCAGTACAAATGCACGCTTATATACTAGTCACAGAAGAAAAGCGAACGTGAAACACACATCATCAAGGTCAACAGTATGAAGAAGTCATATTGAGAAAAGAAGTGATGTCTAACAGTCAATAATTGTTACAAAGAGCTTAATTTCTCTCATGTTTATCAGTTGAGTCAATTCATCAATTATTAAAAAATCAAACTTTGAAGTGTTCTTATAAGAAATCAGTAACTGTATGGAAAAAAAAGTAGATCATTAGTCCGAAACAAATGTAAAAATATACTGAAGACAAATATTTGTAAGTTTGAAATTTTGAATTAGGCATTAGAGCAGAATAGTTTCTCACAAACTATTGCTATTAGTAGAGTCAAGAGAAATTCAACATTTTGATTAATATGTGCAGATACTTACTTAAATAGAATTCTGAGCAATATTTTCCAGTAACCATAAAAGTTATAGAAAAGTATTTTCTGCTATTCAGAACTTTGTACTAACAAAACAAACTACATGTATTTTTTTTTTCCGTTACTTGTTATTCTGTGTTCAATTATTATGAAATCATCAGTTTCTTTGACTATCTATAGCTGACATACTCTATTGAAATAAATCTCAAAATCAATAAAAGAAAAAAAAAAAAAGATTGACTTGTTAAGCTAAATCACATTGTTCATTTTTTTCTCATAGATTTACTAAACATATGTCGGATTAGCTGTTTTTTTTTTTTTATTGAAATAGTTAAGTTCTAAGCTAAAAACAACACTTCAGATTTCAAACAAAATTAATAAGCCTATAAATTTCTCAATTATCTTTTGCTTAAAAAAACAAAAACAAATGTAATATTCTAAACATCATTTAATCTTTACTTTAACAATGAAAAGATTTTCTTCGGAAAAAAAAAAGAAAAATAATAAGAGCAATGTCTATTGATCATTTTGTTGATTGATGAATACAATACTTGATATTTTCATAAAATCACATGTACCGACATACTGGCCTTTATTAAATAAATAAAACAAATGTTCATCTTAATAAACAACAGACATTCTCATGTGATTATTTATCTCATCATTATTGCATAAAATCAAATCATATTATTTGATCTTTAATTAATCTTCTATCATTTCATTAGTGACTATATATATATATCATAAAGATTTCCGACATTTAGTATTTCTTTTGTTAAGACGGAAACAACTCACTTTTTTTGTTTTTGTTTTCTTTCTATACCATTCTTAACGAAAAGGATCATTGATTGTTCTCTTGGTTAATCCATATGAAGCGATGTCCCTATTTTATTAATTGGTCATCGACATCAACAGAACTAATACTAAGTATGCACAATGGTTTAGCTTGAAAAAATAAAAGAAAGAAGAAGAAGAAGAAGAAAAAAAAGAAGAAAATGTGAGAAAAAAGAAAAGGAATGAATTTCACCGTTCCCTCACTGTTTTTGTTCCTTTTTCTTATCTATACACTGCATCGTTGTCCAAGGTGAACGAACAATAGCAAAAGTATTTGTTCTAATTGCAGTACGAGAGGGAGAGAGAGAGTACATTGTTCGATTTCATCATCCGTCCGCGATCAACACTTGACATTTGTGACAGTTAATCATTGTACTTTTATATATTTGTGATTTACTGATTTAATTCAATCTAATTATTAAACAATGGCTTGTTGTTTATGTGCGAAATATTTACTTTTATTTTTCAATTTAATTATATGGGTAAAGTATTGAATTATTTTTTAATTATTGATTGATTGTTGTTCTTTCATTTAGTTAACAGGTGGTGTTTTTCTTAGTTGTGGAATTCTTGTTTTATATAAACGTGATTTACATGAATTATTTGCACTTTTATCTTATGATTCACATCTTGTACCATCATTTCTTAATGTTGGTTATGTATTAATTGGTGTTGGTGCACTTGTCTTTATTGTTGGTTTACTTGGGTGTTGTGGTTCAGTACGTGAATCTCGACTTTTACTTGGACTTGTAAGTAATTTAAAAAATAAATATTTTGATTAATAAAAAAAAACAAAACATTATTTTAATTATATAGTATGTCTTTTTTATTATACTTGTCATGGGTGGAGAACTTGTTGTAGCTATGTATACAGTACTATTAGGTGATGAATGGGATACAAGATTACCCAATACATTAAAAAGACGTCTTTTAACATATAATTATTCAATACCACAAAGATTTGAATTTGATTTGGATACTGTTCATAAACAGGTATTGATAAAAAAAAAAAGTTTTTTTTTTATTCTACATTTAATAGGTATGATTTTTATCGTTGCTTTTTCGCTTTCATTTTACTCCTAGAAGTTAAGAATCGGGTAATATACATCAAAGAAAAACAGCAAACTATGTGACATTTCAACTAACACTATAGAATTCAGTACTTGTAGAGTTATCCAAAACTTTGCAAAATCGTTTGCATAACTTCATTATTTTTAAAAGTTTTAATGAATTATAAATTTATCGTATGTAACGTAACATAATTATACAAAGCGATACGTAGTATCTAGTGTAGATGTGGCTATTCTCTGTACCCACACCCTAATTATCACGTTTCTTCTGTTTATATCACTATTACTAAAAGAGATAATGTCATTTAAAAACATCGTCCTAAGTATTCGAAGCTTATGTAGATACAATTAGGTAGAGACTACTCTTTGTTTACATATAAACTAATTTTCGTTAAGGCTCAGAATTTACGAGACACCATTTAGAGAGTCTATGATTTTTTTATAGATCTCTAAATCTACAATTCCTTCTCGTTCACTTGACATATATTTATAGTAATATCGTATAACGGTGCTATGATCATGAAAGCATTAGAAATGTTAAGGACAAATAAAAATTTTAATAATTATTCAACAAAAAAAAACTTATATATTGATTTAGTTTACATGTTGTGGTATTGATGGTCCATCGGATTTTCATGCTAATACTGATTATAAAATATTTGGTAATCGTCTTCCATCATCGTGTTGTAATCATTTATTAAATGGTATTTGTAATGATACTGATTCATATCGATTAGGTTGTTTTCAAATCATAAATGAATATATGCAACTTTATTCAAGATTAATTGTTTTTGTTGGAATAGGAATTGCTTTACTTGAAGTAAAAACGAAAGAAACCAAAAAAAAAAAAAACGACCATTCTAGATAAAATTAATTTATAAATTTCTATTTGTTTTTCTTTTTTAGTTAATTGCATTAATTATGGCTGTATGTGTATGTCGAAATAAAACTGACGAAGATGAATTTTATTAATATATACATGTTTAAATAAAATGAATAAATATTCTATAATGATTGATAGGAAAAAATAAGTTTTCCTGAAAGTGCAGCCATAATTTGTGTTGCTAATAGAAGTAGACTAAATGATATTCCATAGATATATGATGGCCAACCATTATGATGCATTAATCGAGATGCTTCACACATAGCTAAAAGAAGAGTTAATGATGCAAGAAGATAAGCTCCGGGGGCTAATAAATTCCAATACTTCCAAAAATGTCTATAAAAACCATTGAATTCTTGGAATAAGTAAATAAAATTTTCTTTTTTTTTTTTACTTGATAATCATAAATGATGATGTAATTATACCGATAAATGTGAAAATAAGACTAAAAATACTCATAATTCGAGATAGATGAAGTTGATTATATTTAGGTGATGAATGAAAATAATCGATATTGGTTTCTTTTTCCCAATTACGTGAAGATAAAGCTGTACAAGCAACAATTAAAGCTAATATACCAAGTATAGAACCACATAATGCTATTAAACGATCGCAACGATTCATTATATTAATAGCGCCATTTTCTTTTTACTAATTTCATCGTTGATATCGAATAACTTTATTCATAAGACTATTTCTATAAATTGCAAACAATTGAACTAATCAAGAAGAAATACATGGCAAATTGAATATCAATTCATGTAAAAAAGATCGCTAACAAAACATTAGTCTAATGTGTGATCAGAAAGGTTTTTGTTACATAGGAGTGAAATAACCTTTGAAAAGTCCAAAGAATTAGTTTGGACGAAACTTGTGGATCGATGTTACCGGTGAACATATTTGTGCATTTTGGCCTACTTGAAAGCATTTTAGACGAGTAGAAAGCTATTATAGGTCGCGATCGGAATTCGAATATCGGTTTGGAGATGTTGTATCTATTTTTGTTCAAGAGTAGTAAGGGACTTTTTGAAAGACCCGGAAAAGTTACTTTTAATGGTGAGCTAACAAGTTTTTGTTTACTCTATAAATCTCTTTTCGAATGTGCTAATAGTTGTCGGAATCAGTCGTTTTGTAGAGCAAGCTTTTAACGAAGATTGTTTTCAAAAGCTCCTTGCAACCTAAAACGGTTATTGTTGATTTTTCAAAAATGAATATTGAGGAAAAACGAAAATTTAGCTGCTTTGCCGTTCACTAGTCTGGAACAAAATTTCTGGTCCTAACTTATAGCTTTTGACTCGTCGGAAATACTTCCTAGCAAGTCAAACATGAACAAATATCTTGTCTAAAAATTTTTCGATCATCTACCTAGCATTTAAGACAAGCATTTATTACTTCAATGGAAGTAAACGATTGATATGAATCATAGGTGTTTAAAAAAAAATATGCAGTGTTTTTTTCTATAAAACATCTAATGATTAGCATTTTATTATTATTTTTACGAAACACGCTTTATCCTTCACATGGCAGTCTTGCCAACAAAATCACTGACTGGATGAGAGTGTAATATGGTAATTTTCAATAGGCTGAAAAACAACCAGCATCAGCATCAAGGTAATTGAGTATATTGAATTCATGCGAGTCAAAAAAAAAGAAATAAAATGAAGTACTGTAAGTGATTCAGTCAATGTATGTCAGAATGAAGATAAAATTTAATCAATGTCATCGAAAATGCTGATTTTTTTTTTCTTAAATTCACACAATATGGAATTTGTCCTTTGGAACATTGATTGGATTCGATAGTGATAAATTTTCACGGTAGTCTTGGTTGTCATAGAAAGCTAAGGTGATCGTTTCTTTCCCGACCATAAGTTTTTAGACTTTTTATTTTTATTCTATATGCGCTTCAAAATTTACATATTATTTCGTGTGTTTTCGAAGAATGATTTTTTCGATAAAAAAAGTTGACACTCGACTCCGATTCTCAATCACAGTATATCCGATCGAACTGAAACTTTCTTCTACTTATATATTAGAAAGTGTTTAGGATAGCTAATTTTTTTCTTGTTTCAAAATATAATGTATCGCTGATTTTCACTAGTGTTGATCAAAAGAAGTTGCATTTAACAAAACACATGTATTTTTGCGTGTATGCTCAGTATTATGATCATTGATTCGAGTGGAAGAAAATAAAAAGAAACCAGAAAAAAAGTGAGTACCTCAAACAGTGTCTGGTATCTGTTAGAAACTGTCAACTCTATCAGATGTATTGCAGCTGCGAAAGCGAGGCAATGAAAGTGGTGCTCGTTAGGCTTAAAACTTTCGGGCCCAATCGAACCATACTTTGATATTTTCAATGAAATTGTCTAATTAGAATTGGATAGTCGCTCCAAAGATTCGAAATACTTTTTGTTTTTTTTTTGGATTCAATGACTAGCACATCCTACACATTTCTCAGATGATTAAAGCTCATTGAGTTCGAAACTGATACTAACCCGACAGGCTCTAGGTGAGAAAGACGATTTTTCAGCCTTTGCAATCCTGATATCTCTCAGTAAGAAACATTTGAAAATTTTGAATCTATGACAATGTCTGCTCTGTTCATCGAAAATCTATCTACCATGAGTTTCAAAATTTTCTGATAAGACGGAGAGGGTACTCTTTAATGGTTTGACTATATGCACGAATAACTAATACACGAATTAAGTTAAGATTATTAATTACTTTTTATAATCCAATGTTATATGAATTTACATTATGATTAATTATGATTCTTATTTAATGGGCTCAACATTAACGCTGATTTTTCGTGATGCTGAATAACTATTGTATCGATTGTTCCTTGTGGTCAATTTTCCTTCTGCAATGATGACATCCGTCTTGAAAAATTTTCTTGTTTTAATAGATTATTCTACGACATATACTGTTCTGCTTTTTTTTGTATTTATAATTAGATATTTAAAATAAAAACTACATAGAATCGATATTTATTCTTATATATTCATATTTCTCACAGTAGTATTCCAAAAATATACAATTCGAGGATTATAATCAAATAGGAAATGTAAGAATTGATATTTTTCTTTATTGAACAATTTAAATAACTAATGAAAGAATGAGTTAATTAGTTTTGACAAGCCGAAAATGACTTCCTTCTATAATTGTCTTCCCCTCCGGAAATGATAATGACTACTCAAGAAATTTTCTATGCATATAAATGATGCTGAGCCTATATATTTAAATTTTTAATTCAACTATATTCTACTTTTTAAAAGAAAAAGGTTTAGACAGTAATTATATATCTTCTGTTTATTAGTAAAAATCTTCAGTGTTTTTGCAAGTTAAAGAAACAAGTGTAAGTTATTATAGCCACTTAAAACTATATGATGTAAAACAGTATTCTGCTTATCTATTATTTATTAGTTCTATAGAACAAATGAAAAATGTATATCCTAATGAAATCAAACACATAACACATTATCCCTTTACTATATTCCTAAAAACAAAAAAAAATCCGAATATTTTGTCAAGTAATCGATTGTGCAATACTAATAAAAACAAGTAGAATTCTATTTAATGTATTTAAATATTCTGTTTTCGAAATTACCATTCAAGAGAAGGATCATTCATGTTTTTCTTTTTTTCTTTTTAAAAAATAATTATTCTAATCTCTCTTCTCTCTTTCTTTAGTAAATATACATTTTTGAATATTTATTTGATATGTGAAATCTAAAAGTGATATACCCGATAATAGAAAATATCTCTTGTATGCATTTTAATGATGATGATGATGATGAATCAAATCAACATATAATATATATATGTTGTACATAAATGAAGCGAGCGAGAAAAAAAAGAAAATTTACATGAATAAAAAATCAGTACGAGGTCATATAATGTGATGATGACGGCTAGAAAAGAAGAGATGGTGTATGCATAATCAATTAGAGAAAGAAAAAAAAAAAAAAAGAGAGAAACGAGACGAGAAAGCTACACATTCATATGACTCGTCACTAACAACGATTACAATCATCAGATATGGTAAGCGTTTTACTTTGTAATCTAACAGGTATTTCTACCTGTGATATTTTTTGTTTTTAACTATAACTGTTTAATTTTTTTTATTTTTACAATAAAGAAGACTTTTCTTGTTATAAATTCGTATTTTTGAGTTAATATATTTTTTTTCGCAAAAGTTAAGTTTTTGCAAACAAAAACAAAAACGAAGAGAATATAATAACTTAAATCATTATCTTGTTTTCGATATGTATATATACTACTATTATTATCGACAAGTTCTAGAAGTTCTATTGTATCATATGTTTTATATACTAGTGTAGGTAATGAAATAAGAAGAGAATGCATACATACATATAAATATATATATATATTCAAATTCGAGTTTGATCTCATTAGCCACCATCTCCAAAGTTCTCTTTTTTTCTTTTTTCTCGCGCCGTGAACGTAACATGCTTGCATCTCCTCATCGTTGAGAGGCGAACAGGAGCTCGTGTCCGCGCTCCCCGTTATGTATGCAAATAGTATGTATATTCATTTTATTGCATTCAGTTTATAATAATTCCTCTCTCTGCATCTCTCTCTCTCTCTCCCTCTTCTCTGCTTTTTACGTCGTCACTTTCTCGAGTTTTCTCAACAAAAGCAATACGAATACTGAAGAGGACCAAGAATAGTATTCTTCTATTTATTGTTAGTTTTCCCTTGATTATGTGGATATTTGAGGTAAGATATTGAAATAATTTTTTAGAACAAGCACTTTTAATGATATTCAAAAGATATTTAATATCGAATACTTTTTTTTTGAATGTGTTACTACTTGTATATATTAATTGAAATCGATGAATTTTACTCAAATTCATAATTAAAGTTAAGTTTTTTTTTTTCTTGTATAATTATTCAATCTATCTTCTAGTTTCAAGAAACATATGCATAAAATTCTTTGAGAAAGTACTTCAAGTGCCTACCGATCGATCTTTTCGTTTTTTTTTTTTTTATAGTTGATATATGTTAATTTTAAACAATTATTTCTCGATGTATTATAATATCGAAAAATATAATTATTTGAAAATTTATGAATTTTTATGTTCGAAATTCGTTGCTGTTTTCATGATAGG
The DNA here is from genome assembly GCA_905250125.1 of Rotaria sordida. Lineage (NCBI taxonomy): Eukaryota > Metazoa > Rotifera > Eurotatoria > Philodinida > Philodinidae > Rotaria > Rotaria sordida. The sequence goes on from CAJNOL010000229.1 coordinate 160,187, forward strand.
TAAACAGTAAAAAAAAATATACAATGTTATCTGAACATGATTACTTGTAAGTAAAGCATAGAATTAGTCAATCGCTATTACTAAGTTAACAGTCCAACCTCATTTATTTAATTAACAACGAAAAAATTCAGAGAATACAAATCATTATTATAATCAGACCTTTATTATAAAATTATTAAATAGAAACAGAGATTATATATATATATATTCGTAAAGTTCTGCTAAGCCATAACTATATATAATTTCAACTCTACGAAGAAATCATATTTCATACTATTGTCTATTTATGTAGAACATTCTATCCAAGATTGGTCAGTCATAATGTTTTCTTTTTTTTTTTGCATTTTTTATTAATGATAATTAATTGAAGTACACTTAAGTTATGTTAATTATTCAGTGAATACAATCAAATTGAGAGTAAATTCATTTCAAATGAAAGATGAAATTGAGTATGTCTAATTAAAAAAAATTTTTTGTTTTCTTAAATATCATTTGTTTCTATGTTTATGTTGTAATCGGAAGAAAATCAAAGTGATTTGATAAGGAACAAAAAAAAATCCATGTCGAATTTATATGTTTACTGAAGAAAATATCGATGAATTCAAGAAAAAAAATTTAACTAAAGCAAAAAACATAGGAAGTACTTAACTGGATATTCTTCTGAAAATTATTTCAGAATCAAAAGAGAAGTGTCGTCCCGTATCACAGTGATTGGGAAGCAAAAAAAGAATCGTTTAGCTCCTTTGGGAAAAAGCAAAAATTTTACAAGATTGGAGAGTCACCTCTCTCGATCCTTCTCCCGCTCGGGGTATTAGTATCCAAAGATACTTGTATGCGACCTCATCAGTATATAATACCCTGTATTAAAAGTTTTCTCAAATGTTACCTACTTGAGCAGCCAGCAGTATGTGTATCAAAGTATGCAAAAAAAAAACAAATATTTGTGGCATACTGGTAACATGGTATCCACTTGGATACCTTAAATTCAATAGTTTCATTAGTTGACAATAAATATGTAGAACTTTTCTATTGTATCTTTTTGTTTGGTATTAGGAAATCATTCTTTTTTTTGAACGTTTAAGATTTTTATATCATACAAGAATAATCCTTCAATGTCATATAAAATAAAGAAAATCATCTTTGATATACTTCTCATTGTAAAACTCTTTTTTGTTGTGAATAACTTATCAATTGAAACAGAAAACAGTGGCGAGACCGCGGAGAGCTCTTCTGCTACGAACCTTCTAGCTTCTGGCAAAATTTTTAAAGCAAAAAAAATTTATCTTCGAAAAATCTCGCAAGGTAAAGAACGTGACTTAGTTCCGCCACTGTTACAAAATCAAAATCTAACAATCTTCTACAAATGAAATTAAACTTCTTAATATCTTTTTTTTCAAAACTAAAATCATACTTTAACCACAATTTTGTTCAATTTTTCATAACTAACAAAATATTAAGAAATCAATATTTGATAATGTAGAACTTGTTCTTTTTTTACTTATCTATAAAATCAATTTATTTTTCATTTTAGAACTACATCTACAAAATGTTACAACTACATTATAATACTCAAATATATTGGCAATTCATCGTACACTAGTGCCCTCTACTGATTATAATAATGGTGATGACAGTTCGAAGTGAGTAATTTGACACGCCTCATAAACGATGAGATGTGCAAGCGAATGACTAGTAAATGGGTCTCGTTCCATTAGTATTGACAACTACTTGCCACTTATTCTAATAGTTCATGTTCACTGACACACGCATGTATATTCAAATGGCGGAACAAGTCGTGCGTGTGTCAAACAAGAAGAAAAAAACCATTGTGCCATCAATTGAAATTGATCTATTGCTCTTGTATGAAAGCAGATGGAATATTTAGAAAGAAAAAAAAAAAAAGCTTTTTTTCTTTGTTACTGTTTGTTGGTTGATTAGTTGTCATCATAAGTTAATGGAATTAGAAAATGTATTTATCATGTCAGATGGTAGAAATTAAAGGAAGTTTTTATATTACATTTGTCTATGCTCAGTTGAATATTGTTTGAGAAGGTATACTATCTTATTCTTTTTCTCTCTTATATATTATCAAGTCAATAAATTTCTCACATTACTTAACTTAAATACCATTGGAAAACAAAATTCATCTAACATATTTATATATAATTGATTGATTACAAAAGAAGAAAAGTAAATTGAATTTTATTTTTTTCTATAAAAGAAAGTTAATATCCTTTTCACACATATCTATCTAATTAAAAAAAAAGACAACTAAGTTTGTTTCGATAAAGTCATTTATATATGTATGTCACGTCTTTATCTGTGCGCTCCTCCCCTTTCCATCCGGTCCCTTGATTGGACTCATCTGCTCTTCTACAAAAATGATTGATAGTCTTGTCTTGTTGTATATATTGTTTTCTTTTTTTTTTTTTGTTCATCAACACATGCTTCGATAATATTGTCGGCAGCTTATATATATATATATATATGCTTGACTTTACTCTTCGTCTTACTGTCATGATCAACTCAAGACGAAACGAAATCCGATCGATACTCATTGGTATGCAGCTTTTTTTCTCTTCTCTTTCAACATGAGCACATCGGCAAATAAGAAAATAAAAGAACCAATCGAAATGCATACTCTATATAACATAGTTTATTAAATTTCTTTGAAAATAAAAAAAAAAAAATTTGTTATTATTTTAAAATAAAAAAAAATGTAAAATAAAAAAAGCATTATTATTGACATACACATGTATATATACATTTTTTTTTTCTCATATATATGTTGATGTAGCCTATTCAATATGTGTCTATAATTCGATTAGAGTTCGCTTCACTAAATTTAAACTTAGAAATGTCAACAAGATGTGCGAGCCATAAAGAGAAATAGTGTATATGTATATATATATATCTAATAGAAATATGATCGATGCCGCTCGTTTGAAGACTAGAAAAAATAAAAATGATCAAACAATATATATATATGGATACACCAAGTGTGTAGAATAACATTAACAAAATCGTGTAGAAAAGAAAGTTTTTGTTTTCTTTTTTTTTTTCTTGTGTCAACGGCATACTGTCATCAAGCAGGAAACGAATATGATTTGCATATATGCAAAAGAAGATAGTAGATAACTGTGTGATCACGCACTTGTCTGTTTGTCTATCTGTCTTCTTTTGAGTATAGAAATAAGAAATCAACATTTTATGTTTGTTCATCATTGAATTAAAAATTCAAAAAGTGAAATTTTTATTCGTAACAATAGTCTCTTGTGACTTGGCACGCGCACACATTTTGTGTATTGTTATGTCTCATTCATTGCTATTTGTTTAAAGGTGGGCAAGTGCCAAATGTTGATTATTCGAGTGGATGTGCGTGATGCTTTTCTTTTCTTCTGTTTGTTTCAAGGTGTCTGCAGAGACAAAAATTAAACAATAGAAAAGAAGCCACATTAAAGACAAATTTTTGGTGAAAAAAAAAAATGATACAGTTATGGTGTGTAGATTAGACAATAAATAAAATAAAATAAAATAAAATCAATATTAAACAAAAAACGAAATGTAAGTGTTGAAAGGTCATGTATTTGCCAAGGTGCGAGTGGATTAGTTTTAGCTCATTTTTTTTTTCTTCTTTTCGATAAGTAAGAGACGACTGATAATTAGACTCGAACATTGATCATCTATGTTTTTATATTATTCTTCTTAACTGTATCAAATGATGACAAAGAACAACTCGATTAGCTTAATTTCCCGTGTCTCTGATCCTGACTAGCCGAAGCAAAGAAAAAAAAAAAGAAAAACTCTAGCTAATTCAATTTTGTTAGTTATATATCCAGACTTGTCTAATTAGCAATGTTCGATCTCCAACTGATATGACCATCTGCTACATGTTTGTATTTTACTATTATTTTTTTTTCTTTTCTTTTTTTTTTTGTCTTTTCAATCGATCAATCGTTCGATAGTTGTGCGACACAGGAAATGTCTTGTGTACACACATACGATTAGATTCATCAATCACGCAATGGTAACGACGAAAAGCAAGTAAAGAAGAAAAAGAAGAAAAAAAAAATCCGATCATTCTATCCAATCAAAAAAATTCGAGTTTCTACTTCTTCAAACAACCAACCCGTTTTTTCCTCGCTCACTCTCTCTTCACTTGTTGTGTGCATGCATATAGAGAAAAAAAAAAGAATCTATCTTGTCATCGGGCACACACACACACATACAAGAAAAAGGAGCGAAAGCGAAAGAGAGAGAGAGAAGAAAAAAAAAGACTCCTTGACAGAAGAAGCATCGGACGGCGGCAAATCTGAATTTCATTTGCATTAAAAACTGATTATTATTATCCACGCGAAACAGCAGTGCTACTGACCCCCATATTGATATTCAAATAATACAACGATTCATAGTCGTGTTATATTCCTTTTCTTTTTCTTCTCAAGCACCGATTTCAGTTTATACTAATTGAAATCTGATTATTAATTCGATTGATAGAAAAAAAGAATAAATAGAATAATGGTAAGTAATCAACATATCAAAACAAAAATTTATCATCCATGAAAGAGAAATTATTATAAACAAAAAAAAAACATGTGTTAACTTATTTTTTGTTTTTGTTTTTTGTATTTTTAATAGTTCTTATCTTGTTAATATTTTCAATTAAATCATGTCAACATCACCAACATCAACATCAGTTGCAGCAGCTTATGCACTTCATCATCATCATATTCATACACATCATCATATTCATCCATTTCATCATCAACATCATCTTGAAACATCCAATACATTTTTTTATCCACCAGCATCATCAGATTCATCATCAAATAATACAAATGATTTAGTTTTACAACAAACAGATATTAAACCAACAAATACATATTTATTTTCAAATACAAAAAGTATTTCACCATCACCAACAAGTCCAACAAATAATATATCAGCAACAGCATGGCCTGTTATTATGCAACATCATCCACATAAACAACATACATTAACAATTGAAGATTATTGGACATCAAATCCATCAAATTATTATCAACCATCAACATATCATCATCATCCAAATTATATGACAAATCATCAATTTCTTCCAACAACACCAAATGATCATGAACATCATTTTCATTCAAATCAACAAGCAACATCATCATCAAATCAAGGTAATATTATTGATGATAATGATATAAATCTTTTACAATCACGTACAAATATTAATAATAATGATGATGATGAACATCAAATACATATTGATAATAATGATTTAAATCGTTTTTCAAAACAATTTAAACAACGACGTATTAAACTTGGTTATACACAAGCTGATGTTGGTCTTGCACTTGGAAATCTTTATGGTAATGTATTTAGTCAAACAACAATATGTCGTTTTGAAGCATTACAATTAAGTTTTAAAAATATGTGTAAATTACGTCCATTATTAGCTAAATGGTTAGAAGATTCAGAATCACAAACAGGTACAACAAATTCAATGGAAAAAATTGCAGCTAGTGGACGTAAACGTAAAAAACGTACATCAATTGAAATTAGTATAAAACAATCACTTGAATTACATTTTGCTCGAAATCCCAAACCAGCAGCACAAGATATAACACAATTAGCTAATCAATTACAACTTGAAAAAGAAGTTGTTCGTGTATGGTTTTGTAATCGACGACAAAAAGAAAAACGTGTCACACCACCATTAGTAAATGGTACAGCATCAGCATCAAATAATAATAATAATAATAATCATCATCATCATAATATAAAAAGTTCAAGTACATCACCAACACCTACTGGAACTGGAGAAGAATATTATGAATATCATTATCCAACACATTTGTAAACAATTCTTTTTCTTTCTTTTTTTTTTCGAGTTTTTTTTCTCTTTTTCACTTGTTACACACTTTACACAGTGTTTCTTTTTTTTTTTGGCTCTCTCTATATTTTGTGTGATACTGTCAACAAAATAAAAAATAAAAAATAAATAATCTATGAATCTATAAGACTCACGTCAATTATGTTAATAGACAAGTGTCACGAAAAAAGAAAGTCAACAGATCATTACAAAAAGAAGAAAAAAAGGAAGGATTCAATGATTGCGGCTTCTTTCTCTCTGATCTGATGACAATGAATAGGATTTACTGTGAGTATAGTTAATCAAAAGGGAGACCAGATGGTTGGATCAACTGCATCTACTTTTTTTTTTCTCTTGTGAATGTTGTCTTTACGATGAGTCTATAATGAAAATGTTACTTCTTCATGCACAATGTCCCTATGGTGTGTAATATTGAGGCAAGCGCATCCATATTATATTTGCATCTCAATCACTGTGTCACTTGTGTACTTCTATCGACATATGTTGATGATCTTGTATACGTATAAATCAAACAAAAAATTGACATTCGTATGTGATTTTTTTCTGTTATTCACGATTAGGTGAGAGAGACAGACAGAAAAAGAGTATCATCGCTTTCTTTCAGTGTCAAATACACAATAAATATATATATATATATATTTCAATTGAAATATAACCGATGACACACTCGTTTAAGCACACGTATACGCATATATATATATATACGATCCCTTTGAATTAAAGTCTGTTCCGGTTCCGCTGTCTTATTTTTATAGAAGTTACGTTTATCAATATAATGCTTATTCTTCTAAAAATGTTGAACAATTGCCGACAATATTCTTATTTTATTTTTTATTTTTCTAAGGAGGAAATAGATAGCATGAGAATGTGTGAGAAAGATCAAGAGTGATGTTGTGTTAAAATATACAACAACAAAAAAAAACAAAAGGATATGATTTCAAACTTATGCCGAATGGATTATTTTGATATAATTGGCACATAGTCTTGAAATTTATTATTCGTTAGTATATTGAATATTGATTTCAATTTCTTATCATTAGGATTTGTTATAGCGAGAGTTTTTTTTTTAAAGGGAATCAGATAAGGTTTTTTTCGTTGATCTCTACACATGATAAACATAAGTGTTCGAGTTTGATTTAGTTTTTCAAGTGTTCTGGTGTCTCAATGTTGAAATATTATATATTCTAGATATTTATTGAGTGATTTGACATACATAAAATTTATGCAAAATATGTAGTGCTTTGCAAACAAATTTATATTTTTTCAAAATGTTTCTACCAATGATTTTCGGATTTTTAGACTAAATGAATGTATGAATTAACTTCAAGAACTCACAAGAGAACCTCTTCAACTGTCTCCTGTCTATTTCAATGATTTTTTTTTGACCATTGATACCACATAGTGTTCTAATAAAAACTTCAAAAAAATTTCGATTCCTATTGAGATTTGAACTAACCTATCGAATTTTGATCTGAACCTTTGTGCATATAGAGAACTCAACTAAACTAGTTTCCATAAAAAAGAAATTCAAAAGTTTTGAGCAAAATCTCTTCAAGATATAGATCCTTTTCCTTAGATAGGGTATACAACATGTGGTTTTTTGAAAGCTTCATATCTCAAAGAGACTTTGTTTGAAACGTCTGAATTTTTTTTATGAAAGTGAGTCTAGTTGAGTTCTATACATGTGCAAAGTTTCAGAATGAAATTCGAAAAGATGAGTTTTCTGAAAATTTGAGCCTTCTAGAAAATAGACATATTAAAAATCTGATAGCTAAGTCGAATATCGATAGGAATCCAAATCCTTTTTGAATTTCTATTGGAACACTATGTAGTATCTATAAGCAAAAAAAGAAAATCATTGAAATCGGAAGGGAAAAAAGTAGATGAAGAAGTTTCCTCGTCAGTTAATATTATTCGAGGAATATGGAAAACTCTTGTCATTATTGAGTTTGACTAAAATTTTGCAACATTATTTTTTTTCATAAAATATTCGAAAGGAGAATAACGTCGTCTTTTCGTTTTATTTGAAAGAAAAAAAGTACGTTTTTGAGTGGAAAGAAAGACTTATATCGGAATTGTGAGAAGTGATCAAAAAGTAATCAAATGTTCATCACTCCGTTTTTTTTTTCGATCAAAAGTTGAACATGTATGTGAGGAAAAGAGAAAAGATAGTCTACGTCGGTTTATAATGTCGTTTACATGCCAGTTTACAAAGTAGAGTCTTGTAATCATTTCTTGTAACATTTTCATATGTTTGGACGATAATATCAACTTTTAATGACAGAACAAAGTCTATAGTTCTGTTCTATTGCAGCCATGTATTCGTATCGAGAATACAGGAAGCATCAGGATGACTATTCATTCAAATGACTAACTGTTTAGCTTTATCCATATCTTTTGCTAAAACTACATTAATATTGTTCATGATAAAATAATGAGAAGTAGGCAAGCTTCAGCTCAACGACGATCAATAAGAAGATGGTTTTCAGTAAGATTTATTGTTTCTGCTAAATTTATAAATCTTTCGATAGAGAATTTTCAAAGGGAAATGAATATGTAATTGTTTTATAAGACTCTGTCAATAGTTATCAATTATTTTTTTTTATCATCTGAATATAAAACATATAACTATAATTAGAAAGAAATTTTTATAGTTTATTTCGAGTTCTTCATTAATAGTTTTTCGTTTGTTGGTTTTCTTTTTTATATATTTAATGAATTATTTATCATTTCACTATTAACATCACTCTGGAGAAATAAACAATAATAATTGTAAACTAAAAAAAAAATCGAACTTAATTCAATTGCTAATAATATTTCATTCTTACAATCTGTCAAAGCTTTTTTTTTTCAATTTAGACTTTTCAATTAAATGAATGTGGTTGCTACTTTTAATCGAGTTTATTTTATTTCTTCAGATATTGATGATGTTGATTAAGAAGAACAATAAGTAATTGTAATGTTGATTGTCGTGATTCAGTTGCATATTTTATTGCTAATTTAAGAACTATTGAATTTCTTAAATGACATATATAAAATGCACGATCTTCTCGATAAAGTTTATAGGATAACTTAAAAAGAAATTTGATTTTTGAATTCTCTTTTTTTTTCTTCTCTATTTATATTATGCATGCATTTTAATTAAATATTGTCATTCACTGAATCATATAATTTAATTTACAAGGTTTTTATTCTCAGTGTTTTAAATTAAATGGAATAGAAGTTTGTAAAGGATTACATTCTATATATATATATATGTCTAATAGGACTTTTATATGGATGATCGTTTTAAGTCATTTTCATTTTTATTTATTATTTTATTTGTGTCATTTTATTTTGAAATTTTTTTGATTAAGTATTTTAATATTGTCGATTTAAGTGGATTTTTATAAAAAGATCTTTTCTAATAAGAGAAAAATTGCAATATTTCGAGTATCTTCAAATAAGATTGTTATAAGATAGTCAGAATGAGATTGTATTTCTTCAATCATATGTTGACTTCGGTAACATTTGAAATGGAGGTGTTTCTATTTCTGAGAAGCATGGAGTACTCTGGACATTCCTATCAACAGGAAAAACAAATTCTTCATCGATTACGAAGTGCTGTTTCAACATATGGTCTTCGTAAAAATGTTGGATGCTTACGAATTGAAGATAATGTATTCAAAAACTATCTCTATTTTTGATGAAATTCGATTATAGTGTTTTTTGCTCACTTATGTTGCAACAAAAATGACGTAGTGCAAATAGAATTCATCAAACTCCAGCGAACACATTTTAATCTAATATTCGTATCCGTTTTCTAGAAATACTACATTACAGTATTTCATTAATATCTGAATTTTGCGATATTTTTAGATCATTTTAAGTGTTTTGTACTGGTTTTTTTTTTGTTCATAAATATGCACATATTTGACAATTAGCATCGAATTCTGAACAAAAATGAAATATTTAATTAATCAAAATTTCAACTTTTATTTTTCTTAGGTAGAAAAAAGTTGAAATATTTTGTTCGTTGAATTCTAACATTTGCTGCAGGATTCGATGCTGGTAACGAATTTGTGATTAATTTTAACGTTTTTTTTTCTTTCATCCTGATTTACAAAAGCGACTTTTTTTTTTTTGTAAAAGAATGAAATTCCGTAACGAAAACTATTTTTAGTTTATTATTCGATACAATTATGCTTGTTAAAAACTGAACAACTTTCGAAGAATTTACTTTTGCTAGTGACAAGAAATAGATATTACGATGTAAAAAAAAAAAGTAGAAGGAAATTCCGTAACGCTTGTTTATGCTCGTAATATCAATAGAGGGCAGACTTGTCTTGATATAAATAATTCAATTTTTCGAAATTTTTTCCTTGATAATAATTTTCTCCATTGATTTACATTTTTTTTTCTAATATAACATTTATCCATAATCTATCCAACTCTAATTCGTTCAATCTACTGAACTAATCATACATATCATGATTAATCATGCTTACAATAACAGTATAGAAACGAAAAGAAGAAGAAATTTACAATAAAACCATTATGAGTGCATCATCCGAAAATCTTGATCTTTTTACACCTGTATTTAAACATTTTCGTCATCTTTCTGATAAAGATTGTTTAATTCAAGCATATTCAATAACAACTCATCCAACACTTTTTCAACAATGTCCATTAAATATTTCAATCGATGTTGATTCATCATTAGGTTTACAACCTATATCAACATGGTCTCTTTATTCATGTAAATTTTCAAATGGTCTCTATTTTCTTTCAAATCCATTTACATTAAATGGACAACGTCAATGGATTAATCGATGTTTGAATAATTATGCTCGACAAACTCGAACAAGTGTTGGTGATAATAGTGATAATCAAAATTTAACTCGTATACGTTGGGCTACACTTGGTTATCATTATGATTGGACAAATAAAATTTATAAACAAGATGATCATACAAACATACCAGATGAACTTGTACAATTATCTCAAACAATTGCACAAGTTATTTCTTCGAATACAAGTACAATAAAATATATATTTTATTTATAATAGAGTCAAGATGAATCATTTATTTAGATTGTCCAATGATATATCCTGAAGCTGTTATTATTAATTATTATCATTTAAATTCAACATTATGTGCACATACAGATCATTCAGAATATGATGCATTAACAAAACCTCTTCTATCAATATCATTTGGTAATTCAGCTATATTTCTTATTGGTGGTCAAACAAAAACTGAATGTCAACCATCACCAATGCTTCTTCATTCTGGTGATATTATTATTATGACAGGAACAAGTCGTCTTTGTTTTCATGCAATTCCTCGCATACTTTCGGATCCATTTTTAAATGATATTTTATATAAGAATATTGATGACGATAATGATAAAGTTTGTTGGAGTTATATTCATGACAAACGCATCAATATTAATTTACGACAAGTCTATACTTAACTATGACAGACATAAGAAAATAAAGAGAAAGCAAAAGAAATAAGGGGAACAAAGGTATGCATGGCATGTGGTTTCTTGCGTAGCAGGAAAAAAAATAAGAAGAAAAAAAGAACGATTGGTTCTGTTCCTCTTTTATGTATTTCTTGTCGATAATGTCAAACACGCGCCCTTGTCATTGCTGTTTTTCGGCAATGAGAAAAAAATAAGAGCGGGATATATATATATATATATATATATACATTCATAAATATATAAGAAACTGTAGCTAAAGGGTGTTCTAAATATATAACTAAATCAAATCATTAATTATTATTCAGGTAATATCAGCTTAAAAGATAGAAAAAAACAAATATTAACAAGAAAAACTGTAATAAATATGGTTGCCAATTGATTTTGTTATTCTTCTTTTAGATATAAGAGTAGACATAGCAGTGCCTTCTATTTAAAAATGCCTGTCTTTAGTAGTAGTAAGAAAAAAACTGATGAATATTGTTGTAAAGTATTCACTATGGATGCTGAATTACAGTTTACTATTGAGGTGAGCAATAATATTGATTGATATTATGTTTGATAATAAAAATATGCGTTTTTTTTAGGGCACAGTAAAAGGACATACATTATTTTCTCTTGTTTGTCAAACAATTGGTCTAAGAGAACATTGGTATTTTGGTCTAAAATTTCTTGATAAAATTTCTAATGAATGGACATGGTTACAAATGAATAGAACAGTATTTAATTTTTATTTCTTCTATATGATATACAATCATTAATCTTTTAGATACTTTCTCAACCAATACAAATTCAATCGAGTATAATTTCATCTAAAAGACCTGAATCACCAAATTCAACAGACAATTTAAAACCTCATCTTCTTCGTTCTCCACCAACATCACCATCAACATCAACATTAAGTTTGCCATTATCATCATCATCAGCTAGTGGTGGTCAACAATCTATAAATATATTAGAATTATATTTTGTTGTGAAATTTTATCCCGAAGAAATTACTAATGAACTTATACAAGATATAACTCGACATCTTTTTTATCTTCAAGTTAAACAAGATATTCTTAATATGGATATTTATTGTCCACCCGATACAGCTGCTCATCTTGCATCACTTGCTCTTCAAGCAAAAGTAATTAATATTTCTATTCAATAAAATTATACAATAATACACAAAAAAAAAATGTTTTATTTCTTTAGTTTGGTGATTATGATCAAATAACTTCATCATCAGAATCATTAAATTTAGAAAGTGAAGCTTTATTACCATTATCTTGTTTTCAAAAAGTTGAATTATCTCGTTCGGATTGGTTTGATCGTATAATAGCTTTGTGGCGTACACATGCATCATTAGCACGAGAAGAATCTGAAATGGCTTATTTAAAACATGCACAAGATTTAGATATGTTTGGTTTATCATTTTTTGAAATATCAAAAATGCAAGGTGGAAATAAATCAAATTTATCATCACAACAACAACAATCCGATCAATCATCTATTGCTACTGAACTTTGGCTTGGAATTGATTCATTAGGAATTCGTTTTTATAAAAAAAATAAATTAAGACCAGAAGTTTTCTTTTCATGGTCTGATATTAAATCAGTTACAGCTCATGATAAAAAAGTATTCAAAGAATGATAATTTTCGTTTTTTTTTTTATTATTTTTTATTATTTTCAAAGGTTATATTAAATATGACCGGTGATAAAAATGCAACATTTGCATTTTATTCTGGTAAATCATCTGTAAGCAAAGAGGTAGATAAAAAAACAAAAATATTTATATTTTGTTTTGTCTTTTAAATTTGAATATTTTATTAATTTAGATACTTGATTTAGCAACTGGTAATCATGAATTATATATGAAACGTCGACGTGAACAATCAATTGAAATACAACAAATGAGATATTTTGAAGAACAACAACAAAAAGTAAGAAAGAAAAAACAAACATTCATCAAGGATTTGTTCTTGTTATTATAATATTTTTGATAATGGACAAAGCCTCTTTAGAATAAAAATTGATTCCTAATGTAGTTTCTTGTTTAAAGTTCATTGTAGGAGCCATATCACACTTTTGAAGTTATTATAATTATTTGAAGTTTACTAGCATGTTAGTATCAATTTTTAGTAAAAAACAAAAACCGAAAGGAAACATTTCAAGTTGTTTTTATTTATTTGAATATTTTTCTGTCTCTTAGTCTATTACATTGTCTTTTAAAGTGCATATCGACCTCGTCGGTTGAATTGATTGTAAAACAAAATACTGTGATATCTTAAATAAATGCATCGATTTATTTAGAAAACAAGAAAGAAAAAAAAGCATTGAATCTTTACTTTTTATATTTACATATCTATAGAATAGACGTAAAAGTGTTCGATCAGTTTCAGATTAATAACCAACATCGATCCGATGAAATTTCATAAGAATACCTGAGAGATATTTGTTCGTTTTTCAACAAATTCTTATGATGCTATGCTATTTGCATAATTTCTAAGAACTATTATAAATGGTTGGATTACTAGTATATAGGAAAAAATGGAAGATTTTCTAGTTTTAGCTTGTCCTACGATAGTATCGAACGGACTTCGAATGCTATACAGTGACTGTTATCACATGAGAGATTGTATTATGAACAAACGACAGGCAAAGAACGAGAAAAATCAGAGATTATTGTTTTTTTTTATTGGTTACGAAGAGTGACAGTCCATTGAGATATTACTTTCAGAGCTCGACCGAGAAGCAGCCAACATTGGGAGGATGTAAAGATTCGTTTTCTACATTTTTGGCTTCACTACAAAAAACAAAAAGTTTTCTTGGTTGGGAAGCAGTCACATCTCTGATTACTTTCAATTAACTTCATTATTCTTGAATAATATTCTTTGTGTATTTTGACAATAGGTTCTTTTCTTTTTAAAGTTCTCTACGTTTAATTTCGATCTTACGATTTTTCTGTTGTATTTGCTGTGCTGCCCTTGAAAAATAATATCTTAATGGAAGAGAGCATTAAATCTACACCCCATTGAAGTCAATAACATTCTAAAGGATTACTCATCCATAAAACTAATCGACAGAAGTCTTACATTCGAGCGAGAAATAGTTGTTTACACAAAACCGCTTCTTTTCGCAATAGAACGTTCCCTTACGCCCATCCCCATCAGAAAACATGATTTTCGTCAAAAAAACTCGATTTTGACGGTTGCATTTTTAAATCAATTTGTATCATTAGATTTGAAGGAGAAATTCGTGTCCCATGAAAACTTACTTTTCGATTCTTGATGTTGTTATAACTCATGAATAGCGTAATATTTTGGACTGAAATTTTTATTGTAAACCGTTTAGAACCGAACACACATTCCTTGAAATTTTCAGCCAGATCGATTATTCTGAGGTAAAAATAGATTTTTGACAGGAAATGAGAACGGACCTTAAAGTGACTCCTTTACGGGCAGAGTTTCTCAAGAATAGCTCATCAAAAATATTTGAAATTTTCTGGATAGAAAGATCTCGATGAGTAGAGTAAAAATTGTCATAAACTTCAAATTCCCAAATACTTGCTTCAAGAAAATATCTGGGTCGCAACGGCTAAAAATCACCTCACTTTCTCGGCCGCAATACTTCCGATAGAGCTGGAATCTTTTTAACAGGTATTAGACACTGTTTTGGGTGCCTACTTTTTTTTTAGTTTCTTTTCATCTCCTTACATTCGAATAAAATGATTAAATTACTGAGCATACTTTCAAAAATACATGTCTTTTTTTACTAGAGCTTTTCTTTTGTGAAATTCGTCAAAAATCAATGATATAATCTTTTTCAAAACGAAAAAAAAAGTAGGCACGCCAAACAGTACTTGCAAAAAGAAGTTTCAGCTCGATCGAACATACTATGTCGGAGAAACAGGAGTGATTCTGAAGTTTTTTTTTGTCTACTTTAAGGAATTTCGAGAGTTGGTTTTAATAAAAGCAGTAACTAACAACAAAGAGCTCTTATTTATATGGCATTCGACAGACAATACTTCGAAGCTGTATTAACGATAAAAAATCAAAAAAAAAAATTTTGATTTTAACATCCGCGGAAAGACTGACGTGAGAGTACCCTTAAAGGATGAATATACTCGATGAAATAGAACACTCATTTTTAATAAACGAATTTCTCGAAAAATTACCACATTGACCAGTATATTTACATTCACACATATACATTGATTTAGGAAAAGCATCGTACATTTGCTCGAGAACGTCAATTACGTTTACAAGCTGAAAAAGAACGTGATGAAATTGGACGTAAATTTGATGAATATCAACAACAAATGAAAGATATTCATGATACATTGGTTTGTTAATCAGAAATTTATTATTTTCTCGTTGAATAATACTTTTAGTTTTTTTTTTTTTTTGTTAGCTTAAATATCAAGAAGCTGCTGAATTATTAGCACGTAAAGCACATATAAGTAGTGAAGAAGCTCGATTACAAGCTGAAAAAGCACTAGAAATTGAAACACAACTTGAACGATGTAAATATGAAATCAGTCGAGTAAGTCTTTTTGATATCTTCTTTTTTTAAACATCTATACAAACAAAAAAAAAACTACATAATTCTTTTTACTTTTTTTGTTTATAGAACGAAGAAGAAAAACGACTTTATGCTCGACAAATTAGTGAATGTGAACAAATTATTTCTACATTAGTAAATGATTCAGTAAAAAGGTAAGATTTTATTTTTTTGAAATTATCTAAATAAAAATAAAAAAAAAAAATCAGCAATACTGCTTATTATTCATGTCGTTGTGGCGAAATTTCTCTTCTTTCATCAACTATTGAACAACGGTCAGTTAGTTAACAAAATAATAAAAAAAAACCCGGACATGGGAATTAACATAAATAAAAACTAAAAAACTTAAATATAATAATTTTTTTGTTTTTATTTATTTATAGTCGTAAAGAAGCAGAAGAATTAAAAATAGAAGTTGCAAAATGGCGTGTAGCTGAAGCAGCTGCAAGAGAAAAATTACTTTCAATAACACAACTTAATCAATCAATTGCTGTTACAAATGCTGCAGCACAAGCTCAACAAAATCTTGTTCAATCATCATCATCACCAAGAGCATTATCTCCACCACCAGTAAAATTATATTGTTTTTGTTTTTTCAACAAAAAGAAAAATTAATTCAACTTGTTTTTGTGTTTTCTATAGTATCGACCAATTCTTAGAAATCAAGAATCAAATCAAAGTGATGAACGGTTTGTTTGAACAAGAGAAAAATTTTAATTTGTTATTTTTTGGTTTTTTTTTTTTTAGAGCCTTGCTAATTGAAAAACAATCTAAACAAGCACAATTAGCATTACAATTA
Source organism: Rotaria sordida (assembly GCA_905250125.1). NCBI lineage: Eukaryota > Metazoa > Rotifera > Eurotatoria > Philodinida > Philodinidae > Rotaria > Rotaria sordida. The sequence continues at coordinate 176,878 of CAJNOL010000229.1, forward strand.
CAAGATTTAAAAAATGTTATTCAATCAAAGAAAATAGAAGAACGACAAACATTTTTAGATAAAGCTTATGAAGAAAATTTAGCTGTTGGAGATAATAAATATTCAACTATACAAAAAGCAAGTTCGGGTACAGCTTCAAAACGTATGGCTATGTTACAAGATTTGTAATTTTGTATTTATTAACATCTATATATTTTTGTTTAATTATCGTTGAAAAATGATAATAATAATAATAAATATGACAGTGAGAATGTTTCAAAAAAAAAAAAAATCTTTTTTTAAAATAATCTAACAACTGAACATACTGGAATGTTGTCCTGAAATTGAGTCAAATCACCGTTCAAAAGTCTTCATAAAAATAACGTTATATTTTCGACTAAACTCAATAGTATTAAGGGAATCTCTTTGCTGACCCAAAAAGTTGTTTTTTGGATTTCGATGTTTTCATGTCTAAAGATGTATTGAAGTGCTCTCTATCAAGTACCGTAAAAATCAAAACTCTGATAAGTCATGTGTAACAACCTTAGTCTGGAAAGTCCCTATCGTGCAAAATCCCTATGGTTTTTTTAGGTGGCAATTTTGTCAGTTTTTCTTGTTGACTACGAGACTTGAAATAGAGGTAGCACTGTTTTTTTGACGGCGAATTTAATTAAATAATATTTATTCTTTGAAAATGAGATGTCTGAGAGCTCTTGTCATCATTCTACTTCAGAGATACAGACGGTAGCAAAAAATGCTCATGTTTTTCTAGAAAGCACACAAACTGCGTTTGAACGCATCATCTATTTCACGATGAGAGCGAATGTATGCCAGCCTGTTTCAGAACTTTTTTACATGAATTTCGGTCATGACTTTCAAACGCATTTATATTCAACAAATTACTTGTCGGAGTGTTACTGATTTGGACAAAGAAAAAACATACCAGCATTTTACAATTTTTCAGTTCTCACATTGTTACTATTGCTACCGTATGTATTCTTGAAATAGAACGATCCACAGAGCTCTCAAACGTCTCATTTTCAAGGAATACATATTTTTAAATTAAATCCGCTCTTAAAAGATCGGTGCTATCTCTATTCAAGTATTGTAGTCAGCATATTGAGCTTAGACAATATTTGCAAGCCATTTTGACTTGATCAATAAAATTTCATTTCAAATTCAAATATAGATAATTCTTCCAATTATTTGACATGAATAAGCTCGAATAGTAGTTCTCTATCTTTCTATGTCGCTTGCAAATATAGTTAACTTCACTCTGATTTGGAAATAACAAAAACTTAAAAATGGCTCTTTAGTTTTAGCCAGACAAAAGCCGATAGTTTTTAATAAGCATTTATTTTCTCAAACTTGATAGTAAGATTGTGGACACCTAAGTACATATTTGAGTAAAACACACTCGAAAGCACATTGTCAAATTAATAAGTCTTTTCCCAAGAGCCTAAATTCCTCGAAACATGGCAAACAATTGTACTCAAAATAGGTGGTTCTATAATTTTGGCCAGTACTGTATTATAATCAAACGATTTAAGAGAAAAGATTAATCTGATCATTGAATATTAATTTATTGCATGATTGAATTTTATCCTTTTGTCTTATTTAAACTTTTTGCATGACAACAAGATCTATATTATTTCATTTAAATCAGAAACGATCGAGAAAAATCCTACAGAGATAATTGGTCTTTTGTTTATTTTCGAGAGACAAAGAAACCATTCTTGTTTGGATAATTCTTCTCATTTCTGTGACACGAATGATGCGAGATACAATGTGAGCAGATAGAAAATACAAATCAAAGTAAGTCGTGTTAAAATGCACTCATCATTTTCTTTTTTTTTTCTTCTTTCATATAGTAAATAAGATGGCAATGGTAATTTGTTCGTTTGAAATCCTGAAGAAAAAGACGTTCTTATGCAATTATCATACAGAAAAAAGAAAGAAAAAAAGAAAAAAATAATAGACATAAAGCATATTAATTCCAAACAAGATCTTCTTTCTTGTGTCGCATTTACCATGAGAAAGTTCAAAGCATCTTTTTTTTTTTTATTTTATTTTCATCTGAATGTTAAAATAACATAAAAAGAAAAGATTCTTTTCTCGAAATCGACCAATTTTTTTGTTTATTTTGATAATATATTATTAATTTCTCATTTCAGAGTGATTATTTTTCGCATAATTTTATGTTTCTATTTGTCCTTTATTAATTGAAGTCGATCTTTTCTCTGCTTTAATTTATATTTGAATATAAAGATTCGAGAATATCTCAAACATTGGTAATAGACAAAGTATATATTCAATCATTAGAAAAACATGATGAGGTCAACTTCAACTTTGCTTTCTCTCTCTCTCTCTCTCTCTCTCTCTCTCTCTCTCTCTCTTTTTCGCTCTGTTTCCGCTTAATTTTTGACAGAAACCTAAAAAAAAACAAGTGATTATTGAATGGTGAGAATATTTTTTCCAATAAAACTTTTATCTATGACATAAATCATGATTTTCATGTTATCACGTACACAAATATCTCTTGTGGCAATAAATGAGAGAATTTTATTGATATATCTATAAATAAAGGATATTATTGAATGACAAGTTTAGTCTACAATTGAAATATTTACAGCTCATGTTGTTTCTCATATTGATTTATTTTCTACTGCCTATTGTTTCTTTGGCTCGTATACAAATTGTCGGTATTTTTCCAAGTGATGATCATCATGAACATTATAAACTATTACAAAAACCAGAACGTACAAACTGGTGTCAAGATTGTGTCCCCATGTTTCGTGCAGCTATAACCATAGCTGATAAACGTGGTGTTCGAGTCCGTGATTCTCCTATTTTACACACAATTCTAGAAACCAATGATGATGGTCATGGTTTGAATCAGCTGAATCTTTTATGTCAGTTAACTGGTAATGAAACTAAATCAGACATTGCCGGCATTATTGGACCGTGCACTTCCACGGAAACTCGTCTTCTTGCTCCTTTCACCGCTCATATTGGCTTACCGATGGTCTCTTATTCTGCTACAGCTGTCGAACTATCCGATATTCGACTTTTTCCGACGTTCTATCGGACCGTTCCATCCGATGAACTTCTCGCCAAAGCAATTGTGCAACTTTTCAATCTATTCTCATGGAAAACGTGTACAATTATCTGTCAAAAAGATGATTATGGATATAGTGGTGTAAAGATTTTGTCAGAAACCTATGGCGATCAATTGACCATCAAGGAACGATTGACATTCGATCCGCGATCGGATCGATTTCATGCTGATTTGAAAAATACATTGTACAATAGTCGATCAAGAATTGTACTTGTCTGGGCAAATCAAAGTACCACGACTAGAATTGTACAACATGGATTGATTGCAGGGCTGATCGGTCGATCATACGTTTGGGTGATGACAGATAAGGTAATAGACAATTTTCATGCTGGTAAAGGAAGACATCTTGTTTTTCACAGAAATGTTGAATCTGATATGAATTATAAATTGATTTATAGGTTGATCTGAATAAATTTCAAAATCGGAGTGAATGGCAATTGCTTGAAGGTCTTCTTGCGGTGATACCTATGAACAGATATCCAACGGAGGCTAATAACCTGCTATTATCCGAGGCGTATGATGCTTGGAGTAATTCGTCATTGGATCAAAGCACACTACCGAAGAATATGCAGCAAATCAATCCATTTGCTTTGTTTGTATTCGATGCGACATGGGCACTAATTGAAGCTCTCAATAAATCATCATTCGTTGATCCTCCTTATTTTCATTCATCATCATACTGTTTCCATAGTAGATTGGAGAACAAAACTGAATACTTTAAATACCTAAAAGAGACGCATTTTTTGGGTGTGTCAGGTGATGTTCAATTTTCTGGAAATATTTCGAATGATCGTGTTGGTGGTGGTTACTTTGTACTCAAAAATTTATACTTGAAACCAAGCAACATCATTAATTTGAATGGAATGCTTGAGTACAAATCTGTAATGAAATGGAATGAGGCCATTTCTCAGTGGCATAATCTGACCGATTTAATACCAATTCCCATCGTGTGGCCCAATAGATCGGTAGACAAATATCCAGATCATCCACAAATTAAAGGTAAATGAAATGTTGAGGAAAGTCTTGAACCTCGATTGCATATTCAATTGATGAGTTTGATTAGGGAGACGATGGGTACGAAAGAAAATATTTTTCCAAGTAGACTTTTTTTTTGAAGTAAATTATTCACATTAAACGATATTGTAGGTGAACTATTACGTATTCTCGTCATTGAATCACCCCCATTTGTGATAATACGAAATATGTCATCTCTGCAACATACAACAAACACAACAAAAAAACATAGTTTATACGCTCAACCATATGATTATTTAGAAACTAAAGATCCCAATATTCGCATTAGTGGATTTGCGGTAGATTTAATCCGTGAACTAAAACAGTGCATGAATTTTAAGTTTACTATTGATATCGCTTCGCCAGATATTTCCTATCATACTCTAGTAGCGTTATTGGCTGATAATTACACTCAATGGGATGTAATTATATCGGACGTCACAATTACTTCGAATCGTCTAGTAAAAGTAGATTTTTCAATAGCAATCCACGAGAATGCTCTTCGAGTGATCGTTCGTGACAATCCAAATCTGTTCAATTTCAAATTATTTTCATTTTTAAGTCCATTTTCGCTCAATGTTTGGTTGATTATTCTCCTATTGGTTATCTATTCGGGTGTGCTCATTTATATATTCGAACGACCGGCAATGTCTACAAACGAAAAAGGTAGTGAACCACGCACGATAGCTATTGGTGTAAGTCACGCATTGAGTAGTGTCGTAAGTATGAGCGGTGATCTTCCGTTGACAACAATGTCTAGCCGAATGGTGACTATTGGTCTGTATGCACTTAGTGTTATTCTCATTGCTACTTATACAGCCAATCTGTCATCATTTCTCACCTTACAACGATCTTTACCAATGATTTCCGGCATTGATGATATCAAAAATGGTCGTCTCCCATTTTCACGTATTGGGATTGTCAGTAATTCAGCAGCTGATGATTACTATTTGCAGAATGTTTCAACGTTATATTATCCGCTTGCTACCAGTAAAGACATTTTTACACGCTTGCTTGATCGCACTATTGATGCTGCCATTACAGATTCGACAATACTCGAATATGCTATTAATCGGGATTATTGTGGACAATTAATTGTTGTTGGTATCGGCTTCGCCAAGTCTTCGTTTGGCATCGCTATGAGAAAAAATTGGGAATATAAACAGGATTTTGATATGAGCCTTTTGTCTTTTCGTGAATCAGGTGCATTTGACAAATTAGAAAACAAATGGTTCCATTTTCAAGAATGTCGAACAGCACTTTTGTCTTCTAATGTCAATAATGATTTTGAGACAATAGAAGATGGAGAAATTCCTCTCAACATTATGGGTGGACTTTTTCTCACATTTTTGGCTATGAGCGTCGTCGCACTTGCACTTCATGCGTGGCATTTTCGAATGGTTATCGCAGCAAATATAATAAATGTTGTCATACGTGTTAGACAATGTTTGTCATCGAGAATCAGATGAGAACGTTAAATTATTTATTATGAGTTTATTAACCTATCTATATTAATCATGAACTATCTTTTTTTTTTTTGGATGACTTTAAATTGAAAAAAATAAATTTTAACATTATTTACTTTCTCGTTGGTTTTCATATAAACGTCTCGACCAAGGAATGCCAAAATGCCACTATTTTCGTTTTCTGTTTGAAATTTCCAAGTTTTTCACTTTACAATTAGTAAGCAAGTAGTTATTTCGCAGTAATATACATCTCTTGCATCTATTTTAGAATTTACAACATATAATGGATGTTCTATAAAGATGGCACTCTCAGTATTTCGACGATATCTTGATCAATTTCCATCAGTTAGACTTGAACTTTTTCTGAAATTATTTGCCGTGAAATTCTACACAAAACACTATAGATGAAATCGACAAGATTTCTCCGAAATTTCTGATATGTTAAGCATTCACTTTCTATGAATGTTTTACTTGTGAAAAAGAGATTCTAAATAATTTCATTTCTAATATGGATAAACAAGTAGAACTCCAATGATATTCTGAAATCTGAACTAACTTGCAATTCCTTAGCCAGAAAACTATTCTCTGTCGGAGTGCGATATGCATTCTTCGAACAACAAAACGCCTATTTTTTTCTCCATTTACAGCCACCTTTCTTGCCCTTCTACTTACACAAATCATAGAAAAATTTCTGTTTGCGGTGATTTAATAGCTACATTTTCGTCTCATTGCCTAGTCCAGCTTTTTTATACCTTTTTTCAGTTTTTAAAAATCATGCTGAATTAAAATTACAATTAGGTTACTATATGACAGTGATGATACTTTGTTTGTCTGCCGTGCTAACATCAATATCTCACTTTTCTATCTTGTATATTATTGTCAATCAGTGTGGTTAGTATGGCATTTGAATACCTAATTATTATCCTGCCTTATTCTTTGAATATCAGTCGAATAGAAAAGAAAACACAAAAATGATGCACCCATCATTTTCGATTGATATTTTACAACTCGGAATCCATTAGAAAGATAAAAACAATTGATTCATAATGAATACTATTTGCAATAAGGCAAGAATCCAAAGTTGAATGACAAACATTATTATTGTCAAGACACTAGTCATAGATGAACTCAATAGTAAATAGGTACAACCAATTTTGTGTAATTTCGTATTTTGAAGCATTATCAAAGAAAAAATCTCATTGATAAGTCTTGCTAAAATCAACACGATTGATAATGTCATGCTCACTTTTATTGCTATTGATTGATTCAAAAGATAGGCATGTGGCTGAATATGATAGTCTTTAATAGAAATAAGTGAAAAACTGAATCCATTCTGTACTAGATTGACATCGTGTTCCATAAAAAGCATGTCGAACTTGTACACGTTGATATTTGAAGATAAATCAAAGTGTCTTGAAAACATTTAGTTCCATTTTCACAATTACTTTGACGAGATTAACGAATTTCATCTGATGATTGAGCTTCAAACAATTGATTTGATATCTTGTCCATATTTTTGACACAAACAAACATGTCAATCATCATAAAAACAAAGTGGAATTGATGAATGATTTTGACATGGGATATGATAATATTTCATACGACAAAGATACTCTTGAGTAATGGTCTCATCCAACACCTCGCTTATGTCTTGTCGCCAATCCGATGGTTGCATTGTCTTCATAAATGTCATTGATCAATTGCGTATTGTGTGAAAAAATGGTTAAATAATAATTCTTCTCGCTAAATTCAATAAAAAACAAGATGAAATGGTTGTGACCAATAAATAATAATAGAATTTTGATTGATAGGGATCGTTCTATGAAGAAATAATTCAAATTGAGAAACATAAACACCGATTAAGATGAAAATAGAGGGTGTGGGTGTGTCTCTTATATTCAGATGATAATCTCCAGTGATTTCAAAATTGATCGACTTTATCTCGATCATATTCATCCAGTGATTTTAAAAGTCAAACCAATGGAATATAATTCAAAAGAAATTTTGATAAAACTATTTGTCTACTACCATAGAACAATCAAGAGAGAAGTCAAAGAGAAGAATGGCACAGTGACAATAGTAGACGAAGTCAACAAGGTCTTGTTTGATCTGAATTGATGGATGGTGCTCTTCGAAAAGAGATGATGACAATGGAAATTCTGATCTATCAACGGCAAGAAGTAAAAGAGTTGTCAACGACATGAAAACAACTTCGATCATCAACCGATGAAGAATGAATTGAGGATTTTCAAGAGCTCATTCAATTCATTGAATGAGATTCCTGAGCGAATCGACAAGAACTTTGGTGTCCTCTAGTGTTTGAACCATTTGAAGGATTTTGTCGAGTGTTTTGTTGAATGTATCTCTTTGTACATCAGCAGACTCTTGATATTTTTGTTTACAAAACCGATTCAGCATCTCATAAACTTTTATATCTTCTTCAAATAGATCGTATAGATGACTTTTTTTCCAATGCGAATTTGATAATCACCTTAGTTCAATTACCAACTCTCATCTTAATGAAAATCATATGGGTATTTTGGCTCATTACAATACAAGATTGAAAATGACGGTAAACAAAGAATTATCTGAATCTCTTTCTCTCTATGTGTGCAATGATCGTTGTCTTTGTAAACGTGTTTATTATTATGCATATATCGTTGATATTTCCCATTAGATAGGAATTTTTCGTATTTTATTTCGAATGATCTAATTTGGTCATTTGAATGGATACAAGCATTTTTCATTCTATCATAATCAAAAGATCTATGTAAACCTATTGAACATATTTTGAAAGATAACAGTAAATCTGATCTCAAAGAATCGATACAATATTTGCTACACTCTTAGAATGATTTGATCTTCGCTGAGTGCTTGATAAATATCTAAAAACTATCTAATGTTCGATATGTTCTATAAAGAAATATTTGTATCATAGATGATTTTATTGTTGAATGTAGAGTGAACTTTTCTTGTTAGGTATTATGTAAAATTTTCTTGAAGATAATTGAATAAATTATTAGTGAATCACCATAAGAGTCAAGTATATTGATCAGTGATTATATTAGCAATGTTCTTATTGATTAAGAAAAGTATAATGAAGCAATGAGTATTCAACAAAGTATTG
>CAJNOL010000229.1:185681-196705 GCA_905250125.1 Rotaria sordida
TTAATGATGAAAATGATGTTTGTATTTCTACACCAGAACAAGTACTAGATAATTCTAATGCAAAATATCGAAGATGAGGTGTATGCTCATAAAGATGAGTTAATTGATCAATACGGTAAGAAATACCTAAAACTGATAAATGTTCCAATGACAATGAAACATTTGTCGATAGTGGCATATGAAGTCCATGTTTAAAACTCATGTTTAAATAACAATAGGTCAATTTAGGTAAACTCCAAATACAATTCACAAACTGAAGAATATCATCTTGTTTACATCCAAAATAGCATGAAGTCAAATTTAAATGAATAAGTTGAGGACATTCGAATAAAATTTCACAAATTATCTCGCCTGAACGAATATGATCTAATGAAAGTGAAGAAAGATTTTGAAATTGATTCAATGTCCAACCATAGGAACGAAATAAATCAATTTGTTGAGGAATTTCATCATCATTCGAAAGACCAAGTGAAATAATTTTATCGATAATCAATAGAAGATTTTCTTGACAGACAATATCAAAATCTTGTTTTGATGCTGTTCGAAAATCGAAACGATGTGTTCGAAAATGAGTAAAGATTAGATTGTCAAAACGTTTATTGAGACGATGAAAAGTTTGAAGAAGTTCCACAGCATGAAAGTATTCAAATATATCAAGTAATAATTCGTTAGCCAACAATTCCAAATTCATCTTTTATTATTCTTTGATTTGTCATGAAACGATATGGTACAAGAACTTTATTTCACATACATCAAAAAAGAAAATAATAAATTACTGTAATTACATCAGTTTCTCTTTCTATGACGATTGTACGTGTCTTGACGACAGCAAACATGTATTTTATTTTATATGACTAAATAAACTTCTAATATACACATCACTTGATAGAGGGCACTGAATGATGTCTGTCTATAAGTCAAGAAGAAATTTTCATATTTCTACAAAGAAGATTTCGCGATTCGATATAACAATTGGGGTTCACGAATTGTCGGTGTGTCTTTGAGTTTAAAATAATTTTAGTCGACATTGGATTGAACAGTAGAGATCATAGTCTCGCTACACCATATTGGAATCGTTGCGCTTTGCGATGAATTAAGGAAAGTAGGATGGGTGTGGGTGTGGGTAACAAAAGAATTCCAACACCTACAGCCATACCCACTTCTACTCCCACAGCTACCCTCACTCCATATCCACCTACATCCATACCCATCCCCTCGAGTCTTTAAATCATAATGATCTTTTACGATTATATTGTAGACATTTGGTTTGAGATGGACTCATAGATAGAAGTTCAATGATGTAAAGTGTCATGATCGAGAGGCCCATGATGTTGGTTCACATTTTCTGACTCACCTGCCATAGAAGATTGTGTTCAGCCATACACGAATCGATTTAAAGAAATGGGCTAATGCTCTATCTTGCTGAAAAATGACAGAGTTACCCAACCGTTTCTTCTGTAAAATCAGACAAAAAGAATTCCAAAGCATTGAGAAATAATTCTCTTGAGTTAGTGTTTCATCATTGATAGTAGGTCGAAAGAAATGAACCAATATACATTGGGCTCCTCGATCATGATACTTTACACAATTAAATTTCTATCTATGAGTCCATCTCAAACCAAACGTCTACAATATAATCATAAAAGATCTCTATGATTTGAAGACTCAAATAACTATAGAACTCGATATAATAAAAATAAAATGCTTCAGGTTTTTTTTTAATTATAAAACATGTCAATTTTTTGTATTGAAGTGAAAGGTATTATTTTTGAAGAATATTTATGAACTTTGTCTTTATGGAAAAAAAAACTTACTACTCTTCTCTTTCGAATTAAAAAACTATTAGACTAAGTTCGGTTAATAAGGAAGTTATTCGTAATTCTTAAGTGAACATGACTTTTGAGATATCCTGTAAGTGTTTTATGAAATTTAAAATGCGGTGGCCAGAACTTTTGGTATGCCCTAAGTAGCAAAGATTAGCATCTAGTCTTGCTTCATTAATATCGACATAACGAAAATAAAATCCATACATTATTTATAATATTCAGCTTTTACTTTAGGTGAATGAAACATGATACCGAAAGTTGGATAAAATTTGTATCACATAGAGACCTCAACGTCTGAAATGATATTTTAATAAGCATCAGACGATGTTGCGTATTCGAGATCATCGCGTCACCAAATATGAACTTTAGATTTGAAATTCGACAAAGAAAATATAAAAAATCTGATCGGTTTAAAGTGCTTCGCATCTTACAAACCTTCTTTCATCTCCTCTCTTCATTGCTGAAAACTACAGGTCATTAGACGCAGCTGGCGTCGAGTTATTTGGACTACATCCACTCCTTTTTAATTGTAGTGCGAACGTTAGTACTGAATAATATATGCTAAAAATTCAACATTATTCACCTATCTCTTGAAAGAACATGGCTACTGATGATGATAAAGCTATTCTATTATTCAATTAAGCTTTCTCTTATTTACAGACTTCATCTGTCATCTGAACACCTAGAATAGAAAATTAATATGCTTTTTTTTTCACCCATAAACATATGCGTTTCTTCTCCTATTAATAATATTGTGTTATGATATATATCTTATATAAGATGGGAAAATTAGTTTCCGTCTATAGTTCATATTGATGTAAGTTTAGTTCGGATAGTTGAACTATAACTTTACAAAGTGAAGTTATCATTTTCCTTTTAAAATGCGAATCCATTTTGATAATATTCGAACAATAACATGTTATTTTATTTTTCTCAATAGATAAATCTATAGTGGAAGATCTATCACTTATAATTTGCAAAAAAATATGTCGAATACAACAATGATATCAACAGCATCAATAGCTCTTAATTTTATTTCACTCATTGGAACTATTCTTATTGGTCTAATGTCTGCATTCATGCTTAGTATGCTCTTGCGATCAATTAGACATAAGCATAATGCAGTTCTAGTTTTGATTGCTAATAATTATTTAGCATTATTAGCCTTTGCACTTGTAGCCGTACCAACCAATATTGATACAGTACAAGGTGATTATAATTTTTACATTGCTAAGGAAACATTGGGCTGTCGTATTAAAGCATATATGTTCTATTCATTCATAGCAATCATTTTTAATACCTTTACGTTACAGGTAAGATTTTTAATAAAGTTTGATTGTCTTTCAAAGTTTATTGAGTAGAGATTTTATCATTTATTTTTAGAAGAAGGTTAAATTTCAAATCCTATTACATGTTTTCAATGTGTTTTAATATAGCAAAGTTATTTTTACTCCAGAAAGATTCTTTTTACATAGATAATCTTTTAATACACATATGTGCAAATATTTGATAGATTTCCTTCATCTATTTGCAATCATCTATATATCATTTTCATGATGAAAAATTTGTACTGATGAATATTAAAACATCCATAATCATTCGAATCCGAAAATAATACATGTTGTCTATCGTATATATCTCTTATTATTACTCCGTCATTTTTTTACTGTTACTTATGATGAAAGTATAAAACAACATTATAGTTAACTCTAGAAAAGTTGAAAAAAAAATACATCCTAGTGAAAAATGATCGAAGAATACTTTAGAAGATTCTGACTATCAAGACATATTCTTTATCGTATGATATAATACTAACATTCTAATAGAGATTATATACAATTCAATAGAAAGTGTTTTTCACGAAATTCACATACTGTAATTTTTGCTTTATCTTTAGGGTGACAGTGGTCATCTGTCATTTTAATCAATCGATCATTCAAATTTGTAGGAATTTTTATTGAGCATCCATTAAGTGTACATTTCCAATATTTTGTAATTGCTGTTTTTTTATTATTCAATATGAAAATCTAATCATTTGATAGGAGCAAAGACTTTCCTTTTTTTTTTGTGAATTAATAAATGAAACATCGCGCAATGATGATTGACCATCATGTATCGAAAATGTAGCAGCTGCATTCATGATGATAGACTTAGTTATATAGTAATTATGTTTCTGACTATTTTAGTCAATCTCTATGAGATACTATTCATCATGTTCACTATCAGTTATAGATATAAATCGACATAACCATGAAAAAAGCAGTAATAAACTATACACGATTAAAGTCAGCGTTTTCTAGAAACATAACTTTCTTTTTGATATTTTCTAGTTTCGACATTATTCTCTTCAGTCTTTCTACAGCATACCATCATTTTAATTGACCTTTGTTAGAGAAATATTAATGAATATTGTAAAACACAAGATCTACTATTTCCTTTATATTGAGCAGAATGTTGATTAATTGATAGATTTTTCAATACTACTTATTATCATAAATGAGTATAATGATGCACATAAACATTCCATGGTGAAATCCAAGATGTATAAGTACTGAGTGATTATCTATTATAATATTGTTTCATATTTCTCATTAGAAAAATTTTTTTTTTTCATTAAAATACAAAGATCCATGGTTTAATTAGAGATTAGAAGAAGATAAGCTACTATTTCATTTTAGAAAGTTCTATAGAACACTCATATTAAAAACATACCTTGTATAATAATTCAAATTCTATAATTAGATTTGATAGGCATTGTAAATTTAAAATACATATGTTAATTTATAGGCTGCCTTTCGTTTCGTTCGTGTGGTCTATCCTTCCCATATATGGTTACAATATGGTGTTACTTACGCTGTGATTATTCCAATTTTGTGGATTATTTCATTTCTTTTTCTTTTACCAGTTCATTTTTGGCATGATCTACAACTTATACCTACAGAAAATATTTGCCTACTAACTATTGATGGTGTTCGTGGATTTATTTGGTGTACTTTAGTTATTTATGGTCTACCAGTGATTATGACCTGCATTATTTATATACAACTGCTGCGATTTATACGTCGATCATCTACGCCTACTTCAATACGAGCTAAACGTGATGTGATTGTAGTATCTCGTATTGTAATAATTGTAGTTATTTTAATATTGATCGATGCTCCTTCTATTGTGTTGAAATTAATATTACCTTGTACTGGTATCGGAAAATCACTTTTTTATCGTATTTCGAATACGACTATAGTCATTGCTATGACTGCTCTTAGCATTATGCTCGTCTATGTCACTCCTCAAGTGACAGAAGTACTCGTATGCATTGGGAAAGCAAGTAAAGTAACTGGTATACATACACGACAACAATGTATGTTAGCTACCACAAAAATCAAGCATTGACACTACAAACAACAAACAATAATTTCGATAAATATTTTTTATTATATTGTTTGAAGCCACACTAGACGTTCGATGAAACAGAAATGACAATGACATTATAATACTTAATTATTTGTTTTTTTTCACTAATTATTCACTTCATATATTTATGTTATATAATATTATTTCAACATATTTTATTTAAATGTTGTATTAGTTTTTAGGCTCTATATGAGAGAATACATTAATTAGTAAAAAGAAAACTTAAATATAAAAAAATGATTTTGATTGTTGAATATAGTCGTTTTATATCGAGTTTAGAGGTTTTTTCATTTTTACACTTTCTTTAAGAATTAAAATACTAATACAAATTTATTTTTTTAGATCAGTAATGCAACTAAACATTAAATGAAAGATAAATTGAACCTAATTTTGTAATTATATTTGTTGACTCTTAAAAGACGAGTAAAAATGTCACCTCTAATCTCGACTCATTTTTACATAAAATTAGATAAGTATCAAGAATAAAGAAAATGATTAAATAGAAAAAAAAATTAGCTTCCCATTAAATGTGAATCAATAATAAGAATAAGAAGATATAAGATTAATAAAAATAAAAATTCATTTTCAAATTTATGAATAATTTTAATGTGCCGAGCAACTTTGAAATAATGCATCTTTAACATTTGATGAAAGATGATTAAATTTTTCTTGATTTGTTTGTTCAACATAGACAATGAAATAAAGTGAATCATTATGAATATATGGATTTGATTCTTTATAAAGTAGATTTTTATCAATAAAATCATCAAATCCAATGCAATCATTAACATTATTCATTTTTGCCGAACAACATTTTATAATATGTTGTAACGGATTATTAGTACTTTGATCAACCAAAATGAACTTAACGTAACCCGTAAAAGTATTACAGACTGGAAAATTCAGATGAACATGAAATGATATAAAGTTAGGGTTCATTTTTCCATTGAGATAAATACGAGCCCATAATCGATGACCATTCCTCGATGTTTGAAATAGATGTGAATTAATAAATAGTTGTTTCTTACAAATAGCATCGTCAATTTTTTTGAATATTTCATCAACATGCCAGATGAGAATACCATCTGTTGAAACAGGTGTATTTTCTAATTGAATTTGAAGTATGTTATTCAAATCCATATACAATTGTATATTCTAAAATTGATACATTTTTTTTTTCATAGAATAGATTTATTTCATTAGTGTTTACGTTATTTTCATTGATAAGTGATGAATCTTGGTGTTGTTCATTTTGTTCTGTATGATGATTTATTTCGTTGATATTAGATGATGAATCGATTTGACTTAAAATTTGATTCATTTGCATATCATTTATTTGATTTAGTTGTTGATGTGATTGTAAGTCAAAAGTACAATTTGAACTTCTATCCATACCTATGATCAAGTCTCTTGTTGGAGATGAAATCGAACGAGATACTACACAAATAAATAGTTCGAAGAAGAAGAAAAAGAAATCTTTACAAAAATGTTACTTTGATTTATATTTGGTAAAGTATTTGAAACAATATCTGTTGTATTTGATGATTGAAGAGTTTCAATTACAACAGTATTTAGTCGTTCAATGAATTGTGAATAATTATTTATCTGATTATGTCTCGAAGATAAAAGCCCATCAATTTCTTTTGGGTTAATTGTAAGATCAATTAGAGCAGATTCATAATTAATTTGTTTTGCACAAATAAATTTAATAATACTTTTTAAATGTACTTCACTTAAATAATGTTGAGATAATTGATTTCGTGGAAACTAAAAATAAATATTTAACAGAGAAAATAGAAGAATTTAATGAACATACTGAATCAGTACAACCATAATCATGAAGTGGACATTGAAGAACATTAGTTGAGTTTATGTCATTAATTCGATGATGAGCCATCTTTCACCTGAAATTACTATTCAAAATTGTTTCTAACAATTTGACATTTACATCGAAGAAGATCAAACATTGTAATAAAAGTCAAAATTGTAACAATTTCAATTTATAACGAAACATTTTTAAAAAAATTTAAATAATGAGATCTTGATCAGAAATTTTTTTGTCTATAAATAGAAACTATATATTAACTTTTCTTCAATAATCAATATTATTATAGAAAAGAACTGATCGTCCAAAACGAGATGTTTGGATTATTACTTAAGAGATCTGACCTATTTATGGATAAAATTTCAGATTTAGTTTTACTGAGGTCTACATCCATTTCGAAATAAATTTCTTGCCAGAAATTTGTACGACAATTCGTCATTAAGTGAGGCAATCGAGAAGAATCATGAGTCATTTTCAACTAGGATATCACAAAATAATAAGATCAGAACGACCTGAAATGGTAACATGGGAACAGGACTATTAAATTATGTTCTGATTTTCGGTTGGAATAACTTTTTTCTTGTAGTCTCGGTCACGTACAATTCTAGGTACGATACATCAGGGTGACATAGATGAATCTAGCTATGCAGAAATACTACAGAGTCTAAAGAGAGTAAGTTATAGAATGGAGTACCGCAGGCAGTGGCGGATCTAGAAATTTTTGAAGGGGGTGGCGGATAAGTGAAATGAGAGCGAATGAGCGAAAGGGGGGGGGGGCGGCGGATGTGACAAAAATGTAAAATTTCGAAGGAAAACCACTAGAAAAAAAACGTGAAGTCAAATCGGAAGGGGGAGGCGGTCGCCACTCCCCTGGATCCGCCACTGACCGCAGGAAAAAGGCATTAAAGAGCACAAGACTCTGGGATTATAACATAGAACAGAGACAGATTTTATTATATGTGATTTCAATGCGACAGGTAAGGTATTACAGAGTGATAAGTGAGGGTAAATAACACATTTTATGATGACACAGCGGGGCAAATCAAGAAAGCATGCAATGACAAAAATAAAACAGAGCAGTCACAAATGCAAGGCGGAAGATAAAAGGCAACACTGTATATAACTAGGTAAAAAAGACACAATACATGTTGAGATGTCTAATTTAGATGTTGTCCTTGAAAATTCTTCAGTATGATTTTGAAGAAAAATAATTTAATTCATTTAAATTTCTTCTATGTTTAAAAAAGTGTTTACCTTTTTTTAATGTGAGTGTAACACACCGAGAAGTTGTGAATGTATGCGTGCTTTGAATAACTTCTTTCTGTTTATGTTTATAAAAATAATCTAAAAATATACATCAAGTTAATATTGACTTTGAACATACTTGAACGATCAATTATCGATCAAGCAGAAATAACAACAACAATGAAAGAAAAAAAAACACAGTAACAAAAAAATAGAAATAAAAATATATTAGCTTTTGTTTTTTCCATCTTTCAAGTACTCAACTTTGTTGATCAATGCTTTCGAACATTTGTCTTCGATTGTTTAAATTTTCTCGAATAATAATATGAAGACGATATGCATAACGGTATCGAGTTTGAGCTAAATCTTTCTGATTTTCATTATCATAATAATTTCCAATATCTACAATACAAGTCGATAAATCCCAAAGAATTAAATGAGTTAGAGTATTAATATGTTGTAATACAGAAACAACATTTGGATATCTTTCACTCCATACACAATATTCATTTAGAGATTTATTTGGACAATAGATATATATGTTTCGTACATGAGAATGAATTAATATAGGTAGATATTCAATATTTGTCAGATCACAGATAACAATGAAATGTGGATCTTCATGATTATTACAAATATTTTGTAAACAATTTTCTATAGAAGAACAATATTTGATTGTTCCGAGAACCGACTGAAGATGATTGAAAAGTTCATTGCGTGCACTATCGATAACATATAAACATGGCCAAATACCTTAAAAATTACAGAAAATAAAGAACGATAAAGGACATTGCTGGATAAGATCGTAAATCTGTCACTCCCTCCACCCTCCCCCATAGATTTTACTATTAATAGAATAGAAAAATAGAGCACGCAATTCTGCACACATCTGTCGATTTATTTTGTTTTTTTTTGCAGAATGCAATAAAAAACTTTTGTAGACTGAATAGTCATGAGGAGGTGTATCATGTTTAGACGTTTTGAATTATAACCATGATATCCATACCATAGTTATAATTTGAAACGTCCAAATATGACACACCCCCTCATGACTATTTAGTCTACGAAAGTTTTCTATTGCATTCTGCAAAAAAGCAAAATAAATGAATAGAAATGTACAGGATTACATGTTTTATTTTTCTATTTTATTAGAAGTGAGATCGATGAGAGAGGGCTGACAGATTTATGATTTTATTCGGTGATGTCCTTTTTGCAAGAATTTTTATCTTTACCAGTATCTGAAAATTCCATTTGTTGTTTATATTGCATAAATGGAGTAACAGTTTGACTAGATTCTACACTATTATTTATTTCTATTTCATTTATCGACGAACGATTTTCTTCGTTACTAAATGGAATATCAGCTGATGTTGTTGATATTTGAATATTCTCGTTCGGTTGATAATTATCATATATACTATTTTTAAAATTAATAACTTCATCGAATTGATAAGGTAATGAAGATTTTTTTGATAAGAAATTTATCAAATTGTCGATTATTATTTGATTGAATTCAAATTTCTGTTTATTCAGATTTACACAAAGATCTTTGATATTATCAAAAACACCTTTGATTTTCTCATAATTTTTAGCCCAATATTCATGATTAGTTTTCCTTCCACAAAAAATATAAATTGAATTAATCTGTGACAATTGATAAATAATTGGAACAAAATCTTTACCTAATGAACCGGATACAATTAAAAATAATTTATTTTTAGTTGTTTTAAATTTATGAATAAACTTCAAACATTCTTCTTTATTTGTAAAAATAATAATTGAATTCATAATAAGACGAAGTTGATTAATTGAATATTGATCATCTTGATCATCATTATGAATACATTTATCTAACCATATTAATATATCATCATTATCATGTATTGTTGAAATTATTTCAGGATTTTTGAATTTATCAAGATTGACGTTCTTCAATAAATTTGAATCAACACGGATGTCGTCATTCATACGCCATTGTTTCAAAGGCATTGCTGTTATTCTTTCACTTTGAATATTTACACTGTAAATTTTGTTAAATCAATGATCGTATGTTGACGACTGCCTACCTGAAATTACGCAGAACATTTTCTTTTTTTCTATTTTTTGGCCACAGGAAAGCTTTACTCATTGGTTGTTGCAGATATATTCTCGTGCACAGCAAGAGATGTTTCATGCTTTTTATTTGATTCTTATGAAAGAAAAAAAAAACGAAACAGAATACTAAAGTATTATATATTGTATAAAATGCGTGGATAATCATAATGACTAAACTTTCATGTAATAAAGTTAGTCAATATAAAAAAAACAATTCGATACAAAAATAACAAAACTTAAAGAAATATTAGATTTCCAATGATGTTTTTATTTGAAAGAATAAAATAATATACTAAATAAATATTTGTGTCAAAGATATAATTCAACATTGAATGAGGGGCGATCCGTAGGCAACTTTCAAAAGTAGAAAAGAAGTGTTTACAGAGGTGAAATGATTCAAGCAATTCATACTATGTAAAATTATGCTGTGTGTATAACCTAAAGCAAAGTTCTGCAGCGTCCTTGAATAAGTAGAAATATATATGAATTGCTATTAACTGTTATTATAATCTTTTTTCATAATAATATTTTTTTGTAAGAAAACGTCTTGTTATGATAAAAAATTATTCTTCGTACAAATATCGAATATATTATTTCAATTTTGACGTCATCATTGAATTCTA
>CAJNOL010000230.1:0-39254 GCA_905250125.1 Rotaria sordida
GTGAAAACTAAAACAGTTAGAATAGCTCCAAAGATACCCAAGATAATTATTGGTATCGAAAGTGTGTAATTGAACCAACGCGTAACAAGATCGATCGTATCTACGTTTGACATTTCTAAGAAATGACGTTGTGATTATTTTACTTCACTTTATATAGCGAGAAAATTTTGCTTCACAGATACGTGTCATACATTAAAAAAATTGTTTTTCACGTTTTTCTTCTAGAAGCTTCATCTTTGTCAACAGAATTCTCTGCTAGAGACAATGTGTGATGAAATTAATTATAAATCGGAAAGGATACATCTCGCTTAGATTATATGCCCTCTGGCGACAAGTATTCATTATGTTTGACAGATTAAAAGAAAAAAAATTAATATCCAACTCAACATCTACAGGTTTCATTGCATAATAGATCTTGATTGAACTTTGTTTGCACTTGCATGAACAGGCAGTTATTATGCTCTCAAAAAAAACACAGAAATTCGTCTTTGTTACAAGATTCGCATCTTTTCGCTAGATTTTTACAACATATTTATTCAAACTCGTTGAAACATGTCTTTTTTTTATTAGCAAGGCAAAGAAACCATTCAAGAACGTGTTTCACACAATATGTTTTATCAATATTAAAGTGCTTTACTTCTCTACGAAAATCTTTTTCTATTCGTTTATCCTTATTCTTTTTTTTCATATTTACACCATTGTTATTGCACATTTCTTAGTAACTTTTTTGCCGAAAATTCTAAAGATTTCGGGAAAGATGCATCGTTGTTAGTATTGCAAAAGTCAAAGTAAAGTCGACATAAAAATGTTCCTTTTATTAATTTATACTGTAATTTTTGTTAGATCTTAATGAATCACTTGAGTATGTCAACTATATTTCGATTCTTGCAATTTAGACTACGATATATCTTTCCCAAAATCTTTAGAATTTTCACGAAAGAAGTTACTAAGAAACGTATCATAGAATGGTGTAAATTTTATTAAATAATTAACATGAATAAACGAATACAAAAAGACTTTTGTAAGGGAAAAAAAACGAAAATATAACTTTTATCGTATCGAATGCAATGGTCTGTAAACCATATGAAAACCGTGGGCAACGACTAATGTTACGATAACCGTTTATGATGCATTATAAAACGCTTGAATAATGTGATAAACTGTGGTCTTTTACAGTAATCATTTAAGTGCTACCGGAAATGGCAGTCGTTACGACTATTGTTTTTTTTTCGTCGTTATGGGGCCTCTTTCCGTCTATTAATGAAAAGCCTTTGATTACGAGTCATAAAGTAGATGAAAACGCGTATATTATTGCTTCTTTCTGAAACCTACAAAGAAACTTGATTTATTTGTCAAAATTGAAACGGCTGCTGTTTGAATGTACAAATTCTCATAAGATTTTGTGCTATCATAATAGGAGTTTTTGAACAACTCGGCATTATTTAGGTTTCATATGGCTATTTTTTTTCACAGGATAAATATCGTTATTACTTTGAACTATAGTGTAGTCTATGCTTGTTAACGGTGATTCACCTTCAATCTTGCTCTTGATCTCTCTTTTTTTTTCTTCGTCGTTTCTCGTTATTATTATTATTGTTATTTCTTTTTTTCTATCTATCTTTCTTCTTTGATTTCTCTTCTCTATCTCTTATGTTTTATATATGTAGACTGATTTAAGGACATTTTGAATATAACAAAATAAAGAAAGTGAAAGCTCGTTGAAATGAGCTAACAATGCTGATTCCATCGGTTGTTCTCGACTTAAAACCTCTGTCTGTTTCATCACACATGAAGCAGCTTGTGTCATAGTTTTCTTTCATTTACATAATTTTTATCGATCAATTCCATTCATAAATAATATTCTTTCACTTCAAACCACTGATTTCTTATTTGGAATTATGTCAATCAAATTAAATAGGAATATTTTTCTTTAGTTTGAATGATTTTCTTTTAATGTAGATTATTTCATCAATTAGACTTTTTTCTTTAAGATTAGAGATGGACTAGCCATATTAGGTTTTCATTTAATTTCAAGTCACTAATCAAGAACGAACGAACAGAACGCTAGAGAAATATATGTCCGCTCCCAATATATGACTTAAAACCACCAAATCAACTCTTGTTTCTATAATTATCTATTTTAGATAATTGTGATAATTAATTCAGCGTAAACAAGTCTTTTTTTTATTTTACGTCATCCGTTAATAAGATATTATAGAAGTATGACTTTTTTTAATTTGAATTCTTTTTTATTGTTATTGTAGATCACTTTTTAGTTTCAACTTCAATAAAGTATTTTTTTTCATTCATTTTCTTTCAGGTCGTGTTTTCTCTTGGTTTTTATAATTTTTATAGGGTAAATAATTTTTTGAGATTGAATAAGATCTAGTATTAGGATGATACAAAAACTTTATACTATTAGTGATGTAAAATACAGACGTATAAGAGTAGCTAAATTTAGTCGTAAACGTCAAACAAAGGTGTATGGCAACACTTTTCTTAATCTGGTATGATGGATTATGGTCTTCGAACCGGTGAAAAACGGCCCTCGTTTCCTATCGTCGATGCCAGGAATCAAGCCATTTCAGGCCGTGTAAGACATCGTTTCCAACGATCAGAACAATTGATCTAGGTTGCTAACCTTCTAAAATATGAACTGAAGCAATTCATGTAATCATCATTGCGATCAGAATATTGGTGTCAACGGAATTATATAATTCAATGATGATTTTGTAACAGAAACTCAGACATATAGTATTTTTAATTGGCTTTCAATCGTTAAATTATCACCTGGGAATATACGATATGATATTTCTAACTAAATATCCACCTTTCCATACAATGTATTTTCAATAAATAATTTTTCTAGTTAGTCTTGTTTTTTTAATATAATATTTGAATTTTCCTTCGGTGAAAGTCAACAATTCTGAGCTATAGGCACATGTGTCCTTTATTTCTATCAGTGTCAGCTATCAGATACATAATTTTGAAGATTATAAAAGAATAATTATGATTCACCCCACGGGAATTTTTAATCCACAAGTAGAAAAAAAAAAACGCAAAGATTTCTGTAAGAATATTTATCCAATGAAAGAACTGCGTATATCTGTTTTTTTACTGACTTCAACTCATTATAACATTGTAATTTCATCAATTAGAGATAGGCAATATAAAAAGAAAAGAGAAATAGATGAATATTTTCATAATGCACCAATTTGATTGTTGGAGGAACAGAATATAGTAAGAGATATAAAGAAACAAAAAAAAGGAGACACTAAAAATGAAAGAGGATTGTTATCGGCATTACTCGTAAATTGTATTCGAAGAGAACGCAAAACTGTGTATGTTAAAGAATGTTATTGGTCGAATAAACAGGTTATAGAAATAATTAGTAACAAATCAATCTATTGCCATGTTAGCTACAACAACATTTTTTTTTATTATTATACAATAACTGCGATCCTAAGATCCTAACAGCACCAGAAATGAGAAAAGAGAGAAAAAAAATAAAAATAAAAAAAAAGTGAAATAAAAGGTACACGGAAGATACAAAAAGAAGCAAAGATTCTACATGTAACAATGCAGAGGAAACAAAAAAGGATGATGAGAAAACCACATCCAAGATGAATACAGAGTGCAAAGTAGAAAATAAACATAAGAAAAAAGAAACGAACACACGTACAGAACAGACTGCACATGAACAACATGAACAACATTTAAACAACAGTTAACACGGACAGAAAAAGACATAGATCACAGGTTTAATAAAAAGAATCAGGAAAGAGTTGAAGTAGCTCAATTTCAGACATTTCATAATGTGGTATAGAAGAGTTAGAAAGAACCGACGAAAGCCAAGTTAAAACTTTTTCTAAAATTGATTTGTAAGGGACGAATCTTTTAGATCTTCTCAACCCTATGATGGAGAACTCCTTACCCAACCAACTCTTCCTAAGGTCAGCAAGGTTAGCTTTTTCAAAAATTAGATTACCATCAATCGAATTAGTTAACGCTCTGAGATACCTATTCCAGTATATAGAGCAACGATCTTCCAAGAAAATTTCATCAAGAATATATGAAAAAAAATTTTCATTCCATTCGAGGCAACATAGAGTACGACGGAGGGAGAAGTAATAAAACCTAGAGAGGTCTTCCTGTTGTTTTCGCGTAAATAGCGGATATACAGGATATAACCAGATGAATAATGGAAGGACATATGAATAGAACAGAGCTTTATGAAGACTAGGAGACGAGCAACCAAACAATTTAAACGATTTAATAAGTGCTATTCTCTTCCGGACTTTACATTCTGTATACTTTAGTAACTTCCCCCATCCAAGTCTAGATGAGATGATATAGCCAAGATATTTGTACTCCTGTTTCCAATGAATACATTTATCATCCCTACTATCAAATGTAATGTTGAAGTCTGGGGATCCTATTGCACGAGCACTAAACATAGCTTCAGTTTTAGTTCTATTTAAGGGCTGATCAGCTAAACAAGAATAATATTCGAGTGAATCAAGAAAAGATTTAATACGTTTTTCAAGATCAATAGATTGATTAGTGTATCGTACTCCTAATTGTCCTGCAAGTATAGCTGCAACGTCGTCAGCAAAAAATGACTAGTACATTGAGAAAGAAATTGCCCCATATCACAATGATAACTAATGAATAAAGTGGGAGTTAACACACTACCCTGAGGACCCCCTTTTCCAATTGAAAACCACCTGGATTTATCACTATTTATCTCAATAAAGCACCTTCTATCAAGAAGCCAAGCTTCTATCCATCTTAAATAAGACAAAGGAATACCTAATCTCATTAGTTTGTCCACGCAACCCTCATGCCATAATTGATCGAAGGCAGAACGAAAATTAATAAAGATGGTACATACAGGAGCACTATTTGCCATAAGACTATATATATCCTCCAGAAATAACAATAAACGAGTTTGGACACGAAAACCATCTCTGAAACCCGACTGATTATCGGGTAATAGACCTCTTCTAGCTAAAATATCACGAAATCTAGAAAGAAATAACCTTTCACCAACTTTAAGAAAAGAGTCGATAAGAGAAATAGGACGAGTTAATGAAGGAGAACAGATAGACTCTTTTTTGGCTAATAAAACCATTCTAGTATCTTTCCATGCCTTAGGCAGAATAGCCGTTTGGAAAGAGTGATTAAATAGTTTAAGGAATAAAGACCAATGACATTTATCCAGAAAATTAAACATGAAGTTCGATATGCCATGAGCATCAAGAGATTTCTTTTTACGTTTTGCTTGCACTGTGAATACTAATTCATCTAATGTTACTTCAGGAATAGGTTCATCGACATTGTCATATTCAATAGATGAAGAATCAGTGTATGGATGAGGTTTCACTATATTAGATTTTTAAAAACAATTTTCATAAAAATCAGCAGCGACTTCGCACATTTCTTTAGTATCTTTAATAATATGTCCTGATGGTGCAATAAAAGCATGTACAGTATAGGACAATGGTTTAAGATATTTTTTACATTTGGACCAAAACAAGACCGCTGCAAGTGAAGAAGTGTTACGAAGATTAAGTGTTGAAGAAAGTTGAGAAGAAAAAAACCTCTTAAGTTCACTTTTGGCTGCGCTCCTCAAGGAATATAACATATTCTTTAGTTCAATGTTTTTTGTTCTCATTTGACGAAAAGAAAGAGCACGTATATAAGACAAAAACGATTTAAGTTCTACAGGAATGAATGGACGATATTTTTCTAAAGGAAAAACAATTGTACATCGAACAGATAAAAGAAACAGGAATCTGCTATAATCAATGTAAACAACATCAATATTATCGAGGTTCCACATTTCTTCCCAGAAAGAAAAAGTATATTCTGTAAAGAGAGAGAAAACTTTCCAATGAACATTTCTTCCTACTTTTTTATTTTTTAACTTTGTTGGAATAACAGATATGAGGGATGTATGGTCACTGGTTGTATTACCACTATGATTATGAATATCGATACTTAAACCAGCAGCTAAAGCATTATCAATTATTCTATTCGAACGCAAAGAAGTAGACAATTCAGGTGTAAATGGAGCAAGAAAATTAGCATCTGCCCACGTAAGGAAGACCTCTGCTTTTTTAGCATCTTGACCTATATCAACATTAAAATCTCCAAACACAACGCATTTCTTAGATAAAAAAGGAAACAAATCCTCCCATGTTCAGGATTTACTTTCAGATGCATATACTCCAACAATACGTAAGATTTCTTCACCTTTAATATCTAAAACACAAACATTAGGTAATTTACATTCTATACGCGTTACTTGAATATCTAATTTCATCAGGACTAAAACTCCACCATTTTTATTCTCTCCCTTTTGGTAAAAAATTCTAAAGTTATTGAAGATTTTCTCAAAGAAAGAAAGTTCAATATTACCAGTTTCGAGAAGAATAAGAATATCGAAATTGAAAGAAGGTGTAAGAAGAAGGACCACTTGCCATCTTAACTCAAGCCCCCGAACATTGAATGAAAGAACATGAAGTGAAGAATGAAAAGAAATGTCATCTAAAGGAACATACTTCTGCCACAAAGAAAAACAAGAATCAAGAAATAGACTACTTTCCCACTCATTCAGTATCTCTAAGAAAATATTAAAGTCGAACGAAGATAATGAAGCTTTAGCTTTAACAAAAAAATCACTACGCTTACATAGTTTAGAAGAAGAAAAACAAGAAAAAAAAGATTGAGCAAAAGGCGACAGAGTCATTAGCTTGTAAATTGTTTACCTTCAATTGCTTTTTTCATTTGAACCAAATAACGATTAAGTTTACATTTAAGATCCGCATCAAGTGGATTACTCCTCTTGTCACAATTTTGTGCCACAATAAATGAAAATAAATCTTCAAACATAGGAATTAACAATTTACAAAATAAATTTTCATGTCAATCAATATATAAACTTTGTTGTACAACATTTTTCTTTAAATCCATATGGTTATTAGATATATCATTAATTTTTTTAGTAACAACTTCATCATTACAATTTTTTTTCCAATATGAATTGTTCAAATTTATCATGTTTAACTTCTAGATTAGCAAGATGATTCTTCGCTTCTGATAATTTATTAATTAACTCATTCAGCTTAATCGTCATAGGATTAATTGATAATGTTGAAGATTTAGGTGGTGGAGGAGGTGGAAAATTAGTTGAATTAAAAATAATATTTTTATTCATTAAGTTCGTATCAGGTGTTGAATGATTATTTAGTTGAAGAATTTTACGAGTTAATTCAGTACGAAAAGATTTGACCGCCGGACATTTGAGAGAACTAGATTTATGATTTTGACCACAGTGGATACATTTTTCAGTTTTAGAACAAATATGATTTTTCATATCATCAACTTGTTCACCGCATGTGCGACATGTTTCTTTAATCTGAGTGCATTGTTTTTTAAAATGCCCTAACGCCATGCACTTAGAACATATAAGCATATTAGCATGGGCTAAATATTCAATAATATCATAAGAAATATAATTAACAATAATTCTTTTTCTATTTAATAATTCATCTCTGGAAAAGGAAGAAGTTAATTCAAGTTTAACCATCTTGATATCATTTCAAAACTTGTTTTTCATTCGAATTATATTTTTAACGTGAGGATGGTTAGTTTTAATATCATTACAGAATTCATCAAAATCAATACGTAAATCAACATTTTTAATTAATAAACAGAGTTGTGGTGGAATAGCTGGAGCTGAAGGAAAATAATTATTATTATTACCTATAGCTTTTGGCCAATGAGCTTGTTCTAATAAAAAAGAAAAAGAAACAGCATCTTTTACATATATAAGAATATCATATTCATTAGCTGAGAGAACATTAGAAGATGAACGACAGTTAATCACATGAACATCAAATTGATGAATTTTTTTACAATGATCAATTAAATTTTCTTTAACTTGATTACTCTTTACTTTGCCTGAACCAAAACGTAAAACAAATGGTGGAAACGGATACCGTGTTTGAGCAAAACGTGTTGATTCATTAGTAATAACGAAATTATAAGAAGATAAATGATGTTGATTATCATTAATAGAATGTATTTGATTTTGATCAAGTTCCATATCATCAAAATTAAGTACAATTGGATTAACATGACATTCTTTACCATTATTTAATGCTTCAGGGTTATCACGTACAATTTATTTTTGTTTTTTCTTGTTCTTCACAATACGAAAAGCATCATCTGATTCGTCAGCTGAGAGTGGACGACGAACAGAAAGTAAAGATGAATTAATGAAATGTAAATTTGATGTTGACGACGATCGTGGTGTAATAGCATTATTTCCATCATTTTTTTTATTCGAATTAACATGTTCATTTGATGCTTGTAAACGATGTTCATCATCATTGTTGAGATTACAAACTGAATGAGAAGTCATTATAATGGCTTATAATTCAGTATAAAGAGAAAATCAATGTAATTAATTAATTTTCTCGATCATGCACTGAGCGCATGATAAAGATATATATACATATACGAAGGAAAAGAAAAAGGCGTAAATCGACTTATCCGTAGATAGAACGGATCACGAGTGAGCTACAACAACATTGCTAAAAGTATTTTACTTAATTCATTTGTTTAATTAGCGATTGATATTGAGTTTTAGGCAGGTAGTTAAACAGGTTTTGATCGATGAATGGAACAAATTTATACATTTTCACCTGAAATATCTGGTCAATTTAAAACAATTAATGTGCATGCGATTCAATGAGCTTATTCCGGAAAAAAAAGTTTTTTTTCTATTTTTCAAAATAAATTAATTCAAGATCATTACCCATGTCGTACAGAACGGCTCGTAAACTGCCTTAAACGGCTTGAAAACGGTGAAAAACGACTGTCGTTATGACCGTCGTTTTTTTGCCGTTTTCACACCGTTTTTCATCGTTTCAAAAAGTGTCCGAAAATTATCATTAGACACTTTCTAATGGGGCAAATTTAAACTAATATCTAAAAATATGGCAATCTATGTCTAATTTTAAAATAAATTTATATCTAATATAGGACGAATTTATATCTAATTAAGAAAATAATATATCTAATTTTAAAATTTATTTATATCTAATTTATCAAGTAATACTACCTAACAACACAAAGTTATATCTAATTAATAATTAAAGTAATAGAAAAAAATAAAGATACGATTATCACTTATAACAAAAAAACACAGCAAAAAAAAGAAACCTATTGCACAATTAATGCTTTTTTAGCTTTAGCAACACGGCCTCTTTTTCTTTTTTGTCCCAAAGGAATATTTTTAGCTTCCAATGGGATGCTGCATAATTTGTATCGTGCTGCTAAGCCTATAATGTGTTTACAAATATAATACTTTAAACAAGCTGGACAAGAACATGTACTTTTTATCCAATTTTCACTTTCATTTTAAAATTCACATTCCCAAAATGATAATTGTTCATCTTTCATAATATCAAAATCACACCAATTAACGTTTTGTTGATTATATAATAGCTTCTTCATAAATTCTTTATTAAAATCTTCATAATTATCTTGAAATGAAGATGATTCAATAAAATGCATTTTTTTTTCCATCATTATTTTTCATTATTATAACTTCTCGTTCTTCTTTTATCCAGTGATAAGTTGATGTCCAAAGTGATAAATTTATAGATGGAGTATTTGCGAAAGATTTTGCATTTTGTGATGTAACTATATCATTAACATTGCGTTCTCTTGATAATTGATGAATAATATCTTTTTCGAGAACTGATAAAAATTCACCAACAGGTAAGCGTTCTCGAAATGTATATAAATATTTTATTTTACCATTTGTTGCTTCTAATGCATTATTAGAACTTGGATAACCAATAGCAAAGCCTTCGAACCATCCTTTATTTGACATACACCA
This sequence comes from Rotaria sordida, assembly GCA_905250125.1. Lineage (NCBI taxonomy): Eukaryota > Metazoa > Rotifera > Eurotatoria > Philodinida > Philodinidae > Rotaria > Rotaria sordida. The sequence goes on from CAJNOL010000230.1 coordinate 9,917, forward strand.
TTCATTTATAAAATAATCAATAAAATTATTAATTAGCGGACATTTCTTTGATTTCCACTTTTTTTGGAATAATTTAATTGCTGCATCAAAAATTGTTTCATTTTTAATAAGTTGCATAAATTCAATATCTTGTCTTAATTCTGTTTTCATTTTTTTATCTTTAATAGCGTTTAATCGAGTATCAATATTTTTCGTTGCATGAAACCAACACATAATTCTTTTTTCAATAACATTAAATACATTAATAAAACCATTTGTTATAGCTCCAGATGTATCAGCAACTAATATAATTGGACAATAATTAATATTATATAATTTCTCAACAGTTATTTGAAGACTTTTAAAGATAAACTCAAAATCATCAGTTTGTTCATTGATACATAACGCCATACCAAATGGATGAAAAGCACACTGTTTATCAGTAGTACCTACCATCAATACAGGATAACCCTGCCATATTAATTTATAAGTTGCATATGCACATACATGATTTGAATTTAAACAATTTTTCATTAAATTTTTGGTTGTAACAAATAACCTAAATAATGGATTGGCATCATCATCTTTGATATAATAATTAGCAACAAAACATTCATCAGGATCATTTGGAATAATAGATTTTTCAATACACCAATTTTTAATACAATTTAAACTAATTTGAGCTGGACCATATAATTTCTTGCGAAGAGTTACCAAAAAGTTTGAAATTTGCGATGTCTTTGGTTGTATTATTTTCAATTTATTAAGTTCAGATAAAATAGCTTTTGGTGTAGTGTATCCGTTTTGAAATAATTCAATAATAACATTTTTTACTTCAATTGGAATACCAGTTTGTTTGCATTCTCTTGTATGATCATGCCGGATAATAGCTTGAAATAATGTTACTTCAAAGTTGCTTGCATGAAATAATAAATAAATTTTTGCTGGACAATTTGAACCACGTTTAAAGCTGCATTTATAATATTTTTTGGTTCCTTGCTCCGTATCATTAATTTTACAGCAAGTCCATTTGAAATTATTATATTTAACAGCCTCCTCTTCAGCACATTTGCCATCAGAGAAGACTTTCACTTTTTCATATGATAAGCCGGATGCTCTCATCTTCTTAGCTGAGTTAATAATATCACCATCGTCACCCGTTGCTTCTTCTCTATAACTTGGTACAACAGAGTCTATTGAATCTGTTTCATCATGATCTGATAATGCTTCTGCCATTTTTTTAATGGTATATTTTTTTATATTTTTTAAACTAACTTTTTTCTTATCACTTATCGTCATTCCTAGCTCATATATACTCTTTCAATTAATTGATAAGTACTAATCAATTATAGATTACGTTCAAATTAATTAGATAATTCTATAAATTGATTGATAGTCATTTGTTAAAAGTGATAATTTGTTAAAAGTGATAATATGTTAAATTAAAAGACAGAACATTTTTTAATTCAGACACTTAGTTGATTTAAAAGATGTTTAATTAAAAAATTAGATTAAACAATTTTTTTTAAAGTATTCTTTCACCGGAATAGATACTACTGTATTATGTTAGGAAATACTATATATAATTTAGATATAGATTGCTATAATTTAGATATAGATTGCCATATTTTTAGATATTATGTTAAATGCATGCCCTTTCTAATGATCTATAATTGATTGGTCATTACGTATTTTTAAAAAAATTATATATTTTTTTATTCAGATTCTTTTCACCATCTAGTTCAACTGTAAGTATTGTATTTGAATAAATATATTTATTTTTTATTTTTATTTAGATTTATTTCAATGAAATATTTAGTAGTATTGAATTGAAATAAATAAATATTTTTTTTTTATTTAGATTTATCTTAATGAGATACAAAACAGTAAGTATTTTATTTAAATAAATACATGTATTTTTTTTAATTAGGTATATTTCATCGATATGTTCAATAGTAAGTATTTTGCTTAAATATATTTGTTTTTGTTTAGATTTATCCCAATTAACTATTTAACAGTAAGTATTTTATTTAAATAAATCAATTGATTAGTTTTTTATTTAGATTTACCTCATTACTATATTCAATAGTAAGTATTTTGTCTAAATAAGTATGTGTTTTTTCATTTAGATTTCTTTCATTGAAGTATTCAACAGTAAGTATTGCACTTAAATAAATATATTTATTTTTTTATTTAGACTTATCTCAATGAAATATATAGTAGTAAGTATTTTAGTTAAATAAATAAATAATATTTGTTGTGTTTACGGAAGATGAGAAGGGGACGAAATATTGTGCTCCTCTTCACTGAGGACAGACGGCAAAAGATATATAAAGTCGTAAATGAGGAAAACCGGTGTAAATAAGACACTATAGGACGAGAATACTGCCATAATACTACTCATCGTTGCTCGCCGGAAATGGCCTTAAATGGCGTCGTTTACGTTCCGGGGAAAAACGGCCCTCAATCCAAGCTGACGGAAAACGGTCAAAAAAACGGTGAAAAACGGCGATCGTTTTTCATCGTTTAGGGCATTAATAACGTCATTTTTTCACCGTTTTAGGCATTTTAAGACGTCGTTTCAGACGGTCTGAATGATGGACCTGGGATATATGAAAAATCTCCACGTAAACATTCAGTTTTAATGACATTTTATCAAATATGTTACATGAAGATCGTTATGAATGTAAAAGAGCAATTGTTAATACAATTATTTCAATTATTGACGAAAACCCTGAAGCTAAAGAAGCGGATATTTAATTTAATATTAAAAACTTATTTCGTTTTTGCACTATTTGGATTTAATAGGTTTAATTCATTTATGTGAAATTATTGAAGATTGGAAACCTACATCATTATCAACTCGTATACTTCATTTATTAGATCGAGAAAGACCACGTACAAAAAACACCAGCAAAATATATTCGTTATATTTATAATCATATTATTCCTGAAAATGTACTTGTTAGAGCCGATAAGATTAATTTCATTAGTTTATTTCTGAATAGTACTTTTACAACGAACAATGTTTGATCAAGATGATGAAGTTCGTGATCGAGCAACATTTTATTATCAATTACTAAATCAAAATGAGAAAGGACTTTATTCAGCTTATATTCTTAATCGTGAGTAGAATAGTTAAAATAAAATAAAAGGGATTTAATTTCTCTATGAATGTATTTTTATCATCATCTGAACACCTTTTACATCGTTATACAATGGAATCAACAATTAAATCATCTGACATTCGATCTATACCTATTGAAGCAGTATCAGAACTTGTTAAAAGTTCAACGGATATTAATGCGACTCTTCCACAAGATCAAATTGATTTAGAATCACAACGAGAAAATACTTATAATGGCAACATTCTATAAAAGTAGTTATTTATTTTTTAATTTTAATTAATAGAAAAATCATCTACTACTCCTGAATTTGGTCATCACGGTCCAATATTTAAATCTTCACCGTCAGTTGATCGTATGATGCTTTATTTGAATTTCCGGAAGCTTGTATCATTTTCTATTGATGGATATAGAGGAGATATAGGAGGTTAAAGAGGTATAGGAGGTATAAGGAGACATAGGAGGTCTAAGGAGGTATAGGAGATATTGATTAATTGGTACAACTGATCCTTCAATAGTGTTTGAATTTAATTATCTATTTATAAAATATATTGTTGCTACTTGCCAAAACTTGCTTTATTGATATTCTATACAGGGCAGTTGAGTCCACACATTTTCGGTTTATAAGCCAAGAAGAAATACAGTTTTGTTACCATTCTAGATCATGTATCGAATCCTGTGCTTATTGGGTATCGCCTTTGCCATAACATTAAATTCAGTTAAGGCTACTTCACTGGACGACTATGTCAATAAACCCGATCCACATTTTGGCTGGAAACGTCTGCGAACATGTGCATTTCCCAAGTACACGCTCTATATACTTAACATGACATCCCAAAAATGGTTCGATGGTACAGTAATCACGAGTAGTAATTTTCAATATGTAGATTAATTCTGCTTGTAGCTTCTTTCTCATCGCAACCTATCTGGTGGCACTACATGATCATCACAGTACCACGCAGACTTAAACGTTCACACATCGCTTTTATGTTCATCGATACAGGAGACAATACGGATCCGTAAGTCTTATCAATTATTAATAGGATCACATTCGTGTATGCTTTCCTATTGTTGAATTAGAATACCTAATAGCAGTTATGTAACAATGTTTGCTGTGAGTACAGGCAGTGTTGCCGTAGAACTGAGACAGATTCCTAATCAGCCGATTCGATTTATGGTAGGATCTACTATTGAAGTCATTCGAGTTTCAAAAGATTTCATTTGTTTTAGGCTGATCCAACGCAACAGTCTCGTACAGAAGATGCCATAATAGCATGGACTTGGGAAACGTTTATTGAAAAAAATGGTACAAATCCATATATTCTTCTTTATATGCCAATGACAAAAGTATGTAAACTGAATATTTTTCACAAATGTTTCTTTCATTATATATTTCACCATTCTAAGATCTTATTTGACTTTTAATTATGTAATTAAAGATCTCTTCTGTGTTTAATTCTAAACGTCGAGTCCTATTTGTATATAAAAATAGGTTTTTTTTTAAGTTATTTAATTAAATAATTAATTCTCTACAAATAATAGGCTGCAGTACGAGCCATGGACACAACAGAGCAATTATTAAAGAAAGAAAGATTTCCAGTGCCAAAGAACTTTGTCGTTGCAGGACTTTCTAAAGTAAGCATTTTTGCCAAAAGATTCAATTCAATGACTTTTCATATTTATTTGTCTAGCGTGGATGGACAAGTAAGTGTATGAAGAGTTGAATTTAATATTAATGAAACTTATAATAATAGCTTGGACAACGGCTGCTGTGAATAATCGACGAGTATCGGCCGCTGTTCCTATTGTCCTGGATATTTTGAATCTTCGGAAGGTAAGCAAGAAGAAATGTTTTCAACATCTCCTTAAAATAAGATGATTTATTGTTATAGAATGTGAAGCATCAATATCGAGTATGTACAGAGGACACCATCATATACTAAAAAACTTTCAGAATTCTATTTGAAGTCATTGGCTGGATGGACATTCGCTTTCTATGATTATTACGTATCGAACATACCTCGGTATCTCGATAATCCCAATTTCCAAAAAATGGCTGACATCATCGATCCGTATTGTAAGATCTTCTGCCATGTATGGATTAGTTTCAACTGTACGTTTTGTTTTTAAAGCTTACTTGGATCGATATGCTCAAGTGAAACTGTTTCAAATTCAAGCATCCAATGATGAATTCTTTGTACCAGATAGCGAGGTAATTTTGATGTGAATTGAAGCGACATAATCATATTCTCGTAGGACTACTTCTGGGATGACCTACAAATGAAAACTGGTGGTACTCTTCTCAGGTAAGAAGAAGTTAGCTAAAAAAAAAACTTTAATATAACAATAATCATATTGATAGGCGCATTCCAAATACTGGACACAACATACAAGGATATATGGAAAGTCTTGAAAGTTTTTATTTGAGCGTTGCTGATGTAAGTTAGTATTGTTTTCAATTTTGACAATTATTGATTATTAGAATATTTAGAGGCAAATTTTACCATCATTCAAATGGACACGAACCATTAATGAAACTCATGGGCGGATCATTGGAGTCGTCAATTTTAGTGCTAGACGACCCAAGCCAATAAATGCTACAGCTTATCACGCTCGAACAGTTAATGACACAAAGTAGAGCATGTATACAAGTGACATCTTTTCATAGAAACTTTCTTTTCTAGGCGTGATTTTCGACAAGCAAAACTAGATTCTAAAACAGGCCAAATAGTTCAGAATCCTATTGTTTGGCTGAATATGCCCATCCAAATTGAGGCAACAATAATAAATATAATCACTACTATACTTCTTCTTTTTCTCTTGTAGAGACAAACTAAAAAGTCTATTACCTATTCGTACACTGCACCTATGCCACCGAGTGGCCACTGGGATGGCATGTTCATTCAAGTAACATTTCCCGGACGCCAAAGAACAACATTGGACTTGACTACAGAAATACTCACCCTGCCAAATACCTTTCCAGCAGATCCATGTACTGGAGAAGGTTGCTACGGTACACTGGTCTAATTGACACACAAAATTAATTTAATAATGACTTTGCTTAAAAATAGACAATGTAGCATGCTAGAAAGAAAATCATTATAAGATGTAATATTTCATTTCAATTAGTGGGTACTCATCTAGAATTACTACATTTTTTCAAATAAACTTATATACAGCAATGTCTCGTCGTGTTCTCGAAATCGTGACACATTAAAATGACAATCTTGCGTTGAAACACAATAAATTATCGTTATTTTGCGATGGTTGAGAAGACATCGTTGATAAATTACATTATTTCCACTGATTGTTCCCCTCTAAGTCTTGCGCTTATTGGTGATTTTGCGCATAGAATCGGAACTTTTCTCACTAAAAATCTTAATTATAATTATTTATTCTAGTCAACAATGTAATCAACAGATTGAGAACATGTACAGCTTACGGTTAACAAATGAAATAAAGAACAACAAACTAATACAGAATATATGAATACTCATCACAGTCAAGACAATACAGAAAAGTGAATCTTGTAGTGGCAGAGTCAGGGGATGGGCTGGAGCGGATTGACTCCCTTCCAGAAATCTTTCAATTTACTCGAGAAATGAGACGATTCTACATTATATAAGCAAATAAAATATCTGTTTTTCAGCTTCAAATGAAAGCTGAGTCCCTACCAATTGTTTCGGGTCCTGCCACTATTCGAAACGTCAGCTATCGTATTATGTATATTGTATTTAATTAGTAGAGGAAGAGATAATATTATTTTGAAATGATGAATTATAAAAGCTGTCCCACGTGTAATGAACTATAAACTTCGTATGTTCACTAGGAGATCTTTTCTCTCTTTGTTCCTCTCATAAGGTTTTAATATCATCATTTTGATCTAGATGCAATAAATTAATTGAACTACTGTTTTTCTATTAAAAAAATAATTACGACTTCAAAGTGTTGAATAGTCTCTCTCTCCCCCTATTTGTATCAAAAAATTTTCATATGACATACAATTCAAATTTGCTTCATATATACATATAACTTTCATATTTATTTGAGCAAATCTATGATCATCTTACATATATAATTCAACAGTTAATTGTATTGATTATAATTATTTTTTTATTTTATGTATAGTTGAATTTTATTATGCAAATGATCGTGGAATATTTTGTTAAGCTGCTAACAATTAGTATATAAATTGAAGAATATTTTTGTATGGCTCAATATCCAAGAAATCTCTTGAATTAATTATTATACATTGAAGTATATTTTATCAAAGGATGATTTAGCTTGTAATCAAATGACTAATAATTCAAAATTCAATAATCTATTGTATAATTTATTGTTACATTAATATTCTGCTTAAGAATGAATTTTTTAAATCTTAAATTAAAATAAAATATAAGAGTTAGAGAGAGACAAGAAACACCAAACATCAATTGGAAATTTTTTGTTTATTGGATGAATCTTCTATTTATGAATATATATACTTAGGATATACCAAAAGTAATACCGCCAACACTATAACATCGTACAGAAATAGAAAGTTCAAGATAATTTTCTCTTTGTGGATACTGATAGTTCAAATAGTACTCTATAATTCTACAATATTCCATCATTCTTTAGTTGATATCATAATAACAAAACTTCGATGAAATATGTTCTCTTCTATTGATTAGATTATGTCATCATTTGTGCATCATCCCCTCTTCCTATATTGGTTTTGACATCATCATGTTTGTGTATTTCATCTATATCAACTTTAGTTAGCATCTTCTTTAAATTAATTGACCTTGTTTTTATCTCAAATTGTCGATCATCAATACTAGATCAGTAATTGTTTGCAGCATGTTGAAAATGAAATTAAGAAGCAAAGACTTTCTTTTGATACTTGTGCTTTTATACTTTACCAAGATAATGGAAAAGCGCATATTCATAAAGATGTAACCAATTATCTTGAATAGAAAGATATCATGATAAACGCACATCACCGAATTCTTCGGATCTGGCATCATCTAATTTTTAATTATTGGACTTGATCAAGAAAAATCTAAGCGATCAAAGCGATTTCCAATGGATACTTCAAACATCGAGTCGAATAAAAACGTAATGAACCTTTCTCTATATATTATTTTTTCGTCGAGAATCTACTACTTTTGTTGTATTTCCAATATTCTAATATCAACTGAAAAATAATGAACTATTGTAGAATTAGAGAGCGTTATTTGGACTATCAGTATGTAAGAAGAGAAAATTATCTTAAACTTTCTATAAAGTAGTATCGTGTCGGCGTCATTACTTTTGGTATACCTTAAGCACATATTCTCACAAAAAGGAAACTTTGTTTTTTGCTAATTTACTTATATTTATACGAAACTCAAGAGATACTGTGTACGAATGCTTGTATATGGATAGTTCATTATTATTTGCTGTAGAAAATGATGATATCAAAGTTGAAGTATTCTCCAAGAAAAGTTTGAAAGTACATGTGAAAATTTTAAATTGATTTTTAAAATGCTTTACTGTTGTTAAACACATCCTTCTGAACAATTTTCCTGTTGAAAACACCTAAAAATTGCATAGAAATCTGCTAACACTTTTAATGTAGTATTTTCAAACAAAATTTGCTGAAATTATATATTAATTTCACAAACGGCATAGAAATGAAAAAAAGAATCAAATAAGCGTATTATAATTGGTATTATTCATGCATGTAAATATATTCATCTCAAGACCATGAAATTGATTTGACTGAAATTTCTAATTTAATAAGTCCAAAGAAAAAGAAGTAACGAACGAAGTCTGTATCAGAAACAAGAAAAAAAAAGAAATTTCAACGATGAATTGAGTAAGAATAAAAGAAAAAAAAATACTTTGTAGTTTCATCTGGAATTAGAATATATACAAAAAAAAGAGTAAAACGAGCAAATTTTCAATAATACTACAAAAAATAAGCAGTGTTTTTTTTTTTACTTTACAGAGTGTCGTCAGGATACTTCTCTTTTAGTTAAGTGCAAAATGCAGTAGTTTTCAAAATTGTATGTACCTGGAATAATTTACGTTTGCTTAAGGTACTTAATATTTGAAACAATGGGAAAAAAATCAATGAATGCATATAGAATAGAAAAAAAATTGATTGTCTAAATACATACTACTATCATATGAGTTAAATAAAGTGTGCTACATATAAATATCATATGAGGACAGTGTTGTTTTATCAGAAAGAGGTTGATAACGTATATGAAAGCTTTAGAAGTGGTTGAAAATCAAAACTAGACAAATTCTAGAAGTGAAATACATTTGAATGTTCAAGCGTTTGTTACAATCTTTTACCTTTTTTCCATACTTGTACACCGAGTTTTGAAGCAAAGTGGACTTTTACGACATTTTTTAAAGTGTACCCTATAGAAATCCGATGATTTATTATTTATCAATGGATGTGGTTTATGAAGCATAAAATATGTTTTTGTTTTCTTTGTCTGAACTGTACTGAGATAGACGATTGGACAGCTAAAATCCTGTCTAGGACTTTTGAAAAACTATCGAACAGAAAACTTGACGACTTCTTTTTACCTATTTCTTGTCATTTGAAAATGTCGAAATCTAGTTAAAAGAAGTTTGTTCAATTGAGATCAGTGGCAAAGACAGGAAGTGGTTGAAAGGAGTTCAACCTCCTCCAAAAATCTTTGAGTTTACTCGAGAGATGAGACAATCCTATTTTATAGGCAAAGAAAATATTTGTCTTTCAGCTTCAAACGGAGCTGAGTTTCCAGAAGTTTTTTCTGGTTTCGCTACTAGAATATTATCGAGGACTTTACATTGATGTGAATTGTTTAGCTGAGTTTCATGTTTTCTCTGCCATTTTATTGGTGATGTTAAATGTGAAACGATTAACACATCTACAGAATAGATGAATGAAAACAGGGAAGTAGAAAGAGAGCAGAGTAATGATGATAGATAAATGCGTGATTCACTTCAAATAAAGACAAGCATACTGATCTCTTAGTGGTGATGAATTTGATAGACTTGCAAAGTTCAAAGAAATTAGAACAATATGAGGGTGTAGATGTGAATGACGAGTAGATCTCCATTTTTGACATATCTTACAAAAAGCATAGCTCATTATTCATTGCCACTTTTTAGTGACACAAAATACCGTTGTCCAACGAGTATATGTAGAGTAGATGTAATTTTTATACTTTATGTGAATGATATATTTAAATTAAAAAAAGTATTACACCATTAAAAACGTGACAGTGTACTAAAAATAACGAGTATTATTGCCTGTTTCCGATAGAATTTTACGTTTAGACAATTCAATAAATATGAAATAATGGAAGTATCATAGTATTCAATAACATGAATTACGGATGAAAAGATAAATAGATTCGTTAGTCATTGTTATGAGTAATATATTTCAATGAAAACGAATTACTCAACCTGTTTTTCACTAAGGTTTGCTAGGTTTTTGAACTTTTTTAAATATTTCTGTTTTGTCGTTTTCATGTATTCTTTTATGATTTTCCTTCAAAAAGTATTTACCAATATTCTGTCTATAATGCAAAGAAAGCAAAACAGTTAAATTGACTATAATGAGTATATTGATCATCTTCTCATCAAATATTTTTACTTCAATGACACAATAGTTTTCGAATTGTATCGATTCTCAGCAGTTTTAAGAATAATATCCATAAAGTTAGTTTCCAAAAAACACATCTATTTGAGTTCAGGTATGAAAATTTCAATATATTTTAATCTGATTCAATACAAGAGCAAAACATATAGTAGAACATGAAGCAGATTATCAATTCGAATAAATAATAGTTATCAAGATACTTTGATAGAAACATAATGCTGTCAATCAATATGCTTTATAGTCCTTTTCTATCAAACATCAAATGTGTTTTTTTATCTTTCAAACTTCATTATTGAAGTGGGTCAATAAATATATGATATCATTGTTACCACAGAACTTCTTATGTGATTTACAAGTGTCGACAGAACATTCTGCAGCATCTGATAAAAAATTCTGTTGACGCAGATAGTATTGTTGTTATATTATTGTGTATTCCGACAAAAATTCATGTTTTGAATACAAAACTAGTTACATTATTTATACACAGTCATATTTTCTGTTGTTTTTGGCGGTAATATCATGGTTCTGATGACATAGTACATTCAGTAGTTGCGCGAGGCTTCGAAGATTGGAAAAGAATCGTGTAAAAAATTTCATAGAAAAGTAATGTAAAATTCCATAAAAATCTTATTCCTTTTTTTCACTGATAGTGACGACATTTTTTCAATTATTAGGAGATTACACACGGCACACTCTATTCACACACTTTTGCGGCCGTTGAGTACATCCTGTTTTTTTTTTAATTTAAATGTGATACTTATATAGAACCTGACAAATCACATCTAATTCTATATATGACTGTTTTTGACATCCGTCCATTTTATGATACTTATAAGTCACACATAAAAATAGATTAAATATGGAGGAATACCATCTGATAATTGATTTTGTGAAAAAGAAAAAAGCTTTTTCGATTATTACATAAAATTCAATTCAATCAAAATATAAATATAATATTGATAATTAACTCGTGAAAGTACATATAAATGATGTGTTTCCGGAGATATTTAAAAGAAAAGATTTTCGAAATCTAATAAGTACAACAAGTGGCAAATACTTCACTTTGAAATGGAACGAAACTAATTGATAGGAAATATTTCTAATGATTTTCTGACACTTCTTAGATCGATAAAAGTCAAGATAATCATGGGCAAAAGAAAAATGTTTCATCCTCATACATACATCTTTTAAAACGAGCTACAAAGAAAAACAAAATCAGCATATAAGTCATTATTAGAAATGAATTTGTGCACTTGCCGATTTAGATATTTTATCTAGGATATAATTATTCTATATCACATTCTTTTATCAGTAAAATGTATAGATATTTAATGAAAAATATTATAATAAAAGTCATGAGTATTTTTTTTTATCTTAAATATTCTAATCTGACTTGTCATGACTAATTTAATTGAAGAGTTCTTCGTGTCGTAAGAAATAAATTGATGTATTTCATGCAATGATAAAAAAAGTAGAAGTTTAATAGGAAAAAAAGACACGCAAGAAAAGATAATTGGTCTTATCCTATTGGATAAATAAATTGATTCATCGTACTAGATACTTTTACACGCAAATTTAAAGTTTCTCATCACTAAAAATTATTTATATATGTCATATTAAAGTTACACTGATGGACGAAGTTACTACAATTCAATTGAATATCAAATAATTATAAATTAATTTACGATATTTAAAACAAAATCTATACTTATAGTTAAATTTTTCATTTTAAAAACATAATGCACATATATATGTATATATATATATATATGATATTTTACAAATAAATATAGACAAAATTATTCATAATAATCAAACACATTACTTTTTATCAATATCTTATCTGATTACAGATCTATTTTGATGGTATCAAGATTTGTAACTAATGAAAGAAGTCTCTGATTTAAATAATACTTTAATTTTAAATTAATAAGAAAAAAAATATATATATTGCATATAAGGATAAAGTAAATGTTTACTAAAGTCGAACATAGACTTCATCTAACTATATTTTTGAATATCACGTGTCAAAAATATGTATCTATCTATCCAATACAAATTCTCTTCAGTGAAGCTAATCTCAATGACGAATATGTCAGACAAACATGACAAGAATAGCATTAGATAGAGCAGTAAGTGCAACTTACGACCTTGGAACTTGATTGACGTGATGTTACAAGGATTTATTTTTGAAATCTTTTGTATATATTCAAATACTCGGATCTATCTGTTGTAGTATTGAACATATTTTGACTGCACTCGAAAAAACAAAAACTATAGTTCCAAGGAGTTCTTTTGGATTCTGAGCTAGTTTTTTCTTTTTTTTGTTTCCATTTTTACTTTCAGCTAGATGCCTCATTTATCTTCATTTTCAGTCGTGCATTTTATGCCTAAATAAATACCGAGAATCACGGAAAGAAATGCAAAATATTCTAGAATAAAATATATTGTCAGAACTATTCTAAGTATTTAGTTATGTGCTGTTTAAACAAAATTATAGTATTGTAGAGACCTCTTTCATTAGTTACAAACCTTGATGCCATCAAAATAGATTCTTTAACCATGTAAAGTGTTGACAAGAAGTAATGGTTAATTATTATGAATAATCTTCTCTATGTATTCGTAAACAAGGATATATATGCATAATGTTTTTAAAACGAAAGATTAACTAATAAGTATAGATTTTGTTTTAAACATGATAAATTAATCGATAATTATTTGTTATTTAGTTAAATAGAAGTAATTTCGACACGATATATGGATATATCGAGTTTATTACAAAAATCAATTAAATTCCATTGACTTAACTTATATGGAACAACTCAAATTGAATTTTGCTTATAATTTTTCAACTTGATTTCATTTTTTAATATGACTATGAAATAAATTGATTTCTATCATAGGATCAATCGAAGTCTTCAATTGAATATAATAAATCTCTACTGCTAAGTTAATACAATAGAATATATTTTAAAAAAAAAATCTAATTCTGATTTAATTTAATTTTTTACGCTCTATTTATATTCATTAAGAATTCTTATTTTACAAGTGTCTTCAAAAACTATCCAATATTGAACGTTGTTTATTTGATTAAATTGTACATGTATTGATGATAAACTAATGCATTCTCGGAGAAAAATACTGACAAGCGTAAATTCGTTGTCAATCGAATCTATCGGTTTTTTTTTTCTTCTTACTATATAACCATCAGACTATAGTCAACGATCGACTACAAGAATATTACTATAGCTGAAACAAAATAGAATAAACTAAACTCAATATCAATGAAAAGAAAATGATTAATATTCAATTGAATTATTATAAAATATCAAAATCCTGTCAATATCAGTTTTAATGATAAAGAAACAAACATTTCTCTTGAGAATAATTAAGTTCATTCCATTTTTTTTTTCTTTTTTCAAAAAGAACAAAAGAAAAAAAAACTCATATTGGTTCGTCATGAAGACTAATGTTTCATTCATCTTAGAATATTTGATGAGATTGTCAAAGACGAAAAAAACACATCTCTCTTTCCTGTATTAGAACAAGAACGGATGTTGATTGACGGCATATGTTTTTCTGCTCCTACAATGATTAACATCCTACTAAGGAAAAAAAAAAAACTCATTTTCTTCCATACAATTCATAAGCTTTTCTTTCTTGTCATTTACTCCAAAAAATGAATAGATGTCAGGCATTTTCTTTTCAATGTAAACGCATACCATTATTCTAGTACTAATTATTAGCTAAAAATAAAAAGAAAACATAACGAGAAAAAAAAAAAATTTATATTGCTTGTTTTTCTTTTTTGTAAATAAAACTTATTAATGAGATAATTCAATATAATTGTCTTTTGTTTTAAAATGACAAAAAAAGAAAGAAAGAAAGAAAAGAGAGAGAGAGAGAGAGAGAGAGAGAGAGAAAGAGAAAAAAAAGAATTCTATTCTACAGGTACACAAATCACTGTTCAATGTTTAATTTGGTATAAGAAAATATGTTGTCATACGACTTTTTCCTTTAACATCAATTTCTCCTCGTAAATCAAATTTATATTTGTCTTTTAAAGCTATTGGTACATGTTCTGGAACTTGAATACATCCTTTTTCACCAGTTGAATCCATTCTTGAAGCAACATTAACTGTATCACCCCAAATATCATAAAATAATTTTGTTGTACCAATAACACCAGCTGTAACTGGTCCAAAATTTAAACCCATTCGAAGTTCAAATGCAAAATTTAAAAGTGCTTCATTAAATCGATGCATTGTTGATTGAAATGCCAAAGCAAATTCAACAAGATCAATAACAGATTCTAAAATATACATTTAAATATCTTTCAGTGAAAAAAATTCTATATATTTTTTTTTTACGATATGGATTTTGATCATCTACATCTGTTTGTAAACCTGACGCAGCCATAAATGTTGCTCCGATTGTTTTTATTTTTTCAATTTTTGCAAATCTTGGCTCAAGAAATAATTCTTCAATATCTCCATAAAATTCATTTAAAATTCTTGCATAAAATTTTCCACCTTCATATTGTTCTTCATACATAACATGAAAATTGATTAATGATGCAAAAAGAACACCAACACATGGATGATTACGAGAATATGAACCACCACGAAGACGTAATGGTTCTATAACATGTTCCGGTAAAATATTTCTTAAAAGCCAATCAGCACGTTCCCGCTCTTTTTCTATTTCACTGCTTTGTTCGGAAGATTTATGAACAACATGATATTGAGAACGACGAGCTACTTCTACTTGACGACTTATACCATATAAAACTATCAATGCTATTAATATACAAACACTTATATCCATAACTGATGGTGCTAAAAGAGAAAGAAAATAAAAAATTTTATTGATTTTCTTTTTTTTATTATTCAATTTAACACAAACTTGTTATTCCTTTTTGAAGACAAATTAAAGGAAGATAAATTGAAATAGATAAAATCGCAATAAGAATTTTAATTAAATGAGATAAAGATGCACCTAAGATAAGATATGTTGAAATAAAAAGAATAAAAACTGGTTGAGTCATATTATAATAATTAGGATATTGAATTAAAATAATAATTAAAGGAGATAGAAGATAAAAAGCAGCTATAAAATGTCTTAAAATCCATACATCAAGAAAAGGTCGATGAAAACGAATTAAAATTAATGATAAAATTAATTTTATACCAATTATTATTCCCATAATTATTGATGTAGAACTTTTTTTTGGAAAATAAATATAAATAAATAAAAGTGATAATATTGATATAATAACTTCAACAATTAATAATTCATGTGGACCAACATGAGTAGAAAAAGCTTTTTCTAATCGATTATCTTTATATTTTAATGTTAATAAATTAAATGCCATAACTAATTCTTTTTCTTCATTTTCAATAATTTTTTCATTAAAATTTTCAACATTTTCATTATTTTCTAAACCTTCTGGAGTTTGTTCTTCACATATTGTTGCTCGACGAGCTTGTGTTACTTCTTCTAATAATGGACTTGTTACCGGCTTTAAAAAAATGTCAATTGATTTCTTTTTAATTAACAAAATTAACTTACTGCTGACTCAGCTTGATTTGGAATATCATTAGTTTCATTTAAAGGTACAGAAAGTGAAACTCCGGATGCAACGGCAACAGCTGCAGCAGTTGCTAATGTCATTGATGGTGGTTTTCGTGTTATTCGATGAGTTAAATGTCGTTTTCCAATAAAATATGTTTTAATTGAAACTAAATAAAATAAATTTTTTCTTTTTATAAAAAAAAAAAAACAAAAAACAAAAATAATCATTAAAAAGTAAAACAAAAAACCTTGACTTGGTAAAGTATATAGTGGACCTTCTTCAAATTTAAATTCATCTTTTTTAAGTAATGTATGAGTTGCTTCTGTTATATGAACAAAACCTAAATTAAAAAAAAAAATAAAAAATAAAAAGCAATAAAATGTATGAATTAATAAAACATTGTAGCCGAGCTAGCAACAAGCATATTCTACATTTATTTAGTATGGGGTTAAAAAACCTTTAAGAAAAAATAAATTAATTTAAGTAAAAACAAAAACAAAACAAAAAAGAAAAAGAAAGAAAGAAAGATTAAAATAAATAAAAAATAAAAAATAAAAAAAAAATCTGAATTATATTTCTTTACCTGGTTTTCCTGTTGATTCCATTTTATTTGCCAAAGTAACATCATTTGAAAAAATATCAAATTTAAATTTTCTTGTTCCAACAATTCCACAATTAACTGAACCTGAATGAACACCAACTCTCATATCAACTTGTTCATTATTATCTTCATCAAATTCTTCAATAGCATTAATCATTGCTAAACCCATTAAAACACAAGATTTTGCATGATCATCACGTGGTTCAGGACAACCACTAACACAATAATAACAATCACCTAATGTAGCAATTTTCTCACATGACATTTGAACACATAAATCATCAAATCGTCCATATAAATCTGATAATAATGAAACTAATTGTGATGCAGTTTTATTTGATGACATATGAGTAAAACCAACAATATCAGCAAATAATATCGAAACATTTTCCATTCTTTCAATATGTAATGGACGAAATGTTGTCATTTGTAAATCATCTTCACCTTTACAAGATAAATTTACATTTTGTACACGTTCACGAAATACATCAAAATCTTCCATTATTACTTTAGCATATTTATGTGGCATTAATGAATCAATCATTTTTGATATTAATGTGTGTTCAGTCAATAATGCACCACGAACATTTACATCTATTCACAATTTTTTAATATTATGCGATTTTTTTTTTTTTTTTTTTTTTTATAGAAATAAACTTACTTTTACATAATTGATTGAAAGCAGAACGTATTGTTATATCCAAAAGACGACTTAAATAAATGCCAATAATATTTGATATTAATAATAATAGTAAACACATTCTTGATTTTAATGTTAATGCAGCAATAAGTACCGTTATTACAATTGATATTAGAATTGATAAAAGTAAAGAAAAATTTGCTAATGTATATATTAGTATAATTAATATATATATATGACATTCTGATGGATATAAACAACTTAAAACAGCCAACGGGCAAAGACATATGAATGATATTATATTTGATAGGATTCGATTTTTTAAACGATTTATAATAATTAATGATAAAATATTAAAGAAAATACTTAACCCTAATAATATTAATTTGATTATATTCGATTTTTCTGATATTGATTTATATGAAAATATTTCAATTGAATTA
Source organism: Rotaria sordida (assembly GCA_905250125.1). Taxonomy (NCBI): domain Eukaryota; kingdom Metazoa; phylum Rotifera; class Eurotatoria; order Philodinida; family Philodinidae; genus Rotaria; species Rotaria sordida. Next base: position 27,910 of record CAJNOL010000230.1, read on the forward strand.
ATTAATGCATGACTGATCAATATAACAACAAGTAAACGATGACTTGATGGATAAATTTTTCTTAAATAATTTAAATTGTATTTTTTTTCTATTGTAGGCGAATCAAATTGTGAATGAAATAACGATTTTAAAGACCACTTTTCACGGGGAACAACATTTATCGACAAACGACGAGTTCCCATTGCACCAACCATTGACTAGAACGACAAACTCTATACCATCTATAATAAGTCATAAACACATATAACAGAACAGAAAAAAAACGCAAATGAATGGTATCTTTATAACAGAAAGGAAAGGAAAAAAAAGGAAGAAAGAAAGAGAGAGAGAGAGAGAGAGAAAGGAAAAAAAAAAGAAGCAATTTGGTTTTATAATAAGATTTGATGTCTATCTGTAAGTCACCTGCAGTCGGGTCGGACTCTCGTCTCATTTGAATTCTCATCAATGAAAATAGAAAATGAATGTCGTCATGGAAAACAAAAACAGGAATAATAATGATTTTCTTTATTTGAAATGAATCCTTTGAAGAGTATATAGATTGTCGAGTGTTTTTTTATTTGTTGTTGTTGTTGTTGCTGCTGATGTTTTTTTGATCGTATTGAGACCTTGAAGTAAATCAAATGTATTCAAACGATCTTGAACAAATTTTTCTATTAAAGGAATTTTATTCCATTTAGCAAGAACAAATGATGAAAAATGTGCATCAATTAATGCACAAAGCCAATCAATAATTGATGATATTGGTTGTTGAAAATGAATTAAATATGAAACAAGTTGTTCACCAAGTTCAACAGATTTTGATGAATTAAAATATAATTTCATAGAATTTGTTAATGACCAATAATCATATGGTTTTGTTAATATTAATAATAAATAATCAAATGTTAAATTTAATGATTGTATTAATTGTTTTTCACTAATATCATTAATATTTTTAAGATATTTTTCAATTAAATTAATTTGATTTTTTTTTATAATTAATTCAAAAAAATCATCTAAATTAATTCCACTTAAATATTTTCCACATTGATTAAGAATTTTTTCATGATCAATTGTTTCATTTGTATTTAATAAATATGTTAAACGACCAATAGAATTATTATCAGGACGATTTTCTATTAATAAACAAAGTTTTTCTATATCGGACATTTTCTTTTTTTTTCCTATTCAAAATAAGATTAACTGAATATTCATGATAGAATATTGAGTTCAGAAAAAATTAACCAATCATATTTATTTTATTAATGCATTAATGTGTTAGAAATATTTTTTTAGTCAATATACTATATACATATATTCTTTATTTTTTAAACATAGATATCATTTCATTCAGAAAACAATTAGATGGATATAAACGAACAAGGTAAATATATTTAAACAATGAACCGGATAAAAAAATCATCCGATTTTATGTGTTTTTTTAAATAGGTTTTCTTCTTCCTGCTCCATTACGAATATTTGATTGTTCGGCTAATGAAGTTATTTCATTTAAATTAAGTTAGTTTAGATAATTTTTTTTATTGTTGTTATTGTTTATATTTCATTAAATATATTTTGTTTTAGTTCAGTCGGAAAAAGATTTGAATAATGAAGAGAATGAATTTGCACCGGAATTTACGCATCAAATTTTTGGAGAAAAGTAATTTTTATTGTTTCATTATTAAAAGTCATTGAGTATTTTGTTTAATACATATTCAATTTGAATTTAATCAGTTTATATATATATATCTTCATTAGAATCTAAAAGTAGATATGTTAAAATTAAGTCTAAAAAAAAAATTATTTTAAAATGAAACTTTGAGATTGAATGAAAAATTGATGATAAATAAAATATTTGAAATTCATCAAAAACAAAGTTCTAGTCTAGATTATAGGATTAAGTTCAATTTAATTATGTATATTAACTAAAGAATATTTTTCTTTTTAGCGAAAGAATATTTGGATATAAAAATTTAAACATTGATATTTATTGTTTATCATCATCATTGAATTTTTATTTAAATATTGATTATGATGAAAAAATAAATCCAAAAAAATATCAACAATTTAAGGTAATGAAGATACAAAAAAAAGAAACTTTATAGTTTAAAAAAGAAATTAATTTTCTATTAAGGCTGATGATTTAGTTGAATCATTAAATCAATGGATACCATTAACAACAACAACAAATTTAGATTTATTTTTATCTAAATTAAAAAATGAACATGAATATATACCATTCGGTGAACAAATATTAACATATCAATTAAAAGAAGAAAAATCTTTCTCATATTTAATAAATCGTGTTAATCAAAATTTTTGTGATGATAAAAAATTTCTTGAATGGTATTCACGTCTTGAAACATTTCTTGTTTTTTTTATTGATGCTGCATCAAAAATTGATAAAGATGATTCGAATTGGATTATTTATCTTCTTTATCAACAATATCAAAATGATAATGGTCAAATATGTTATGCACCTATTGGATTTATTACTGTTTATCTTTATTATTCTTATCCAGATAAAAAAAGACCAAGAATTAGGTAAAGAAAGTTTTTTAAAGATTTTTAAAAAAATTTTTTTTTTTTTAGTCAAGTATTAATTCTACCACCATATCAACGAAAAGGTCATGGACGACGTCTTTTAACAACAATTTATAATGATTTACGAAAAGATTCTCGTGTTCAAGATATAACAGGTATTACAAATTATCTCAAAATCATATTAACAATATATCAGAATTTATATCTTCATAATCGAAAATCGTTATAAAAATTCAGGATGCATTCCTTTCTTTTTGACACTCTGCACTTCTCGAAGACGATGCAACAAAAATAAGGAGACTAGTATAGAGAACTGCAAAGTGATCTCTATATATTCTGCAGATCCTAGATTTTGATATTATCAGAGTCATTCTTGAGAAAACACCGATTGAAGATTACTCATTATCTATGCGAGAATTGTGAGCTGTGAGAAAGTCTTCTAAGTCACACAACTAGAATCAAGAACAAAAAAAAAATCGTGTTTGTTCTAGAAAGGAAATCAGAACCAGAAGCAATAAAAAATTTTAATCAGGACTGGAATTGGAATAAGGAAAAAAAAAAGGTGATCTCGCAGTTTCCTAGAGTAGTTTTCGAGGAAAAAATTTTGTAATTTCTTTCTGTGAAATTCTGCTACATTACGATACCTATCATACTTTATCCGATTGAACTGAACTTAAGACTAAATTTCAGAGATAATTTGCGATTTTTTCCAAAAATCTCACTTTTTATAAAAGAAATACGGAAATGTTCGGTTATAAAAACCGATGTCTTGGCTTCTAGGATTCTGTAGATTCGAGTAGGAATGTTAAGAATGAAAACTCTGAAGAATATTTCTAAGTATTAGTGGTCAAAATTTTAATCCGATTGAAGAAAGTTAAATGAGAATTATATACAACCCTAAGGAAAACTAGTGTTTCCCAGAAAAACTCCTCAAATATGTGTCTCTTTATTTTTGATAAAAATATCAGCTTGTATCGTCTTCGAGAACTAGACCTAGACAAAACAGCGAATGAGATATTCTTAAGTTTTTCGATACGAAAGATGAAATTCGATTACTTCGAAATAATCTCATTTCAAAAACTCATATTAAATTGCTTTTGTATATATATATATATATCTACAAATTCAATCACTTATTATCTCTTTTTTTATTATAATCAAGTTAATTTGGTAACATGTCCATTTTGAATACTATTATCAGCGAAGAACGTACTTGCTTTTTAGCTTCAAATAGTTATTGAGCTTTTAGAAATTTTTTTCTGGTTTCATTACTAATTCTTAGTTGCTTCTTTTTAAGATTTGATCTTTATTTGTTTTTTTTTTACCTCTATTTAGCTGAAGATCCATCGGATGAATTCATTGCATTACGTGATCTTGTTTCATTTGAATTATGTCATAAATATTTACCTGATGTATTTTCAAAAGAATCAATTCTTAAAACAAATCGATTAACAAAAGAAATGATTTATAAAGCAAGAGATATTTGTAAATTAACTAAAGTAATTTTTTGTTTTCTATTTATTTCAGTTGTTTTTTTGTTAATTTAATTAAATTTATTTTAGCAAGAAACACGACGTGTTTTTGAAATATGTTTTCTTCAATCTATTAATAAAAATGATGAAGAACAAATGAAACGTTTTCGTTTAATTGTTAAACGACGTCTTTTTGAACCATTACAAGTAAAATTTGTTATTTTTTTTGTTTAAAAAAAAATAACTCTTTTTGTTTTTTTTTGAATAGTTTGATAAACGTCGTCGTCTTCAATTATCGGATCCAGCACTTGAAGCATTGGCAACAGATCCAGAAAAACGAAAAAAATATTTGTCTACTCAATATGAATATGTTCTTGAACATTATGAAAATATTCTTCGAGCATTTAACAAATATCAAGATAAATTATATAAATAAATTCGATATATAATGTAGAACATTGTGGAAATACATTTATTTTTCTCTCTCTCACTTTATTATGTAATCAATAATAAAAATTAAATAAACAGATTTGACAAAATGTCAATCTCTAAACAATTAATGATCTCATAATAAAATTAGAATTCTTTTATTCTAATGAAATATTCTTAATAAATTAAAGATAGTTTATATCAAATGACTAAAAATATTGTTTACAATCTTCTTATTTGTAATCAAAATAATTCCATTTTTTGTCTTTAATACCAGAGAGATTTCACTAGCAGATTTTCAAAACTGTTTGTTATTTTTATTCAATGATTAAGTAAAATTTTCTTTTTATTTATTACATTTTATGAATGATCTTTCTCTTTAAGTTATGTAGTATTCGCTTTCTCTATTAATTGTTACAATATCAATTTAAAATTACTCACACCATAATCTGAAATTATATATAGAAAGAATTCGTTTATAAGGCTGTCATATAAACTTTTTTTGCGAACATTGGTTTTGCTATTGATATAACAAAATTATCTTAAACTTATTTAACATTTTAAGATTTCATTCTACCAAGTTATTAAAATCAAACGAAACGAAATAAGCAAAATTAACAACTTAGTACAACACTAAAGATGAACATACATCTGTCCTAGATTCGATCAATATATTATTGGATAGATTGTAGTTGCAATTAAACTTTGAAAGTAAATTTTTTACATAGAATCAAATATTTATTCTATCAATTGTGTTTATATTAGACATCGAAAAACAAAAGTAGAACCATAATTAAATGAGAAAATTAAATTCAAACAAAATTTACATATGATTTATTCTGTATTGAAGAAAATAAGTAAAAATTTTCTGATAAATATGATTGTATATTATAATATATAACTAATAAAAAAGAAAAAGAAATTCTTTCAATGCTTTTACTAATTGATAAGGCTTGTTAGCGCAGCGCCTGTGGAGCTGAAATGTGGAACTCATATATATCCTTAAACCTTAATATTCTAATACATCATATGTAAACTGAAAAATTTTGTGTACACTGTACGGTCGTATCTGGTCGTCGTAATGCTCGACCTGGGACACTATCTTAAATACTTTTTTATTTTTTGATATCTAGCATGAAAATAACCAATTACTTCCACTAGTATCATTAAATGATCATACCTATATATATATATAAAGAAGAATGTTTGTCTGTTTGTTCTTCATACATTTGGACACGGTACGAGCAAATCCAACCAAACTTTTCAGGGACCATCCTCTCATCCAGGAGGTGATCAACGACTACTTTTTGTCGAAAAAACATCGGCTCTCCGCCTGCAACAGGTCCGCCTATGTATCTGATCAATGAGATTGCAGCATTCGGTAGTATTGGAGAAATACTGAGCAGCACGTTATGAGCAAGTGCAAGATATTTGTCTAGGGGTTTTCGAGGGTGTTGAGCTCGAATCTGCGGTCCATTTACTTCGAAATCTGATTGGTTTTCCGATTACTAATTGGAATCCAGCTGCAAAGAAAACAGACAAAAACATCGACACTTTCGAGAAAACGATGAGATAGGGGTTTCTAGAGGCAGTGAGTGCGAATTAGGGGGTCCAATCACCTCAAGATCTTATTGGTTAGCTCGAAACCAATAGGAATCGAGTTTTTGGGAAAAATGAATATCACTGGATGATCGGAGGAAGGACGTTAGGAATCGGAAGTCCATTGAACTCGATATCCTACTGGAACACCCGTGGTTCTAATGGCTGATCCATGTCATATACAAATCGACTTTTGAGGAAACTGATTTCCTGGGGTCATATGAGGCAGGGATTTCGAATAAATGGTCTATGAGACGCAAAATTTATTCATCATAGATATTGACTTCTAAAGGTTGCTAAAGGGTCTGTCCCACAAAAAATCTTTCTGTCTGTCTTTCTTTGAAACCAATCGAAATTCAATGTGATTCTAGTGGTACAAAGTACAATATATCGTTGTAATTCTCCCAAACAATGGGCATTGTGAACGCGACATTCTAGATCAATTCGATGTATCGTTGTGTTTAGTTTTGATCAAAGCGGAGTTTTCTTGCAATGCTATCGAAGAATCGATTGTCCATTAAGCTTCCCACTAGAAACATAACTAAACAACTCCAGAACCGGGAGCGTTACCAAGCGCGACCGGGATCAGTTGAGATTGGGGATGATCGAGACAAGTATGTACTCTTATAAATGCTTGACTAACATAAAAATTCGATAGAACTCATAAGTTTCATCAAGCTCTTCTGGATCTAGACGTGTACGGACCAGGAATCCTTCACTTCTGATCAATTCTTCAATGTCACTATTTTGTATCCGCCAAGAGCGAGAGCAGCTAGGTCCAGGACTTAAAATAAGTCCAACACTCAGAACCAAGACCGGGACAAAAAAAATAGAATTTTATGTGTGCCTACTCTCCACTGATTAGGTTTTCTTACATGTTCTCGAGTGCAATAGAAGTTTTGCTTGCATATATTAAGACTGAACTTTCCCGGGCAACGCCGGGTACTTCCGCTGGTTAATAATAATGATGGGTCAGTTTAATGAATCTCTTTCTTTTTTTTTGTTTTGTTAGATCTTATCTTCTTATGGATAATTTATTGTAAGAAAAAAAATCTTCTCTTTTTGTGTAGATCTTTAAAAGATATTGATGAATTCATAAAAAAAAAAAATAAAAAACAAAACTCATGTATTTTTACAACAAACAAAAAAAAACAGATCGATAAAAATAAAGAAAAAAGAATTGCTACAACAGCATAACCAATATTAATCAATCAACAGAAGTAAAAATAATGAATATTAGTATTTAAGTGTTGTTGTTTTGTCTTGTTTTAGAAATGATAGTCAACTATAAATTTCATCATCATCATTTAGATATAGATAAATAAATATTAATAAAACAATTAATTAAACGTTATTATTAGTTAGGATGTGGGTATGAGTATTATGTGAAATACTATCTAAATGCTTGCACCCACACCCCTGGATAAAAATAAGAAACAAAACATGAGATTGATTCTATTACACTTTTATGTTTCTTTTTTAGTCATGAAATCTATTTGATTAAATTATTTAATGCGAAGTCAGAATGATGAAAATGATGATTGAAATAATATAATTTCGTTGATGATTATTCAAGAAAAAAATAATTACCAGCTGCTTTTTGTTCCATATCCTAATTCATACAAAGATACAAATTAATTGTAAAAAAAAGATTTTCTCTTTAAAATTAAATTTACTTTAAAAGATCCCTTTTTATTAATACGTGGTCGAGCATTTCTTGAGTCTCGTCGAAATGTTATTTCGAGTTGTTTTAAAAATGAATTCATACCAGGTAGAAGTGATTGTGGTCTATATAATGATAATAATCATTTTTTTTTCTTTTCAAATAAAATTTCAACTAGTTATTCATACTCAGATGCATGAGTTTGAACAGATGGTGTTCCATCGAAGACAATAACACGATCAGCCAAATATGTTGCCATGAGAAAGTCATGTTCAACAACAAAACCTACTTTCTTAGAATGAAGAAGAAATCTAAAAGAAAAATATTTTATTGGATTTGAATTTTTGTTTTCTTGACTATAATTTTCTTTACCGTTTAATAACACGTGCAGCATGTAAACGTTGTTCGGAATCAAGAAAAGCTGATGGTTCATCAATTAAATAAACATCAGCTGGCTTTCCTAAACATAGACATAATGCAACACGTTGTAATTCACCACCAGATAAATCTTGAATCTGAAAAAGAAATATTTTACATAACGAACAAAAAACAAAAATACAATATCAAGATTACTTCATTATCAATAATTTTATCGATTCGAAGTGGCCGTGAAACATCGCTTTGAAATTGTGGATGAAATATTGCTTCACGAATTTTCGAATGAAGTAAATCACGAACTGTACCAGTAACTTTCGGACTAATCTTTTGTGGTTTATAAGAAATATTCAATTGAGGTATTTTGACTAAATATTTAAAAGAAATATGATGAAGTATTAATATGAAAATTTAGAAATTAATTAAAAATTCAGAAAACTGCAAAATGCCATTTATGAAAGATCAAGATTTTATTTATCGACTACTTTTGTCTAACGATCAGGAAATAATGTTTGAAAATACACATATGTCCTCATTAAGGTGCGTGTCTTTGAAAACAAAAGGCTCATCGTAGGAGAGCAGAGCAATCGAATATAAGTGAACATTGCATTTCATGAAGACACATGTTAATCTTCGTTGAAAATTTCATGATTATCTAATGAATACTAACATTTTGGTGTCTTCATCTTTATAACTTTTTGTTCTAACTCGCGCGTATATTCTAATTCTGATTAAACATGATGAAATAAACGAAAATTTAATAATTATTAATTAGCTAACCTCCATTATCGGGTTCTAAATTACCAGCTAACATTCGAATTAAAGTTGTTTTACCTAGAAATAGAAAAATATTAAAATTCTAAATCTAATATCTTTATATAAATATTTTTCTTGAAATTTCTTTACCAGTTCCATTTTCTCCAAGTAAAACAATAATTTCCGATTCTGTAAATGAACCAGCATCAACAGATAAATCAAAAGAACCAAAATTTTTTTTCATAGCAGGATAATGATATGTTGATAAACGTCTAACTTCTTCTTTAGATACTCTTTCAACAACTTTAAATGTTAATCCAACATCACGAAAACGTAAATTTTCTGTTCGAATAAAACCTTCCAAAAATATATTAATACCTACAAACAAAACAAAAAAAAACAGTAACAAAAATAAATAAATAGAATATTTTCATGTTTCTTCAACCTTCACGAACAGAAAAAGGCATTGTTACAACACCATAATGTCCAGGTGAACCATATAAAACACAAATAAAATCCGATAAATAATCAAGTACCGAAAGATCATGTTCAACAGCAATAATGTATCTGTATGAAAAAAGAAAAAGTACGATTAAAAAATTTAGAATTAAATGAATCTAATAGATCAAATAAACTTCTTCACATATGCTTGATATACCTATTGTTTTCTGCGTTGACATTAAGTCGAAAAATTTTAGTACTAATAAGTTTATGAGTTTGATTTATAACTGTTCTATTAAAACTTCAACTTACTATCCAGTTCGAAATAGATCTAATGATTCTTAAAATATTTTAATAAATGTCAGTTGAAAATAATGTTTATAGAACGAGATAATAAATTTTTGACTTCGTGAGAATTTCTATTATATTCATGTAATAATTATTTTCTCGAAATGAGTGTCATATAATTTTTTTAGGAATATATTTAATAATAGAACGAAGGTAACAAGTATTGGATAGTCCTGTAATATGGTCTTTTGTATACTAAATTCAAAACTAAATGGTTTATTCATTCATCGAAAGATTTCGATTTCAAAGTACAACATTTGATATATTCATGTACAACTCTGGATTGATTAGATACCCATACATCTCCTATCAAAAACTAAATAAAAGAAATTTTAATATAATATTTGATTTTCTAAATTAACTATCGAGAAAAATTCTTCTAACTGATTATGGTGGACAGTTTATTGTACATTGTGAAATAACGCTACGAAATTTATCAGTATATTTGAGATATATAGAAGACAAGATTTCATTCTAATCATATTTTAGAGTTGACATAGGATAATAAATCTTCTTCGTATTGTTGAGATATACGAAAGAATTTTATTTCAAATTACCCTAAAAATATACGATTTTCTCTTAAGAATATATATATATATGAATAATTCATCATGATCTTGATATATATTTGCTTCTTATCCATTTGACTAAAAATAAAATTCATCGTTTTCAATAAATAAATATCTACGAAGTGTATTGATATACTGCTACTAAAAAAAAAAACAATCAATTCAACTTACCGATTTTCTCGAATAAGATTTCGAATAGCCACAGCAGCTTTTAAGCGTTGTTTAATATCAAGATAACTTGACGGTTCATCGAATATGAATATATCTCCTTTTTGTATACAGGTCATGGCACATGTAAATCTTTGTAATTCTCCACCGGATAAATCGGATATTTGTCGATCTTTAACATTTGATAAATCAAATGATTCATATATTTGATCTTGATTATCCATTTCGTCTATACTTTCTAATATATTACGTACAATACCCTAGTAGAACAACAACAATCTTTTAGAAAATAAGAAATTGATCGATCAAATTCATTTTACTTGTACAAATTGTGGAGTTCGATCGACATCTTGCCTTTTGAATACAGTTTTAAGATTTTCTTCAAGAATTTTTGTAAAATAACTTTGTAATTCGCTACCACGAAAATATTTTATTATATCCTGCCAATCTGGTTGTGTCTAAATTTGAATGAAAATTGAATGTATAATATTAAAATTAAAATAAGATCTTTTTATTTTCAATACCGAATATCTACCCAAATTAGGTTTTAATTTTCCAGCTAAAATTTTTAATGCTGTTGTTTTACCTGTACCATTTGAACCAACAAGACCTAAAACTTGTCCGTGTCGTGGTGTTGGTAAACGATGTAATTTAAATGAATTCAATCCATAACGATGAGTTGTATCTTTATCAAGATTACTTGGTAAATTAATAATACTTATTGCATCGAATGGACATTTCTTTACACATATACCACAACCAATACATAATTCTTCTGATATATTTGAATTAGTTGATTCAAGTTTTACTTCAATACATAATTTTCCTGTTTTATTAACTGGACTAAAATAATGAGAATTTAATAAAATATTAAAATAAAATATAAGATTTAATAAACAAACCATGATCGTTTACATTCTTGATTACATTTTTTAGGTTTACATCGATCATTATTTACTATAGCAATACGTGTTAGAGATTCTTGTTCACGATCTTGTCTAT
>CAJNOL010000230.1:39354-63465 GCA_905250125.1 Rotaria sordida
TGCACTAGGTAAGTCATGAACGAAGGAAAACTAACGATGGCCCAAAAATGGCTCTTATGCGCCCCCATTCTTTGTGTTTTTTTGGTTTTTTCAGCATATTTTGTGATTTTTTTCGAATTTTTTATATATAAGATGTGGTTTTTCAGTTCTCAAAGCGTACTCAATGGATAGAGGGCATTTAAATCTATATACTAATCACAAAAAATGAAAAATGTGAAAATTTTGAGGCGGGAAAGGGGAGGGGGGTCCCTTAATTTGTTGAATAAGATTTATTTAAAGTCAGAATTGTAAAAAGACATTCTCACTTGTAATTCATCTTATGAGAATTGATGTAGGTTTAATTTTTCTAAGTATTAAACATTTTTCTCTTATACTCCATCGATATCTACTTGGATCAAATTTTTGTTTTTCTTTTGTTCTCGAAAGACGCAATTAAATTGTATTTTCAATAGATCGGAAAAAGAGACGACACTGATAAAAAGAAACTCTGTGGAAATCAATCCTTTGTTCGGAGTGGGTGTTAGGTAAGGGTGTGGGTAGATGTGACTAGAATATATATCCATACCTACACCCACACCCTCATGTAACAACAAAGGGAATAAAAACTTTCTGTTCTGATTGTAACAAATTTTTTTCTCTTGATTGTTTTAATGCGAAGCATCACGCTGCGTAATAAATGATTTCAAAAATAGCGAAGGCAGAAGAGATCACACATTACGTGTAACCTTCCGCCTAAGAATAAAAGAAAGGAGAGTGTTGTTCTATTAAGTTTCTTGTTAAAATATAGTGGAGTCGATTAGTGGACCCCATCACCTCGAATAGGTTAAGGATGTGGATGTGTTGAAACGGCCACGATGCGTTACGACTGGTGTTTGATCAGTCATTCAATAGGTGGTTTTGAAGACATACTGCATGTAGATCGCCATATAAAGTAGATAAGTTCGTAAGGAACGTTCAGCATTGAGAAATGAAGATCAACAATAAGCGGTGAATGCTCATGACTAGACATGAGTATCATTGAAGTCTAAATCACCACGGGGTCTGGATGTGGGTGTATCAGGCAAACTATGATGCGTTTCGACTTGCTTAAGGGTCTCATCAGGTAGTTATAACTGTATAACTATTCTAATGATTCAAAGATCATAAAGAAGTTACTGAGTGTATTCACATTCAAGGAATAGCTGCAAAGAATTTTCGAAAGATTAGATAGCTCTATAGCAGATATGTATGTCTAATGGACTGTTATCTCGGATTCGTCATTGCTAAAAGAGTCATTAGATGGCTTTGACAATATATTTGTTCAAGATGGATTTTCATGGCTGAGGAAAGAAGTAATATCAATATGAATGTCTAGAGTTGTTAGGACTTTATGTAAGTTGGAAGGATAATGTCCTCATGTCGCAAAAGTTTTATTTCTTCTAGGTTTCTTTCATTCATTAGAAACAAAAAAAAAGGTTTATCATGTACATTTTACTGCTGAACACATGTAGTCGTATTTATCGTTAGAGGTGCCTATGTTTTATTAGAATATTGGCATTGTTATTTGTTTTTGTTAATGGCCGTTGTTTGTAGATGGAGAGAAATAACGACTAAACTATTTATTAACTACATACTAAATTATCAAAGTGAAAATTGTAAAATTTAATAAATAAATATTCATTCAATGTATTCATGTACAATCTCAACATAAAAAATTATCTGATTTAATGACTCGATATTATTTTCGATATAAATGATTAACCATTCATCATGCTTCTCAATATTTACATTTTAAAAATTTGCTTAAAATATATCCAAATACTATCGAAGATCAAAATCTTACAGAAGATATTTGTTTTATATAATTTGCTATACAACTTTTGTTTAAGATATGAGTTAGTTTTCCTTACATTCTCATCCTGAAGGAATTTATTTCTGTAAGAATATAGGTAATGGATAACTGCGGGTGTTGTTAAGAATGAGCTGGACATTACAATGTAGTTGTTAAGTGTTACTAGCCATTAGTATGGCTGCAATTGAATTGATAGTGTTCGGGAAATATGCTATTTTTTAGAACTCTTACAAAGTGGGTATTTAGTGGAGGTTAATTAACATAATATATGATGCAAAAATATCAAAGTCTGTTAAACTATATTGCTGACTTCTAAATTAAGAAAGCTTTTGTTTAATTAGAAAGATCAATGTCTAAACTACAAATTTTGTATTAGACATATGTTTTAAGAACCTGACGAAGAAGAAAAGTCTAAAATCAAACATCTTCAGAAAACATCTTGCAACTTCGCTATTGAGTAAGAGCTTTTTTTGTATTCTCTGTTATATTTTTTTTTGTGTACGAGAAGAGAAATGAAAAAACACATTTAATCCTGATTTTTGTAAAGTAAAATGTGCTCTTCTTAATGGTGCAATTGGAAGTTAAATTTACTCTTGATTTTTGTACCAAAATATATCATTTTCTAGAAAAAGATTGAATAAAATGGTTGTTCTTACTATCTGACCATTTTTCAACAATAAAAAAAAAAATGTTTTTTGAATTATTTTCTTCGTTAAAATTTCTATGATCTGAAATATTTTGAATAAATAACGGAAAAAGAACTTATCTCATACATAATTTCTGAAGATAATGACTCCTGTTCTTGCAAATTGATATTTCTTGGAAAAGATTATATTTAAAAAAAAAATTCATTTTTCAAAATTTTTCCATTAAAGAGTTAAAGACAGATCTAAAAAAATGTTGTCAAATCCAATATCAATAGAATTTTTAATGCAGTATATTTCGATATTTTTTTTTTATTCCAATTTAATCCATCCATGTAGATCAATATAATTCAGAAATACAGACTATTCAAGTTGGAAAAAATGTTGCACGAACTTATATCTCTAGTACAAAATGTGTAATTTAGATATTGTTCTTTCTAACAAGAAAAAAGTTTTCTTGACTTAAAAGTCAGCAATATGGAATAACAGATTTTTTACATTGGATATTAATGCATTAACATCTAAATATTTGCACTGTTAGTATACGTTGCTACTACGAAATTGTTAAAAAATGATCTAAATAATTTAAATTTTCTCGAGTAAATGTACCGAATCTTTTTATACTTGTGCTTTATACAAATGTTAATTTGAAAAGAAAATTTTTTTTTTGATTTGTTTTTTTTTCTATAAAATTTTAATCTTATTCCGTTTAATAGTTTTTTTTTTTTTTTTATAAAGAAGACAAAGAAATCTTATTACTTTCCGATTCTACATGTCGGGAAAAGAACAATTGTGTTTAGTTAAGTTGATTTCCTATTTTATTGTATGAACTATAATGATTAACTTCGATCGGTGAAAGCGGAAGAAGTCAACAATCAAAATGTATTTATTGTTCAATATTTTTATTTCTCGGCAAGAAAGAGAAGAATTTCTAACAAGAGAATGAGAATAAGCATAAAAAAAGAAAGAGAAAATAAAATAAAAATCATTGATTAAAGTCAATTGAACATTGATAAGATTGAATTTCACCATTACACAATAAATCGTTCGGTGTAAGAGTTTTTTTTTACATTTATCACAGACTATATAAAAACAGAAAGTAATTTTTATTATAGGAAAAATAACTTGTTGATCAATGTCATTATTATCATTAGTATTTATTTGGTTAGATAAATGTATTGGAAATTTACCTGGTGAAAATGAAAAATTAAAAGAAAAATTTCGAAAACTTCTTTCACCAATTCGACAATTTGATAAACCATCATCTTGTTTGGATTCTATTGAATTATCATTGAAAAATAAATGTATTTTTTTTATAACATCAAATAGTTTTGTTGATGAAGAATTTCTTAAAAAAATAGCTTCATTATCAAATGTTTATCGTATTTATATTTATAATCAAGAAGGAAATGATTATCAATTTACTGATACAAATCTTATTAAGAAAATAGGTTTAGAAAGAATTATACAATTTGATGAACAACTTTATAAACAAATAATCTTAGATTTAATTAAAATATATTCAAAGGAATCTAATCAATCAAGACAAGCTAAAGAATTACTTAAATCTGCTGTTAAATTACTCAATACTATCGATGATAAAGATGAAGATTTACAAGACATAGAAAAATATTTAATTTCTCGAATACATAATCTTAAATAAATCATTTTTTTTTTCTTGAATAAACGACATGATCTCTTCTTTATTAAAGAGAACGGTTATTTATTTGAAGACACAAAAAAAAAAAAGAAGACAGAATCTAATACAGAACAAATAAATTTACAGAAAACAAAAAGAAAAAACAAAACTCAAACAGCGACAAGTTCATCTGTTGTTTTAAGTCTTTTAACTGAATCACAATTATTATTGTCTTTTTCATTTTGTTGAGTTGAATTCGTTGTTGCTGTTGTTATTGTTGATGTTGTTGTTGTTATTGTTGGTTGACTTACTAATTTAGCTGCTGATACTATTTTATTAATTATTGGTAATTGAACTGTTGAACCAGATAATGTTAATATTTGAGCCTATTGAAAATTTAAAATAAAAAAAAAAAGTTTTCTTTTAATTTTTCTTAAATATATTTACCGGTGAAAGTGTATCTTTTTTAACAACTAATGAGATTTTTGGTTGAATATTTCGACGTTCAATTGAAATAGTTGATGCTAATCCATTAGATGGATTAACTCCATCATAAATTGATAATTTATTTTGAAGAGTTAACTTTAATAAAAAAAAAAACAAATAAATAAATTCTTAAAAATCAAATAAATTTACTTCAGCCATAACAGCAATAGGAGTTTTTTGTGTATGTAATGCAATTTTATGTTCAATTAAATAAAATAAATATTCATCATAAAGAAGACGAATTAAATGAAATGAACCAAATGATGCTGCACTACGTAATGTTAAATCTCGAATAACCATTGAACAATAAAAAGACCAATTTAAAAGAATTTGTTTTGCTTGTTTTGTATATTTTTCAGCTGATAAATTTGAATATGGTTTAAGTAAATCATTTAATAATGAATCAAGCCATTGTGACCAATCTTCTAATGTTGATTGAGATGATAAATGATTTTTAAATTCTCTTTCAATACGTGAAACTAAATTATCATCACATTCACATACCCACCATGCTTGTTCCTAAATAAATTATTTTTATTTTATTAAAAAAACAAAAAAAATTAAAATAAATAAACTAACTTGAACATTATGAAAATCAACTTTATTTAAATCAGCTAACATTTGATTAACTTGTGTTGAATTAAGAAGAACAGCTCGTGCTGCTTGAGCTAAATGATTTAATGATGTATAACGTCTTAATGTCATTGCAAATGCATTTATTATTGTTAATTTTATTGTTTTTAATCGTTCAGGTAAATGACCTAATGCTGTACGAAGCCAACCATCCACACTTTTACCAAATGTTCGAATTGATTGTGTTGCACTTGCTAGAAAAACAAAATACTTTAATCTTATTATTGATTAAACAACATTTATTTTTGCGAATATCATCAAATTAGCAAAAAACCTAATGAGTAATATAGATTTGCATGACTTGTTTAAATAACAAAAAAACATTCTTGTTTTCCATCAACCATAAATCCCAAGATCATACGTTGATTTAATTCAAATATTGAACCTCTTACCCAACGAATAACGATCCGACTATGATATTGCTGTTCTTATTCAAAGTATAGACTTCTGGTTTTCGGCAAAATGTAGCTAAGTACTGATGCTCTCTGTATTAGAAATTTCAGCCCTATAGAGCGTGTCTTGATGATATGCGGCTAAAAATAGTGAAATTATATAGTGTTTGATTTAGGTCAAAATTTTTCATACAGCTGTGATGTGAAGCAAAATGATTGCAACATCGAGTATTCTGCAAATATCCTATAATCTTAAATGCATTTTTTTTAAAAGATGCACCGTGAAACTCTCTACAAGATTGACTATGAAAACATCCCATTGAGTTCTTGTAATAATTTTCTTTTAAAACTAAAAGTAAAGTACTGCAAAATAGTAAAATGTCTCATTATTCAGAAAGAAAAATAAGACAATTCACTATTTTGTAACGTTTCATTTTTAACTTTAAAAGAAAATTATTACAAGAAGTCGATGCCATGAATAAGAACAGCAATATCATAATCGGATCGTTATTTGTTGAGTGTATGAATAATTTTGACTGCCACTGTATACTTACATTATCTTAGTTTCAAAAATTTATATTCATTTCCGTTGTAAACCCGTTCTCAAGAGATGAATAATTTGTCAAGCTCGATGAATGTAACAAGATATTTTAGAAATAAATTTTCTCTCGACCTTGATTCTAATCATTCATTAGAAATAAACACTATGTCGGTCTACTATCAATCAATATGAAAAAATGATCGACCGATATTATCCGTTTCGGTAGATGTTTTAGTATAATAACCAAAAAGAAAACACCTAGTCGATTATTTCAACAAATTTCTTTTTTCAGTTTCTCGTATCAAATACACAATGTATAAACAATTCTCGAAGGCTTTGTTTTTTTTTCAAATTCTATTCTCATATCAATGATATTCAAATAAGATAATATAATATGAAAATCTAAATGAATGACTAACTTGGCATAGGTGATAAAATATCCGCAATTAATCGATCAACTAATTGTTGATATAATTGATAATCTGAATTTCTAATAAATTCTTGAACATTATATAATGAACACATTGAATGAAATAATGCCATTGGAATTGTTTCTTCTCTTCCTGTTTGTGACCAAAAATTAAACCAAATTTGTTCAACTGAACCAAAATCCAATGTTGTTATAACATCAAATAATTTCTTTGAATATAAATATTTTTAAATTAGAAAAAAAAAAAATTTTTTTTTGTTCAACTTACAAGACAATGATCTTTATAAATATTTTCAAAACGTTTAATATCATCTTGTGTAATACCATCAGGTAATTGAATATTTGAATCAATTTGAATATTTTCATTTATAATAAATGAATTATTTTCATGTAAAAATTGTTTTGTATCTGTTTGTGATATTGTTGATTCTGATTGTGATGAATATGATTGATCATTTATATTTGGTTTATTTTCAGGTGATGAACCATCATTTGATGTTGACCAACGACGATTTTTAAAATTAGCAAATGCATTATTACCACGAAATGTTAAACCACCATGTTCATCAGAAAAAGCATTTAATGATGAATTTTGTTTAACACGTATACCATAATAATGATATTTAGAATTTCCTCGTGTACCTAAACGACGAGTACGAAGACCAAGAAAAACAGATCGAATTAATTTTCCAAATGATGCTGGATTAACAGCTTCTAATTTTTGTTCGGAACAATGTTGTAAATAAAATGAATATAATGTTGAACGACGAAGTGAACAACCTTCAGCTGGTTCAAAATTATCAACTAACCATTGAACCTATAAAAAACATTTAAAATTTTAACATTGAATATAATATTGACTGTTGTTAGATGATTCAAAACTAATATCCAGATATTTTACTTATTCGTAAGATCTACTGAAAGTTGGAAAATGCATACATAAGTGCAAGATGTACGATTTCCTTTCGTCATCACATTCCTTCCGGAAAAGATGTGGACCCCGAAGCCATATCCTGTTCGGCTTTTTCTAATATCATTAAGTTCTACTAATGAACAAAAAAAAAACTTAAAGTCTCTTGTAATGATTCCCTCATTAGCTAACAATTTTATTTGACTCACGAGAGAATCGTTCGCAGTGATACATTGCTTTTGGTTTTATATTTTGCCTATTAATATAGATTAGAAAAAGCCTAAGATATGGACCCATGTTGCGATATTCAAGGTTTACTCAAATTCCTGTGGAGGACTTAGGTTTTTCAGCAAAATCATATTTTTGAATCTTGACCTGAAACTTTGCCCATATAAAGTCGTCAATTAGACTAGCTTGCAAAAAAATTAATTTCAGAATTTTTGGATATAGTACCACTGAACTATTAATTTTTCAAAATATAGGGCACTTTTTCATAGATATTGTATAATACATGAGGATTTTGAAAAATTCATATTTTGGTGATATGATGTCCAAAAATTCTGAATTTTTTTTGCGCAAGCTAATCTAATTGAGGATTTTATGTTGGCAAAGTTTCAGGTTAAGATTGGAAAATCTGAGTCCTACAGGAGAATTTGAGTAAAACTTGAATATCTCAGCCACATTGCAATATGGGCCCGTATTTTCTTAAGTTTTTTCTAATCTATATTAATAGGCAAAATATGGGACCAAAAGCAATGGATCACTTCGAATGTTTTCCTCGTTACTAGGATATTTTTCCAAGCTATGTGAAATAAAGTTTTGTTATGCGTTGAAAATTTCTTATGAATAATTGAAATTAAAAATGATAACTAGATTTATTTGAATTTTATTGAAAGTTTATATTTAACATAAAAATTTTTATTCTAACATGTTTGTTCATTAGAACTTGTCGGATAAGTATTTTTAATACTCATAGTAAAATATTTTTATTTATCAACGATAGGAAATGGATAGATTTTCAATGACTTAGATTTAATGATTACTATATATCGTACAGTGTTTATATTATCGTGACCAGAGTAAGTCTGATCACAATGCGGAATAACTTCAATGGGCCCTTTAAGAAACTTCTATTGGTCACACAAACGATAATTGACCTCGTTGACCGTTAAGTAAGATTCATAGAAGGGAAATATCCGATGAATTAAACAATTACAGTATACTAACTAATTAAATTTTTATGTATGAAAAACATAATGTTGTCAAAAGTTGTTTCGCTTTCGAATCAAAAACTTATTTCTAATTAATTAGTTATTTGAAATTCTTTTTTTTTTTTATCAAAAAGCAAATTTTTCAAATATAATTTAATATTCTTACTGTTGCCGGTGATGCTCGTGTTGTATGTGTTAATGGTTGTGAACCACTTTCTAATGATGGAACAAAATATCCACCAGTACATGATAATATATGATGAGAAAAACTATCCGATGATGCATTCTAATAAATAAATATAATTAATTAAGTCTTATTTAAAATTTTCTAAATTTTTTTTTTTTTTTTTTTTATTACTGTTGACTGTGGTTGAAAAAATGAATTAGTTCCTGTATAAAGTGTTCCATCACTTGAATTAAATTGAAATTGACTTAAAAAGAAGAAAAGAAAAAAAAAACAAAATTATATCATTATGAAATCAAACAGACAAATAATTAAATACATACACTGGACCAGAAATATTATTTGAATTTTGATTTATTTGTGAATTTTGATTTGGTGGATGTGCTTTTGCAATAATAACTCTTCCTGTTGTTTGGTTTCCACTGGTTTCGCCACCTGTTTGATTTGTTGTTGCCACTAGATATTGTCCTTGTTGACCATTTAAACGTGATTCATTCTTGGAAAATCAAATAGAAAAATTTAATAAAAAAACAAAACAAAACAAAAAAAATTAATATTTACTCGTATCGGAAGTGTTGTTGACGAAGACATTGTTTAAACTTAAAAGATAAAAATAATCGAATATCCATATACAATAGATAATTCATTCTTTTGTTTTTCTTTTTTTTTTTTTTAGAAGAACGTCAAAAATATAAAACTTTGTTTTCTTTTAAGAAAGTTTCGTTATGGTAACCCGTTTTTTTTCTTTATTTTTTACTGACCTGACGACGGTTACTTGACAAGAATACGAAAGATCTCGATGACTACCGTTACTTTAGTCAATGCAATAAGAGAAAAAGAATGACACCAAGCAACGGTCGTCCAAGCATTCTGTTACCTAGGGGTCATATTCTTATCGACGACAAACATATATCTCTATGGTGCATACATTTATTTTATTTATGCATTTACTATATTTTATCATAGATGTCGTTAGTTTATTAATTTAAAAAAGAAAAAAAAAAACTTATAGAAATACATTTCGAAGACAATCATTTATAAGAAGATCATTTGGATCAAATTGTTTACGTTTTTCATGAAATAAATTCCAATTTGAATATAATTGAGATAAATGTTCCTTATTTAATGGATGTTCTTTTGCCCAATGTGGTCTTCCATTATGTTTATAACATATAGATTCAAATGCATCAAAAAAAGATCGATGTTCAAAATGTGTTTTTCCAAAAGGGCGATAAGCAACAGTATTTATCCAACATGTTTGACGTTTATAACCAGGAGATAAATATGATAAATCTTCTTTACTAAAACGTATTTCAATTGGAAAATGAACATTTGAATTTTCTTCCATAAATTTTTCTAATTGAATAAGACACGATACAGCTTGATCTAATGGTATTGCCCATTCACTTGCATATTGATAAAATAAACAATCAAAATTAAATAATTTATCACAACGATCAATTTTATGATTTGATATTCCATCTAATTTAACATAAATATTATTTATATATCGGACTAAACGAGGAAGAAATAATGAAAAATAAAATAATACTTCCAATAGATGATGACCTTTATAAAAAAAAAAAATAGACAAGAAAGAAAAAAAATGAATAAAATATAAGTTTTTAAAAAAAAAAAAAACAATACCAATTAATGAATATCGAATCCAAGAAAAAATTCTTGATAAAAATGATTTTTTATTATTAATTAATCTTGATTGAACACGTGTTAAATGATAAGCAATACCAAAATTTGTATGTGGATACCACATATAACGAAAATGATCTGATGATGAATAATGAACAGGTAATGTATTTAAAAATTTATGAAATTCTAAAGCATGTTGATTTAATTCCAAATAATAAAGTGATGATACTTGTAAACGAACACTTAGAATTATTCCAAATGTACCTAAACAACATGTTAAACAATGAAATAAATCTTCATCATCTTCTAAACGATATTCTTTTATTTCTCCATTTAATTTCATTAAAGTTATTGATCGTACATATGATGATAATGTTCCATATTTAATTCCTATATTTCATAACAAAAAAATAAAAATAAAAATTATTTTATTAAATAATTAATTCAGAAAAAAAAAAGAAATAAACCTGATCCATGAGTAGCTGTAGAAATAACACCAGCTATTGTCAAATTACTAATGGAACCTTGTACAGGTAATGAAAGATTATGTTGTGGGAGAATTTCATTAAGTGTACTTAAAAGTACTCCACTTTCACAATGAATTTCAAAATTTTTTTCATCGATTTCAATAATTCTATTGAAATGTTTCATCGATATTAAAACTTCATTTGACATAGCAAGTCCTGATGGAGAATGTGCACAACCAATAACACGAACTTTTGATTTTGTTTTATTTATTTCATTTAATAAGGTTCGAAGAGAATCAATCGATGTTGGTTCAGCATATAAAGCTGGACGACAATGGAATGTTTTAGCCCAATTCCAAAATTCAGTCATTTTTGTGTTGTTTTTATTCGATTTCAATTTTCAATTTTAAAATAACGTATTAGTTGATATCAGTGAGTACCTAGACGAAATGTATATAAAGAATACGATAAAGCTGCATATCGTTTTTCTTATCTTAAATTTCATTTGACAAATAATAAATTGAAATGATAAATGAACCAATCCATTTTATTTTACGGATTAATTTTCTAAAAGTTCATTTCATAGAACAAAATTTCTTTAGTGATTTCATTCTCAAATTGATTGAATAAATTTAACAGATAAAAGCAAACAGATTTCTAGATGTCAGTAGACATTGTTAATTATTCAAGAAACAAAAAAAAAAAAAACGAAAACTTTATTATTTAACAAAAATCTTTATCTTTACATTTCACACAAATATTTATTGAAAGACGTTTTAATCGTTGATCTAAATCTTCAAGAGTTTTATTTAATTTTGATAAATCTTCTCGACTCTCTAATAATTTTGACCATACAGATGAATTTATTTCACAACCTAAAATTATGTAAAACAAAAAAAAACAAGAATATTGTTTTGTTCTTTTTTTTATTAATAAAAGAAAATCGAACTATTTGAAATTGATGAATAACAACTTTTTTTTGAATCATCATTTATTGATTTATCCTCTTTCTAAAAAAATATTTGAATAAATTAAATCGAAAGAAAATATTTAAACAAAAAAAAAAAAAGTCCAACCAAATATTCATGTGCAGGTATTGGAGGATATTTTTCAAGTAATTCAACTAAACATTTATTAAAACGATGTTGATATTTTCGACGACGATTTTTATGACGAACAGTAACATTTGATTTCAAATCTTCAGCTAAAAAAAATATTTTAGAAAAAAAAAAAAAAACAACTAATCATTTAATTCTACCATTATTATTGATATTAATTGGTAATGTTTGTGTTGATGCTTGTGTAACATTAATTCTATTAAGAATAATCGGTATTCGTATATGTGAATCAAATGAAAGATAACTTTTTTTATTCTTAATTCTATTTGAACTTAAACTACGAAGACGAGTACCAAGAATATTTAAAAAATTATCTTTCTTTCTTGACCATTCCATTATACAAATTAATTAAACGCGCTTTTTTTCTATTCAAATAGATCTTCATTTTAAATCACTTCGAATAAATTTGATCGTTCTATAATTAGATCTTGATCAAAGAGATGTCAACCAATTGGTTAAGCCATTGAGAATATTGAAATAGACAGTAGGTTTTCGACATTCAAGATCGATTTTCAAGAATGTTCTTACCTAGTATTTTTTATTTTAAAATTTCTTGGAATTAAGAAAGTCTTTTGAAAAAAACTTTCAGTCTACGCTGTCGATTCACTCATCAGCTTACACGTCTAATAATATATCGAGTAGCTTACGGCAGAACCCATACAACTGATAAACGTCTTTTGAACTTATATTTTGTCCATAGGTAGGACTCATAATGTAGATAAAAACCTTAAAAGAGTTTGTGCCATTAGACCTTTTCTTCTCGAGCTACGGTCTAATGGGCACAAACTATTTAAAGATTTTTATCTACATTATGAGCTCTACCTATGGGCAAAATATGAGTTTCCTCGTTACATGAAATTGTTAATTTTGTATATGCATATTTTCCTATAGAGTATTAACCAATTTACTTATATTTATTATTAAAGTATACGCTGGGAGAATTTCTAGAAGATTATAGAACAATATTTCATTTGAACTGTAAATATGGAAACTTGAACATGTTTGACGTTCGACAATATTTTTCTCAGAAAACTCCGATTGTGTTTTTTGTATTCTAGAATTTCTTTTATAGAAATAGATGTGTTCTTTCTCATGACATAAATTTAATTCCATTTCAATCGGATACAATTATTTGATAACTATATTATTACTTCAAACTGAATGAGAAACATGCTAAAATAGATTATTTTGCTCAGATTATTTGAAAATAACTATTCTTTACTGAATATGCTACCGTGAAATTTTTTTCTTGGCTGTAGGTGAAAAATAGAGTTTTGGAAGTAATGTCTCAAAAATAAATTGAATCTTTCTTTCTTTTTTTTTTGTAAGTAAAATTTTCGAAAATGAATCAAACATCATTCTATAACCTTTTAGAAATTTTCTCGATGCATATTTTGATAATAAATCATAAGAAAACTGATTGAGAGTGTATAAAGAAAATTTTAAAGCACAAATTTACCCAGTTCTCTTGGACTATCCGACAGTTGAACACATAGAAAAATCTATTTGCATAATCCTTGCAGAATTAAAATATGAAACATAATATTGTTGCTGTTGCTAATCATAGGAGATTGTTTTATTCATTCTATTTTGAAACACATTTCTTCACCATTCTTTTACAGTTAATCCTCCACGAATGCAATAAAGAATTAGATTCATTTATTATAACGAGATTTTATTAATATACAATCTGTGATTATATATATCATTGTCTAAATTTCTACCATTATACTTCAACACACCTTTTAGATAATATTTCACAAAAGTCATGAATCGCTGATAAACATAAAGTATATGACGAAATGTCAATAAGATAGACTATCATCTTCGTATTTATTTATATTTAGGAAATTGCGTTTGTTTGGTTATAAGGATAATATTGTTTTCTATGTTTTAATATATTCGATAGAGAACTAAGTGAAATACTATAATTTTCAAATAATTTAATTTCTTCATTTAATATAAGATATCATTTTGATCATAATCTTTGGATTAATACGTACAAAAGATATTTGTTCTTTTTTTTTTTTTTGAAGAATAACTTTTAACATAAAAACAACAGAAATCTGTGATTTTTTACTGCCGATAAAAAGAAATAAACATGCATCGAATGATGTATTACTGATTTTTATGAAAACAAAATTCTTAAAAAAAAAAAAAGAAAATGTATTGCGTAGGGTTGGAAAAATAGAATCGACAATGGAGGATTTGTAAAAAGAAATAGAAACAACTCAAAACTTACATGAAAATTAAAAGTAGAGTTTATAAAAAGTAGTTCATCTGACTCTTCGAATTGAATGAAAATAAAATTTTCTGTTGATAAACAATGATAATAATTAAATCTAGATATTATCAACACTTTCCTTGTTTATTCAGTTGAATAAATAATTCTTCGTTCAATGCCGAGATCTTTGGTTAACGATTATCCTATTTTGACATTTGTAACGAAATCTAGATAAGCAAAAATATCAGAATATTTATATTTCAATGAAGAAAAAGAAACTTGTCAGTGCAGTTCCATGAGAATCAAAGTGTGGAACTGATAATCCATGTCATAGAGCCTATCGGGTCCGGGTCTGAAAATTTTTACTGAGCGAATCCGAATCAAAAAGAAACTTTTGGTGCATATAATGATATTTTATGAATTTTTTATTGTTTTATTCAAAAGACCTTCATTTATTTGTAGAAAAATATGGGATTTTTTTTTGGCTTATAAAATATGATTGAATTGTCATAATTTTTTATTAAGTGGGCAAGCTTCTTCTTCTTCTTTAGAAAAAAAACTTCATCGTATATTATTTTTTTCATGTATATGATTCAGTACAAAGCAAAATATTATTGATAATGAAATAGTTGTTGAATAGAAGAAATAATATAAAGCCTCGTAATGTATACATTTATTCTGCTATCAGAAACTATTGGATAGAAATAAAAACTAATTGTAACTTAATTATTATAGAATCACGATCGGATTGTTTAAAGAATGTGTAAAATATGCTTACGAATGTCATTTTCCTGTCAATTTAGAATAAATATAAATTACCGATAACTTAATTTACGAAAGAATTAAAGTGAAAGTAAATATAAATTGAGATCTCTACGTATACTAATCATGTAATAGACAAAAAAATGAAAAATATATTGTATCTTCGGAGCGACAATCAAAATCAGATTAGAAAATTTCATTAAGAGAAATAAGAGCATGGTTCAAGTCCGGATCCACCAATAATTAAACAATCAGGTTTGGGTCCGAAAATCTTGATCGACCAGATCCGGGTCCAGAAATTCTTGGATCCGATTGGCTCTACCATGTTATGAAAACCCGCAGTTTACCGCTCCGGCTACCTGCCGTAAACCGTGGTTAATCGATAGTTTTTGCCGATAAATCGCGATTTACCGTTAAAAGTGATCCGATTTTTGTGACATGGAAAACTGTTGTAGCTATAAATTTATAGTGTATTGTTGTAGGGGTTCAAATAGTTTATTTTAAAAAATAGCAGATTAGTGAATCAATCAAAATTATAACCATTTTATTGGATTCATTTAACATCATTATATTGGAAAATTTTTTTTTCTTCTAATAATTTTACATGTCATAGGACGCGGTAACTATTATTTTATTCTTCGTATAATAAGCTTACGAAAATATCATGTTTTCGATCGACGAACCTTGATAAATTCTATCGAGTTTTACCTAAACTTCGAATTCAATTAGTTCATAGTTTTGTATGTTCATTCTATCCTGATGCTGCTAGATCGATAGTAGCACTGTTTTACTGATTAACACCTACAATAAGATTCTATCATTTCATTAAATACTAAAATCCACAACATTTAAACTAATATCGACGCCAAAATATAAGGCAAGTGGTTGTTTTTCGAATAACTCAAAAATCACAAAAGCTATCGACCTGGAGTTTTCAGCAATAGAAAGAGGACACTCTAAATTACATTTTTACTAGCACACTCAATTCTTAAAAATCTTTCGATACCGAAGTTTTGAAAAATATTCTGAAAAACAAGGATTTTACTTAAAAATTTTCGGATAGAAATCTATCATTTTTTTTTCATAGATAGATAGCCTTGGATCTCCTCTACAATTCTATATCAGACAATAGTTAAATAAACATTGTGACAATATTCAACATAGTCGATAACCTATATTTCAAGTATTTGGGAAACTGCTAGCCTTCAGGATCGGTAAGTCCTAGTGGTTCGCACAAATCGCCTGCAGCTGACAGGATAAGGAAAGAATCATCTATTATCTAATATAGAATTGTAGAGGAGATCCAGATCTATCTATCCATGAAAAAAAAGGATAAGTTTCTATCTGAAACTTTTAAGCAAAATTCTTGTTTTCCAAAAAATTCTTCAAGACTTCGGTATTAAAAGGTTTTTAGGAATTGAGTTTGTTAGGAAAAATTGTAGCCCAGTGTGTTCTGTTTCTATTGTTAAAACTATAGGTCGATAGCTTTTTTGGTTTTTGAATCATTCGAAAAACAACCACTTGCCTTATATTTTGGCGTCGATATTAGTTTGAATCTACGGTAGAAATCTTAAACCTAATACGATGCCTTTTGGAAGATTCTGGAAAGTTTCAGAATAATCTAAGTGTTGTTCTTATTGACACGCCATTTCCTGTTGCTAAGAAAACGTAGCCAATGATCGTTGACTTTCTTCCTTTCATCTTCGGTTGCTAGGGCTTAAAGGGAGAAGCCACAAAAGCCTTGATTTAAACTAATATTCAGCATTTCCTTCAAAAATATATGTGAATTCCAGAAAATAGTTTGCAATTGAATAGATTTTATTCAGAAGATAAGTTTAACTTTGAGTTTAAACATTGAGAAAAAAGTTTCATATCTCTAACAAACATTTTATTTAATTTAACTATTACGATAGAAAAATTTTAAAAATTAATTGATTAGATGTTAAATCATTTCATAATAGGTTTTTTTTTAATGTCGTATATAAACAAATAATAAACAGTTCATTAAACGAATAATATTATTACGCATGGTAATTATCTACATATGGTGTTTCATTATTATCGAATTGTTGTTGTGATGTATGAGAAGGATGTTTAGATTCAATTCTATATCCTAATTCTTCTATATCTTTAGTAACAACATTAAAAACAACTTGAATATAACCATGAGATCGAACTCGTGTCACTAAAATAAAAATATTCTCTAGTTAAAAAAAAAGGAAACTCAATTAATTTTTACTTTCTCTTCCAGCATTAAATGCAATAACTTTTGGATCAATAAATTCTGGTCGACGACCAAAAAACCAAGCTAAAAGTTGTTGAAATTTAGATGATGAACGTGGAACAAAAAGTGGAATTCGAATACGATGTCTTCAATAAAATAAAATAAAATAAAATAAACAAAATAAATAAATAAATAAATAAAATTTACCGTCCTGGACTAATTGGTATATGAGTTGTTCCATAACCTCGAACAATATCATTTCCAAAAACATCTAAACCATAACCACTTATAACTAATTGTGGCCCTAAAATAATCAAATCGAAAAAAATTGCTTTGTTTTTTCTTGTAAACACAAACATCCAAAAGGATTTGTTGATCGAAATGTCGCTTCCAATGGAAAATTAAAAACTATTTTTGATCCAATTTGAACACTTTTATGTGCTATTTGTGTTGTTCCTTCTTCAAGACCCTTAAAATTAAATTGATTTTTTTAATTTATTAATAAAATATTAATAAAATAACATACAGAACATATTTTCCAATCTTTTCCAATAACATAAGAAAAACGAAGATAAAGATCATCGAAATCATTTACCTTTTAAATTTAAAAAGAAAACAAGCCAACAATTAAAATACAAAATCTTAATACAAACTTCAGCATGTTCAATAGCTCCATTTATAAAGACAAGAAAACTTGTTGGTTTTGTATTCATTTTGTTCCTTTAAGATGAACAATAAATGTATCAATGAATTACTCATGATGGTGGAGCATTGTTATGAAACAACCTCTATCAAATAGAATGATAGATTTTCATCGATTCTATCGATTATTTGCGACATCTTTTCCATAATTTTTGTTTTTTCACGTTTTTTAAATTTATATTAATTAATCTACTAGTTTCATTTATAATCGATTGATTGTTATAAATTATAGTTACTATATATAAGAATATATTTTATTTTTTTTTTTTTTAATCAAATAAAAATGAACATTAAAAAAAAAATTGATTGAAAAAAAATAAAGATTTGTGTTGCAAACGTAAATATTGAGGAACGAAAAAAAAAAGAATAACGAAGAAATAAAACATTACTTTAAAGACACTATGTTGAAGAAAAATAAAAAAAAATACAATAAATTCACTGAAGAAGAATTTTCGTGTCTAGTACATTTTTTTTTCTTTTCGTTCCCAAGCATTAAAACCGATCATGAAAATAATTTTTCTAAAACTGTAAAAGAAAAAATAAACAATCAAATATGTCAAATGGATCAATGGTCACCGTTGGAAATGGACAAACATTGTCCGATTTATTTCATAAATTTATTCGAATGACTGTTAAAACAGATGATCGAGATGGACGATTTAAAAAAAATCATTCAATTTCAAAAACTCATCAAAAATCAATTTATAATTCACCTAATTCACAACGTAGTCGACGTTTAGTTGTTCAAGCAACATCTCGAGTACCACCACCTCAACATAAACGTACATCCGCAATTGCTTATTATAATGTTTCCCCAATTACAATTGAAAATAATAGTAATATTCATACTGATGATGAAGAACAAGATAGTTATTATTCATATCATGTAAGTTTTATCGAATTATTATTATTTTTTTTTTTTTTTTTTTGATTCTACTTTGATTATATCATAATTTATAACGTCATTAAAATTCAGTTGAAAAGAAAAAGAAGAATAAGATTTTATCGAAAGAAAAACAAATAACGCCTAAAGATGTTAGATATATTTTTATTAGACATTAAAATAGACGAAAAAAAAAAAAGAGTTTCTTGTTAAGTGAATGAACAGAATCAAAGGAAAAAAGAGTTTTTGACTCGAGGCTAATGCTAAAATATTGTGCCGATGATTGACCTTGGAAAATTTAGAAAGAAATAAGTTTTCCTATTTTCTTTTCTTCTTTTTTTTTTTTTTTTTTTATTTTTTAACAATTCTTACCTGATTAGTTTTTTCAAGCAAGCACTATTACAAAAGAATGTTCATCCTATGAATTTTATTTAATAATTATGGACATTTTTCTACGCAACTCTATCAAATATATAAGAAAAAGAAAAAAACGTAAAAATGAAAGTGAGAACATGTTTGATGTCTGGAATATTTTTTTTTTTTTTAAATGTTTGGTGTGTATGTGTATATATATATGTATATATCTAATCCCATTAAAATGGTATCGACAAAGAGAAAAAAAAGTGAGAAGAAAGTAATAGTGTCCTTGTTTACATGTGTGATCGACAGTGATCGAATCACAAATAACAGAAGACAGCAACGAAACATTTCTCTATAGAATAGAATAATGTTACTTACAAAAATGCGAGATAGTAAAGGCCCGTCAACTGCTAAGGTCTCATTTTAATTTTACTCGATTTTAATTTTATTCTTTTTTATTCTAATTATTATTTAGTCGACTAATGCAACTAATACTGGTTATGGATCACATCATCAAAATACAGCTGGTATCGATCTTCGAGATATGGATGCATCATTTGGTGATATTGGATTAAGTATTACATCAAAGCCATTAGCAAAAGTACAGGTTGGTGTTGATTTTTATTTTTTATTTTTTTAGAAAAATTTTAATATAATAAATCTTTTTTGCTTTGTTTTTTTCTTAAAGAAATTATCTGTTCAAACAGTTCTTAATGGATCATTTCCACGAGTCAGTGATAAACAACAATCAACATCACTTGTAACAGGTATTACACGAAGTGGAAAATCATTTAATATATTAAATCAAACACCAAATCATGATTCTTCATTACCATTTTTAAATAATTCAGTTGGATCACCAGGAGCATCAGCGCGACTACATCATACAACTGTTCATCATCATTCACATCATCAGCATCATGGAGCTGCAGCAGCAACAGCACGAAGTTTACGAAGAGAAAGAACTCGAGAAGGAAGTCTTAAATCATCATCCAAAGATACAGACATAACAAGTAGTCATCATTTATTTCAACAACAACATCATCATCATTCTCATAATACAAGTGGTTCTTCTATTGTTTCAAGTTCTCATCAATTTTCTCGTTCAAAAAGTTTTTTTACTAATACATCATCGGATAGTATTAATAAACCTCCAAGTTTTCCAATGAAACCATCTGGTAAGTTTATTTTTATTACAAAAAAAGATTCATATATTATTTTTTTTTCTTTTTTTGTATTACAGAAGCTTTAACATATTATGGTGATAAATTAACTGAATTTGAAAAAACTGAAATATTTGATTATAATGAAATTTATTTTCTTGGTTTGGAAGCTGAAAAAATATCAGCAACAAGTATTAAAGATTATGATGATGAAAATGGTTCTTATATGAAAATGAGTAAAGATCATATTTGTTATCGATTTGAAATCTTAGAAACATTGGGTAAAGGTTCATTTGGTCTTGTACTTCGTTGTTATGATCATAAAAAAAAAGAAGCTGTTGCTTTAAAAATAATTCGAAATAAAAAACGTTTTCAACAACAAGGTCTTGTTGAAGTTAATATATTAACACATTTAAAAACATTAGATTCGGATAATTCATTAAATGTTGTTCATATAAAAGAACATTTTTATTTTCGATCTCATCTTTGTATTACATTTGAATTACTTGGGTAAGAATTTTTCTTTAAATTAGAATAGAATTTTTTGAAAAAAAGTTTTTTTTTTTTTTATTTAGAATTAATTTATATGAATTAATTAAAAAAAATAATTATCAAGGTTTTAGTGTGCATTTAGTCAGACGTTTTGCTAATTCACTTTTACAATGTCTTCGTGTTATGTATAGAGAAAAAATAATTCATTGTGATCTTAAACCAGTAAGAATCTTTTGTTTTGTTTTTTTTTTATTAGATTTATATGAAAATAAAATATTTATTTTTTTCAG
Source organism: Rotaria sordida (assembly GCA_905250125.1). Lineage (NCBI taxonomy): Eukaryota > Metazoa > Rotifera > Eurotatoria > Philodinida > Philodinidae > Rotaria > Rotaria sordida. The sequence continues at coordinate 60,588 of CAJNOL010000230.1, forward strand.
GAAAATATTTTATTAAGACAAAAAGGAAGTAGTAGTATTAAAGTGATTGATTTTGGATCTGGTTGTTTTGAATCACAACGAAGTTTGTTTTGCTGTTTTTCTTTTCTTTTATGTTTGAATTTAATCGAATGTTTAAACAATTTTTTGTTTTTGTAGTTTATACATATATTCAATCACGATTTTATCGAGCACCGGAAATTATCTTAGGTATACCATATACACCAGCGATTGATATGTGGAGTTTTGGTTGTATTCTCGTCGAACTTTTTACTGGTATGTTATTATTCTTATAGAAAGAAATTACGGTTTATTCGATCGAGATGACATATCTTGATACTGGATATTTGTGAATAATCTAAGACGAAAAAGAATCTGATTTTTCTATCTTGAGCATTGGAATATCGAATTTAATTTTCTATATGAAGACATTCCTGATATCCGGGTGAATGATATAGGATTAGTGCCGGCGGGAAAGTTTCGAAAAAATTAGCCGAAAATTGGAAGTAGGAATTCGATATCTCGATTGAACAGCCAAATTTTTCAGATTCCGACCATAGACCGGGAAGGACCGGCCACAGTGGCCAGAGAACGACTTCTTACTCAAAGATTCCACTCGAAAATCGACGGCGCCGAATGCTGAAATCATTAACCTCAGTGATGAGCTTCTGTTTTGGTTTTTTTTCGTGCATTGAATATTAACAAATGAGATAATTCCTCATCGATATAGACACTAGAAACAGTTGATCCCATTCATTTTCTAATTCTTATAGTTTTCAGACATTTTCTTCCGTGCGCTACCTAAAAATGCATAAACCATCTTTGTTCATAAGAGTTCATGGGTCTGAAAATTTTGGACCCGATGAACTCTACTCTTAAATTGTTTCTGAGTAAGACATCATATTAAGTCTTGATGTTAATAACATATCAAAATTGTGTCATGCAACTAGAAAAGTGTCGACAAAGAGAAACAAAGAAGCCCAGATTTAGAACATTCATATGTACAAATAAAATTATGAAATGGTGAAAACTATTTTGAGAGTTTCATGGTTTAAAACTTCACTTTTCTGAAACGCGACTGTAAGTTTCAGAGTCATATTTGACCCCAGATGATCAGGATGTATGCAGGTTTGTAGGGAAACACATCCTCTATATAATGGTGGATGTATTATCAAGCTCTGTTGCGTAGCAAAATTTTCAATAGATGGCGTCACATTCGCTGTATATTCTATAGTATGCACAACGAATGTGACGCCATCTATTGGAAATTTTACTACGCAACAGAGCTTGATAATACATACGCCATTATATAGAGAAAGTCTTCCATTACAAATCAGCATACATCCCGATTCGGGATCAAATCTTTGTAGTCGCCGTTCAATAATGATTTGAATTCTTTAGAAAAGATACATTATCTCCTGTAGAAATCATGTACTATTCCTGTTAGCTTCATATTCCATTTACTATATATATATATATATATATATATATGTATTGAGTAGATCATATCGGGAATGGTTTCTAGTTGAAAACAAAAACAACTACCTGTAGTTATGGGAAGCCAGAATTTCGTTTCAAAAATCCGATAACTTTTTTGGCCTGGACCAAAAGTCATCAAGGGCTAAGTTTATTTAATAAATTCTGATAAAAAACCTTACTCCTATGAATAGTTGATACACCCCATAGCAAAGATGTCCATGGCGGCGCGGCAGCGACAGATTTTCAGCCGTGATGGACATTTCTGCTCCATAGTGCTCAGCAGAACACATTCAGATTAAATCATAGTTCTAAAATTCTGTTAACAAGATGGTGTAGCTTTCAACCAAAGGGCATAATGATAAGCAGTATGAATTGATACCACACAATAGATATATCATACATGTTAATACTATGTCGTTCTGCTGAGCACTATGGAATCTACTAAATATTTATAGAAATCAGATTTTTTTCATAACGATTAATAAGGTAAACTTAGGTCCGAAATTTCTGTAACTTATGTTTATGCATAGAGAAGTTTCAGACAAATGAGAATAAAATGAGGCATGTTTTTGTTTTTTTATTTGAATCGATTTCATTAATATTTGTATGTAAAATAGGTTATCCAATATTTCCTGGTGAAAATGAACAAGAACAATTGGCAATGATAATGGAAGTGATTGATTTACCACCAAATCATGTTCTTGAACAAGGAACTCGAAGAAAATTATTTTTTGGTTTGTTTATTCTTTCTTTTTGTTTTTCATTTTCTTCTAAAAGATTTTTATTTCTTGAATAATTTAAATTTAGATTCAAAAGGAATTCCTCGAACAGTTTCAACAAAATCATTAAAAAAACGTCGTCCAGCTAGCCGTCCATTAGCACAAATTCTTCGAACAACTGATAATAATTTTATTGATTTTATTCGTCGATGCTTTGAGTTTGTTTTAAATAATAAAAAAAAACAAAAAAAGAAAAATTTTCTTTATTTTGTTAAATCTAATTTCAATTTAGATGGGATCCTGTCGAACGTTTAACACCCGAAGAAGGTTTACGTCATCCATGGATTGTTGAAACAAAATTAAAACGATCATCACATGAATCACGAACACGATATAAAACAAAAAAAGATGATAATAATAATAATACAACTAATAATAATACATCAATAATTAATGGTGATTCATGTAAGATGATTTTTTGTTTGTTGTTTCTTCTTTAAAAATTTTAATTTATTATCTTTGTTTAAAATAGATTTTAGTTTAAATGAAACAACTGGTCATGAAGATAGTGCTGCAATTGAAGACGATAAACAAATAAGAAATGGTGGTTCATCAACAATGTTTCCTCGAATTTCTAATCAATAATTAATCGGTGACTTAATTTCGACTCAACAAAAAAAAAA